>OY757019.1:38016797-38392128 GCA_963580285.1 Lucinisca nassula
TTAGTTCTAGGCTTGCGAAGTAGATTAGCTCAGTCTCAGGGGAACACGGATCTCGCCTAACCAAAACTTTTGTGTCTTTCCTTCCTCCTATGGCGTTTCAGATTTTGCTTGCGTACGCTGGGAACAATGAAAATCCTTTATTATCTCTGAGACTGGTTTTTAAGGTAAATGCTACCCATAGAACGAATCCAGGATTAGTTTACTATTTTCGCATGGAGGGTTACGTCGGGGCCGATGCACCCTCGCCTCAGACACGGTGCAATAAGGACGAAAGTGGTCTGAAAGTTACAGTTTTTTTTTACTGACCCTCCGAAAATTGGTGGGCTATCAATCGCGGCTATGGAGCCTGAACAATTCCGACCTGCAAATCGTGTTCCATCACCAGTGCCCGTTTGGTCGAGGAGGCCTTTGAAAAGGCTAGGGGCCGAGCTTATAAAACATTTTTCATGCTCAACTCGCTTGAGCAAGACAAATAATATTTGGTGCTAATATGAGCAGGAAAATTGCCTCTTTTCATTTGTATTTTAATAATTATGAGCATTATAAATTTCATGCTCAGCTGAGTTGAGCATGAAAAAAGGTTTTATAAACTCAGGGCTAGAGTTCCGGCAAAGGAAAGGCTAGCGTCGGATGCGCGTCTAATTCATTTGTTCTTTGCCAGCATCTCTTCAAACGGCCCTTCTTACGGCCACAGCCGCTACACATCTTGGCCTGCACAGTAGAGTGTAGCCCCGGTGCCAACGGCAAGATGTGTGTAGTCCGACTTCTGCGCGGGGGAATCAGTGCCGGGAAAAGTTTAAGATTTTGGCTGTTATATTGCAGTAATTGTGAAAACAGGTTTTAAGGTAACCAGGCGCTATAAAGCTATCGGAGTCTAACTGTTGGTTTTCTTTTGCTCCGGCATTTCTGTGGTTTCTTGCTGTCGAGTCCTCACCGTTGTTTCATCTTTTTTGTGTTCTCGGAGATGTTGCACTGATGAGTTAGGAGGCCTTCCTGCGGACTGAACAAATTATAATGGAAGTAAGGGCTAGGATTGCATCTGCGTAAAACCTCAAGCGGAATTCGTTCCACTGACCGTTCCAAGGCGTTTCTTCTGTCGCGGTTTATTTTTGTTATGGTTTGTCTTCGAGTGTGTGTTTCGCTTATATTATTTTGTTTTGGATAGCCAGTTGGCCATTTTGTGGCAAACTACCTGTCCTTTTGGCTTTCCGTTATTGATGTTTCAATTAGGGTGCAGTTATTTCCTGTTTGTGTTTCTTTCCCTTTGGTGTCACTGCTGGGAGCTGTGGGTTAATTATGGAAGCCGATAGGGGACATTTTGACTTGTCACTTTTGAACTTGTGACTTATGACTTGCGACGTCGGAGTTGCATGCCTAATTTTTGCGACTTATGACTTTTGACTTTCGACAAATCTGACGCAGTGGAAGACGGCGGTCAACGACGGTGTCGATCCAGCGATTTTGCTGCTCCTGTATTATATTGTTTGATGAATGCCATTAAGAAGACTTGTTTATGTTTTTTACTCTGTTTTTGTTATCTTTAAATGACTTATGACTTGCGACTTATATTTTTGACTTGTGATTTATGACTTGTGACTTATCACTTTCGACTTATGACTTGTTGACTTTTGGTGCAAACCCGAAAAATATCGGGTAGCGGACAAAGGCACCGACAATTCCGACGTATATTGTTTAGAAATGCCACTTAGAAGACCCTGTTTCATGTATTATCAACTCTGTTTTAGTGACAATTTACTACCGCCTGTGTTGTTATGCCCTATTACTTTAGATTCGCGCCAAGAAATTGTTTTAAGTTGCAAGTCAAAACTCAAAAGTCATAAGTGACAAGTCATAAGTCGAAAGTCACAATTCGAAAGTGAAAGGTCATAAGTGACAAGTCAAAACTCATAAGTCAAAATTCATAAGTGACAAGTCATAAGTCTTAAAAATTCACAAAATCAGAGTAAATAACCTACCATATGATCTTTTCGGTGGCATTTTTCAAACAATATAAAACAGAAGGAGAAAAATCGCTTGCCTCACCGGAATCTTAGCCGTCGTTGTCCGCAATCGGCCGTTGCTTGAGGTATGTCAAAAGTCACAAGTAAAAAGTCATAAGTCGCAAGTCGGTAGTCACAAGTCGTTAGTGACAAGTCAAAATGTCCCCTATCGGCTTCCATAGTTAATTGTATCGATTCCTGATCATTGCCTTCACTTCTATTTTCCAGGATTAGATTGGGCTTTCGCATTTTCTTGTCATCTTCACAGAAGCGGAATTGCTCAGAAAGAGTTATCGACTAGCCGAAAGTGGCTTCTTCTACCTTAAGGCATAATCTCTGTTGTCTCTGATCTTGGCCAACACTTCGCCAATATCCATTTTAAAGTCTAAAGTGGGGTAGTTAATTTGCTATTTTACAAAAATCCAAAGTTTGGCGAACGGAGAAGATCCTGACTAGCCGCCGCCTTCGTTTTTTTTAAATAAACAGGCGTCTGAGATCTGCTCCCGAGATTCTCAAACTTTTTTGTATGCTCATCTCACTTTTACATGAACTTTGTAATGGTCATAGAATTTAAAATACAAACAAGTTGGCCTACTTTCCTAACAGCAGAGAATGTTTTTATCCTGTTCACAAGTTTTAAAATGACAACAAATTGTCGGCATTGTAAAATTTGTGAGCAGGGCAAATTTCATGCTAAAGTGAGTTGAGCATGAAAAATGTTTTACAACCTTGGGTGCTGAACCATTTTAGGGGAGGCATAAGCCGACAGACGGCTCATTTGAACTTGCCGTCGTTGCACAAGCATAATGAAACTATTGAAACAAATTGATTTAAATAAGCCCCTCCCCTTTTCGTGCCATGTTTATCGATTAGCATGGCATTTGATTACTTTTTAAACGATTTCAGATTTTTTAAAATAAACTATTGATCTTTACTTACTCTATATCGATCACCCATCTATCTACTGGTTCAGTACCAGCCAAAGTTATACGAAAATGAGACAGCGCATGACAAAATCTGCAAGAAGTCTTGAGCGACCAGCGAAGACTCAGGTCAGCATGTACATTCGCGCAGTCTGATTAGAGTCTTCGCTGATCGCATGTAGCTTCTATAGTCTAATATCTATGGAAATAGACATAAGCAAAAGGTCTTGTCGTAGTCGATGGATGCGCAGGTTGATTTGAGTCTGTGCTGGTAGCACCGGTCTTATTTTGGGTTGTCGGAAGCCTGTAATGACTTTAGTACCCAACTTCGTAAAATCGTTCGTCGATATATAAAGATTGGGTACAACATAAATGTTATAAAACAGACTGCATGCATGGTGGTTAACCCAATCACTGTTGGCAACTTTGCTTCCCTCTTTGATTGCACACCGGTGGGTCGGGCTTAAGATTATATGACGGTTCCAGCGTAAAAACATAAATGGAATTTTATTTCATTTTAGTATTCTTTATGTTGGTTGGCGCCTGATGCTCCGTCTTTGGTCGGGCCCCTCGGAGTCTAACTGTTGGTTTTCTTTTGCTCCAGCAATTCTGTTATTGTATGCTGTCGAGGCCTCAACCTTGTTTCATCTCTGTAGTTTTTTTTTTTATTTGTATGTTCTCGGAGATGTTACACTGATGAGTTAGGAAGCCTTCATGCGTACTAAACAAAATTAGTGTTTACCGCGACAGAGGTAAGGGCGAGGATTATGGCCATGTAAAATCGATTTAAGGCCCCCAGTGGAATTCTTTCCACTGACCGTTCCAAGGCGGTTCTTCTGTTGCGGTTTATTTATGTTGTTGTTTGTTACTTACTGTGTGTATCGCTTGTGTCTTTTTATTTTGGATGGCCATTTGGCCATTTTGTGGGAAAGTAATTGTCCTTATGGCCTTCCTTTGTTTAGGTTTCCATTATGGTCTGGTCGGTTCATGTTTGTGTTTCTTTCCCTTTGGTGTATTTGATGGGTGGAGTAAGTTAACTGTCAAGATCGATTCCTGATCTTTGTTTTACTTCTTCTTTGTCATGCGCAGGCTCAAATATTGACAGCAATGAGCTCTTTGATACTGAAGAGCATTCGGGTCAGGTATACTTTCAATTATTTTGATATTTCGAGGTATCTCGAAATTTCGACTTACTATCCCGAAATTTCGACTTATTAACTCAAAATTTCGACTTAGTATCTCGAACTTTCGACATAACAAGTCGATCGAATTTTGGACTTACTATCTCAAAATTTCGACTTAATAACTCGAACTTTCGACTTAGTATCTCGAAATTTCGTCTTCTTAACGCGAAATTTCAACTTACTATCTCGGAATTTCGACTTGGTATCTCGAAATTTCGACTCAGTAATGGGAAAACATCTCGAAATTTCGACTTACTATCTCGAAATCTCGTCATTACGAGATATTAAATCCTATACAACCAATAAATGTTAAACACCCCCGTTTTATTATACCCCCGCTTTGAAAAAGTGCGAGTATACTGGTTTACATCTGTGTCTCTGTATTAGCGTCTGTCGTCCGTCCGTCCGTCCCGATAAAACCATTGTTGTTTCGTCGATTTCTCAAGAGCCATAAAAGGTAGAACCCTGAAACTCTCCCTATCTTGGCCAGTGTTATATGTTTTAGCCAAAAACTCTCAGAAACTGTAATAGCAAGAAGGTTCAAACTTGGTTTACTATGCCATGATGCTGACCTATATCGTGTAAAAGACAATGGACTTTCTCGGCGTGTTTGTTCATATGTTCTTTCATTCTATTTTTTCTCTATACTAGTCAATGTTAATTATTTGTCAAATATTTCTCATGAACTATAAAACTAGAAGCCCCAAACATGTGTATCATGTAACACACTGGTCAATACATACGCACAGGCTGCGTAGCGGTCGCATAGGCTTCGTATTTTGGACGCATAGGCTTCGATGAAAAATGGCGGCTGACAGTTCGTCGCTGCAGGCAAGAAACCGTTTTTACGGTAATCTAACTGTTTTATAGCGTTGCCCAATACTGACATCTGCCTTACGGACCACTTTATTAATGTGCGGCTTCGTCTGTTGCAAGAAAAAGTTTGAAAAACGGAATATGGAAAAATAGACCCCAAAAGAAATGTGGCATTGAACACAGATTCACCTGTATTTTCACTTTGGTCCGGTCGTCCTATGTAACTACACGTTTTTGGCTGGTGTTCTGGCCGATAAATTGTGAATAACGATAAGGAACTCCAAAAGCTAATATGCAACTTTCGTCGCATCTTTTGCGAAAAAGAAAAATCTTGGTATTTCGATACAACGCACGTAGCTTCGTTGCCGATTACAACGCAGAGGCTGCGAACTAAATTTGAAAGCCCTGTATTATGTAGAATAATAGCGAATTATATTAAATAAGTATCAAGAAATCAGTCAACCAACGTTAGTTGGTGATGCTAAAGACATTCTGTATCATTTATACTGAACACATTTTAAGTCTCAGCTATGCAAATACTATATTTTGATTCAAATGCACAAAATCTGTCAAGTTACACTTATTTACACTACGGTTGATAAACTTGGTAAGTCTTTGTCAAATCTGTTTAGTATTTAGCCAAATAATATTTGCACTGTATGTATTTCTGTCGTGTTTTTTATTACAACGCACGTGGCTCAAGTCCCTGTGTTAGAAGTTTGCGACCAGAAAGTCTTGAAAACTGGCCATCTCACCCACTGAAGCCAGTATGAATTCAATACATAGGAAGTTGAAGCGTTATATACCAAGATACCGAGCAGTGTTAACACGAACTGGCCAAAGAAATCAAAGTGTATCCGTGTTTTGGCTTAGTTTTCAAATGCTCCTATGTTATGATACAGAATGTTTTACCATTATGGTAGCACACCCGTGCGACAGAGTGCATTTTTACATCTCCAAAAAGACTACTTTTTAGATTAAAATTCGTGGTTTTTAGCTCGGCCGGTTTCGAAGAAAACGACGAGGTATTGCCATAGCTCTGGCGTCGTCGTCGTCTGCGTCGTCGTGCAAAAACTTGGACATTTTGTAATATCTCTGTCATTACTGACCATATTTACTGTAAACTCGGACTAGTTATTCAGTATGAAACGGGGAACTCAATAGGTGAGGTAAACCTCAAAATATTTTTGGCACAGTTATGCCCCTTTTTCGACTTAGAATTTTTGCAGCCGAGCGTTGGCACCCGCATGCGGTGCTCTTGTCTTCTTATTTATACTGCAAACATAGGTTTACGTGCTCGTTAGGACCGCCTCATTGAGGCAGTTCTAACGAGAGGCGGTTCTAACGAGTACCCACAACCTATGTTTTGGAGAAGTAATAAGTAAACGGATGTATATCCCCGTAAAGCCCAGTTTTCTCTGTATAAAGTGGGGTTTAAGGGGTGGGGTGTTCATTTCACGGACGCCCAATTGTTCCTTGTCTTATGCAACTTCTGTACTCCATAAATCCATTTTCTACTTCTACTTACGAGTCGGTGTCGTCAGATATAACATAATACGGAGAAATCGAGAATTCTTTTTTTTTTATTATTATTATTTATTTTTTTTTTTTCAATGTTTCCGTTTTTCGTGACTTTCAATATAGACAGTGACGTCACTACGTTTTTTGATGAGCAGAATTTACTGATCTTACGGCAAATAACCAAACAAAAAATATATATGTCGGTGGTTTGTACATGAATCAATAATGCCCACAGAAAAAGACATGGTAGAGGCAACCAAAGCAGGTGAGGCGTACGCATCTAGCGTCCATTTGTGAGTAACGCCAGCCATTTTGCGGTGAGTGGTACTTTATCATATTTTTCTTTTTGGCTGGTTTGTGTCGCAAATTTCGAAATGTCTGGTTTTCACATAGAAACTGATAAATCAGAACATTCAACCTTTTTATTCGGGCGTGTTACTGTTTTGCGCCGCTTTACCTAATTCTGCATACATCACCAGCATATTGTCATAGAGTTATTAGCAGACTGCACTGACAGTAGTATTGTCTCACTGGACTCTGTAGGCTGTTCTGATGAAAAACATAACAGCATAGAGTGGATCATGACCATGTAAAATCTATTTAAGTACCCCCCCCCCCCCCACCGGAATGCATTTGCTGATCGTTCCAAGACAGTTCTTCTGTCGTGGTTTATTATTGTTGTAGTGCGTCTCCCCGTAACATAGGAGTGAAGGCAATGATCAGGAGTCGATACAATTAGCCCACATATCCTATCAGAGACATCAAAGGGTAAGAAACAGAAACATGAACAACCAGACCCTAATGGAAACCTCAATAGCGGAAAACCAAATGGACAGTTACTTTCCCACGGTATAAAAGGCCAATTGGCTATCAAAAATATATATATATATATATATATATATATATATAAGCGATACAAACACTCAAAGACAAACCATAACAAAAATAAACCGCGACAGAAGACCGCATTGGAAAGGTCAGTGAAACGAATTCCACCGGGATTCTTAAATTGATTTTACGTGGCCACAATCCTCGCCCTTACTTCCGTCGCGATTTAGACAAATAATTTGTTCAGTCCGCATGAAGGCCTCCTTACTCATCAGTACAACATCTCCGTGTACACAAAAAAATCAAACAACCACAGAGATGAAACAACGCTGAGGACACGACAGCAAGAAACCACTGAAATGCTGGAGCAAAAAGACAACCAACAGTAAAGACTCCGATGGGCCCGACTGGAGACAAAGTCTCCCCGTGCTTCATTTCCTTTGGGATCATTGAGCGCATTCTGGTTACAGAAAATCGAATATCGCTTAAGCCGGTGCTAGGAGGCGTATGCAGCCTTGCAAACTACATTGCTGTGTATGAAGAGACTCATTAATACCGAGTCTTCGATTTTCGTTCTTTTATGTGTTCTTTGTTTCCAAAGGCAACCTTTTAGCTTTTATTTTACCTCACTGCAGCTGGTGTTATGTGCCGGGTGGCGGCCGTAAAAAGTCTCCCCGTGCTTCATCATAGTGCAGGTTATATTGTCTTTTCCTTTGGGATCATCGAGCCCATTCTGGATACATTGAAACTCAAATACAGTGCCAGGAGGCGTGTGCAGCCTTGCAAACTACATTGATGTGTATAAAGAGACTCAATAAAACCGAGTCTCCGATTTTCGTTTTATTTGTTATTTGTTTCCAAAGGCAACCTTTTAGCTTTTATTTTGCTTATATGTACTTATTAGAGCTTCCCATTGGTGTCGGATAGGAGGTGTGGGGTAATTGTGTCAATTCCTGATCATTGCCTTCACTTCTATTGAGCTTTATGTTTTAAGGGTGGTTAAACGGCACTTTTAAGATTATTTCACAAAGATCAAGCCTATCGTTAACCAAAAAACGGGGGTAACCTGAAAAAAAAAACACCTGACCTTTCGTTGCATAACTTGGCGCCTCACATGTGATCCGAGCCAGCTCGAACCCACAGCAGTGAGAGACCTTATGATTATGAGTCAGTGCTCTTATCCAATAGGCCATGGAGGCCCGTGCTGAGTTGAGCTTGCTGACTACAAATATAGTGTACGAAGTCACACAAGTGTCTGCATTAACACTTTTAACGTATATTTTGGGTTATCTGTTTGGTTTGAGGTCATACAATACACGTTATTTTGGAGACGCTGCTTCCAATTTTGTGCTACTTTTACCCGACATTGAGATAAAATGACATCTCAAGACCTGCCGTCCAATCAGACCAATAGGGTTTATATGCATGGGCGGTCAGCCTCGCACTACTTTGCTTGGGCAGACTTAGACCCTCTAAGCGGTTTACCAGTACTCATGAGCGGTTGGTTTCAGTTCAGCGTTTGAGCAACTTGCAGTATCTATCTATTTCTTCAAGCCCCGATTGGCGGGGCGGAGCTATGTGCATACATACGTGTACGTGCGCGTGCGCGTAACTATACAGATGCACAGACACTAGCAATTTATTTCAAAATATTAAAAAATACATTTACACAGTTCACCTGCTGTTGTCAACGTGACTGCCGCTGATTACGAATATGTACAAAAATCGGGAACGGTTATTTAAAGCAGCGTTTGTCATTTTCCTCTGACTTCAGAGCGCTATGTAAAAATAAAATCTAGACTGGGCTTGTGTACTGGTAATTGGCAATTACAGATCACATGAAAAAGAGGTTTAAAGGGTTGTTGTTCTTTCCAGAGACATGCAAATTCATACTATCAACCGTAAGAAACCTGTTTATACTGTCTGCTGCATCTTCGTAAGCTTTTTTTTAATTAATATTTTGCATATAGTCAAACAGTGTGGACCCAGATCGGATTAGAGAGGGTGCAGTCAGAGATTGGTCCAAATGACTTTTAGATGACAAAGCAGACGACAATTGTTGTGATTCTCAGAAACACAGATTGTGAATACGCGTTAGAACCGCCTGGCCCGGCGGTTGTAACAAGTTCCCTCACACTATATCTTGGGCAGAAATATTTAAACTATCAGAATGTTTTTTCTGAAAGTTTTTCATAGGCGTGCTTTCGTAATGCGTCTTCCCATCTCTGTAACCTGCGCGTCGTAAATTCCGAAGCTACGTGCGTGGTAATAAAAACACGACAGAAATTCATACAGTGCAAATATTATTTGGCTAAATACTTAACAGATTTGACGAAGAACTACCAAGTTTATGAACGGTAGTGTAAATAAGCGTAACTTGACAGATTTTGTGCATTCAAATCAAAATGTAGTATTTGCATAGCTGAGACTGAAAATGTGTTCGTTATAAATGATACAGAATGTCTTAAGCATCACCAACTAACGCTGGTTGACTGATTTCTCGATATTAATTTAATATAATTCGCTATTATTCTACATAATACAGGACTTTCAAATTTAGTTCGCAGCCTCTGCGTTGTAATCGGTAACGAAGCTGCGTGCGTTGTATCGAAATATCAAGATTTTTCTTTTTCGCAAAAGATGTGACGAAAGTTGCATATTAGCTTTGGGATTCCATTATCGTTATTCACAATTTATCGGCCAGAGCACCAGCCCAAAACGTGTAGTTGCATAGGAAGACCGGACCAAAGTGAAAATACAGGTGAATCTGTGTTCAATGCCAAATTTCTTTTTGGGTCTATTTTTCCATATTCCGTTTTTCAAACTTTTTCTTGCAACAGACGAAGCCGTACATTAATAAAGTGGTCCGTAAGGCAGATGTCAGTATTGGGCAACGCTATACAACAGTTAGATTAACGTAAAAACGGATTCTTACCTGCAGCAGCGAACTGTCAGCCGCCATATTTCATCGAAGCCTACGCGTCCAAAAATACGAAGCCTATGCGACCGCTACGCAGCCTGTGCGTATGTATTGACCAGTGTGATGTAAGTGACAGAGAGTTTTCTGACACGCATTCAGTCCCGTTTTAGTAAATGAAAGCGGGTGTACATAGTCAGATCAGACAGTTATTGTCTTACAGGGGTTTCGGTATCAAACTATTTATAGATCAAAGCACTGATAGCACTGGTGGGGTGTAGATTGGTACATGTAAAATGGAATTAGACCGTTTCCTTTTACTTTTAAATTCCTATACTATAAGCAAAAATGTAGATCGTGATGAGACGACGCGCTTGGTCAGTAATCAAATGATCGAAAGTTGCTAACTACAGAAGCTTCCCGTCTGCTATTGTCCACGTGACTATCACTGACCATTCTCAAAATCCATGTAGCAGTTATTTATAGCAGCGCTTGCTTGTCCTAGTGACGTCAATGCGCTATGTAAATACAGTCGAACTTCAATGGCTCGAACACCTTTGGGACCTCGAAAATCTGTTCGAGGCAGGGGTAGTTCGAGCCACTGAGGTTACTGTCAGGAGCATAACGAGATACTTTTAGACATCTTTTCGGTGTTCTATAATGAAAATGTATGCTGTGTGTACTTATTCGAATCGCCTCATCGGGGCGATTCTAATGAGTACACACAACATACATTTGCAAGATAAAAGACTAAAACCTCCTTAATTATCCCCCACTATTTCTTATGTAGAGGATTTCGCTAGGGACTCAAGAACTGGTTCGACACTACCATGGTAAACGAGCCATCGGTGTTCGAGCCATCGAAGTTCTACTGTAGTAAACTCTGGACTGGGCTAGTGCACATGGACATTGGCAAACGTTCATGGTCAGCGACAGTCACGTGGACAGTAGCAGACGGGAACTGCAGCTAGTTACTTTGGGTCGAATGATAAAAGATTCGACCCAATAGATGGTAAACTGTGCAACACGAACACCATGAATAACATAACAAGGCAACAGACGGCTAGAAAATGCGGTATTTAATACCAAAATACGTTGCGTGTTCAAGATGTATCATTAAACAGACGTCTGTTTAAGAATAGCGCAGCAGATGCCTAGATCATACGTCTCGTCCCATCGGTCAGACGTCGAATTTGATGAATGGACAGCTCTTGCCACGTGCGATGCAGAGCTGCTTCCAGTTCGTCTAGAATCTGTGCAAGTGTGTGTGTGTGTGTGTGTGTGTGTGTGAGAGGGTGGGTGGGTGGGTCCGCGTTCTGTATCCGACGCCCCAGAATCTCCCAAATATGTTCCATGGGATTCAAATCCGGGCTTCTAGCCAGCCAAGCTGAAGTCTCAATTCCGTTACGGCGGGGTCTAGCACACAGGTCTAGTGGCAAATAGTTGGTTCTCAGAATGAGGCACAACTTTTGGCGATAAACATGCAAAAATTTGCAAACTTCATATTTAAACCGACGTCTGCTTTGAAAATGAAGTTGCGGAAAGTAAGCTCTGAGATCTGAGGTCTTCTTTCAACTCTGAGTTGGCCTTAACAAGAATCCAGTTATGGCTAATCCCAATTCAGAGTTGAATGCAGATCGCAGAGTTATTATGTCGAAATTTCGAGTTAGTAAGTCGAAATTACGAGATACTGTCGAAATTTCGAGTTATTAAGTCGATACGTAGAGATTTTGAGCTAATAAGTCGAAATTTCGATATATTAAGTCGAAATTTCGATATACCTAAGTGTACCTGGTGCTTATGTTCTTCCCTATATTTTTTTTCCTTTTGCTGTGTTCCGAAACAAACAATGACTTCCCGCCCTTGTAAAGCATCGGGACAATATCCGAACTCTGTGTGTGTGTGTGTGTGTGTGTGTGAATTCGGGTTTAACGTCGTTTTCAACAATTTTTCAGTCATATCACGACGGTGTCTGGTTGCGACAGGGAGCTCAATGCAGACACATTACATAATACCACACCCAGTCACATTATCCTGACACTGGGTCGACCAGTCCTAGCTCTACTCCGTAAATCTGAGTTCCAAGTGCAGCTAGTACCATTCTTAACGACTTTGGTATGTCGCGGCCCGGGATCGAACCCGTGACCTCCCGTTCCCCGGAGCGGACACTCTACCAACTGAGCTATCGGGGCCGGTATTTCCGAACTGTAACAATTCACCTTAATACCGAGAAGTTCGATCTTAAACAGGAAATCCCAATATTGATTTTGAAACGACCTGTGAAATTTTGGTTAACCTGTAGATTGTTTTTGTCCGAACACGTTAAAAGATATTGATCTTTATAAACTACGGGAATGACCATTAATGATTTTGGAAGTATATGTATTCGAGTAATTAGCATCTTATTAACTTCTGTCTAAAATAGCATGAAAAAACGCCAAAACGTGCTTATTATTTGATACACCAGTAGGATTTAAGTTTGCTTTTTATCAAAGAAAAAAAAAAATTAAAAGAACCATTAAATAGTCAGGTAAGTTTAATTTAATACATTTTTCATTCTACTGTTACATTGAACTAGATTGAATTTTCAAGCCGTAATTACCTAAATATTGTGGAAAATAGTGTTGACCGTAATAAGACTCTTCTGAAGAGCAGTCTGATGACGGTCTGCACTGTTTGTCTTTCTAGATTAAATTTAAGATAATATATGCCTGCAGTGTCTGTCCTTAGGATTTTTTGCAACAGTAATCTTAAAATTATCTACTGATATACACAGTAAAATGTGCAAATCAAGAAATCCAGTTACCCGACGACTGAATCTTAATCATTAGGTCACTTACCGCTGTGGTTCGAGTCTCGCTCGGGTCACATGTGAGACGCTAAGTTCTGAAACGGAAGGGCATGTGTTTTTTCTCCGGGTACACTGGTTTTCGCCCATCTCTGAATAACGATCGGTTCGAAATAAGTGTAATAATCTTTAAAGGGGCGTGAAACTGAAATTTAAAGAAACAAAGACAATAAATGCAGAGGCCACCGTCATCTGTAACCGCCGAAAGCAAAGAAAGTGAAATGGACACACACACACACACGCAGACGCACGCACGCACACACACATACTCGCGCACACGGAACAATGCGCTCACCAAGGACACATGAAGCCAGAGAGAGAGAGAGAGAGAGAGAGAGAGAGAGAGAGAGAGAGAGAGAGAGAGAGAGAGCACCAGGACCAACGCACACACTCAAAGCCAGCAAAGGAAAGAACGACTGCCTTGGGATACGCCTTGGAGTTGGGGTTCAACTTCTTCTCCCGCGAACAGACTGATTCAAACACGGAGGCATTCAAATCACTTAGAACTGCAGATGTAGACTATAATGCAATGTTTGCTTGTGTTGACGCCTTACGTCCACGTCAGCACTATAAAGGTAATTTTGGAGACATTGTTTCCGAATTTGTGTAAATTTTACCCGATACTGAGATGAAATAACATTTCAAGCCCTGCCACCAAAAGAAACCGCTTGGGTTTAAGAGGCGGCCCAACTCGTACCATTTTTCCTGGACACGTTTATACCGTTTGGTCGGTTTCAGCTCTGTGCGGAAGCACCATGCAGCCCAATCTACTTCTCCAGGCTCAAATTGTTAGAGCAACTTTGACCTTCAGCCGGATGCCAAATTCTGATTAGGAGTTCGGACGGATGAAATGTAGATATTCTGTTAAACAATTAGGTCGACTTGTGGTATTTCGCGTTTTGTGCAATTCTTAATTAACTAATGAAATTTTGTTGCTATGCCAGTTCATTTTATTATTATTATTATTATTATTATTATTATTATTATTGTTTTGTATTATTTTTATTATAATTATTATTTCTTTTTTTCTGCTCGAGCCCTTAAAATGGCCTATATGCCACTTTGTCATTTAAAATGCCATTGTATTTTACTAATGAATAGGTTATTGTAAACAATAATAAGAATACAGTAGTGAAATCGGACACGGAAATAACGGTTGATGGATATTTGTACGCTTTCAAGAGGCGCAACTCTTTCGAAAAGTTTTTTTTCTGATCAGTAGGGGTCTAAGGAGCAAATTCTTTCTTTCAAGTGTAGACCGTTGTTTTGATGTTCAGCAAAGCAAATAGTGGACGTGACAGCTCAGTGGTTAGTGCACTTGCCTCTGATGCTAGATGCCTCCGGTTCGATCCCGTGTCCGCTCCACTGGCATCATTTTGCGGGAAGAATCTTTTAAGTGCACCGTTCTTCTAGTCTATCGGATCGGGACCTATATATTGTACACCGTCTGTCATTACGAAAGCACACCAATACAAATACATTTTAAATTTTACCACAGAAAAAAAAAGCAAATTTTAAGACGAAAAATTATAATATTTTTCTTATTTCTGTTCAAAATATAGATTGTGGGTACACGTTAGAACCGCCTCGTTTTACTATATAAAACTGGGGTTAAAGGGGATCAAAAGTATATAGGTGTGTTTTCGTGATAGTCCCCTCCTGGAGTTAAGGCGAAGAAAGGTAGTCACAGATCTGTTGTAAAAACGGTGGGAAATCTGCAATGTTTGCACGCCATTCCTTTTGATCGATGTTCTCACACATTCAAAATAGATAAGTATCGGTTATGATGTAAACCTAAGCCCCCGCCCATAGGGGCTTGAAGAAATATATGGGCTGCATGATGCTTCCACGCAGAGCTGAATCCGGCCCGCACACTAGTACTGGTAAACCGCTTAGAGGATCTAAGCCTGTCCAGGAACCGCGGTGCGAGGCGGACCGTCCATGCTAATAAACCCTATTGGTTTCATTGGGCGACGGGGCTTGAGATGTCATTTCATCTCAATGTCGGGTAAAAGTCCCACAAAATTGGAAGCAACGTCTCCAAAATGACCTTTACAGTGTTGATGGGGACGTTAAAACATGAAATCAAACAAACAATGATGTAAACCTGTCTTTTGAATGCAAGGCAACATTGTAAGTCTGTCCAGGATATGCCTATCTTTTGCACCCATGCAGACTTTCGACATCTTTTTCGCCAACTGCGATTGGTCTTTGTTTGTTTGATTTTAGGATAAACGTCCCCATCAACATTGTATAGGTTATTTTGGAGACATTGCTTCACTTTTTGTGGGACTTTTAACCGACATTGATATGAAAAGACATCTCAAGCCCTGTCGCTCAATGAAACCAATAGGGTTCATACGCATGGACGATCCGACTCACACTGCTTTGCCTGTGGAGGCTTAGATCCTCTAACCGGTTTACCAGTACTCATGTGCGGTCGGTATCAGCTCTGCGTAGAAGCATCGTGCAGCCCATCTATTTCTTCAAGCCCCGATGGGCTGGGGCTCTTATGATTCGTGTTACAAGTCTGTTAAAGATGCACAAGGACTAAAACGAAAGCACTAATTTATCCCATTTTGTACCAGAAACCTCTAAACGGGTACCCTGGCAAACAGTGCAGGTCCAGATCAGATGCCGCAGATCGCGGCATCTGATCAGGGCCTACACTCTTTGCAAAATATTCAGCCATTTTCCAAATAAATTTTGAAGAAAACACAACCGACGCCCCTAAATTTTGAAATGAACTCCTGGTATATATAAGGAGGAAGATTCCATTTGGTACAAAAAGGTTTAACTCTCCCCAGTTTGCATTCTTGCTCTTCAACTTGAATAATGCACCACTGACCATGCACACTTATGAGACGTTGACGACACTGGTCGCTGGCATGCTCTCGCTCGCCCTTGCTGTTCCCATAATTACTCCCCCCATGGGCACAGCGTTGACTCAAGGTTGATTCAACGATGAATCAACCAACGTTGATTCAATGTTGAATCAACGTTGCGAACTTTTCATATGCGACCGGCGAACCAACATGGCGTAGATATTTATGCAAGAACGTTGTTTCAACGCCGAATGAACGTTGAGTATCTGCATGACAAGTTTTCTTTTTTTTTTCTTTTGCTCGTATAAGGGTGTGGCCAAAGCGGCCTAGTTTCGTATATAGAGCATTTAAAACCATATTGAACAAAATCGATAAATTCAAATCATAAGATGTTTTATTCTTGTTTTCAAACCACTTCATACTTGACAGCATCGGAATGCTGCCCTTTTTCCTCATATATACACTGAAAACGAATTAAAAAATACCGCTTTTGACAGTCGAATGTACGCTGATAAATCAGTCAAGATATTTGAATTTCCAAAATATCCTTATCAAACCACTGACAACAGCGAATTGATGTCTTGAACTGTCCTATTGGCACAATTCAATATTGAACAGCTTATGATCCCACCCACCCCCACCCACCCCCACCGCGCCTCTAAATAAATAAATAAACGTTTTCTGCGATGAATATGTTTAACACCACGGAAACTCGCCTATATAATTCTGACCCCCTTGAACCCACTTTTATAAAGTAAATTGTTTGATTTGAGGTTTAACGTCCCCATCAACCTTGTAAAGGTCATTTTGGAGACGTTGCATCCAATTTTGTGGGACTTTTACCCGACATTGAGATGAAATGACATCTCAAGTCCTGCCACCCATTGAAACCAATAGGGATTATAAGCATGGACGGTCCGTCACTCGCACCGCTTTGCCTGGGCAGGCTTAGATCCTCTAAGCGGTTTACCAGTACTCGTGTGCGGGTCGGTTTCAGCTCTACGTGGATGCATCATGCATCTTCAAGCCCTTTATATAGTGAAACAGGGGTTTACAGGGGTAAACCTTATTTTTCTTATTTCTGCTCTAAAATATAGATTGTGGGTACTCGTTAGAACCGCCTCATTGAGGCGGTTCTAACGTGTACCCACAATCTATATTTTGAGCAGAAAAAAAAAAATATCACAATTTTTATCTGAAAATTGTCGTGTTTTTTTTTTTTTGGCGGTAAAATTTACAATGTAGTTGTATAGGCGTGTTTTCGTAATTATACTAAATGCGATATATCCTGTCAACTGGTCAACTTCACTGATTTCATTGTGGAACCATGGAAATATATGGCCGAAACTAGCTCAGAAAACTGCACACTCCATACATTTAAGTTCTGTGTCGGGGCTTCGAGAAATAGATTGGGCTGCATGGTGCTTCCACGCAGAACCGAAACTGACCACACATGAGTACTGGTAAACCGCTTAAAAGGACTAAGCCTGCCCAGGCAAAATGGTGTGAGTCAGACGGGGACGTTACAAAACACGTATATTCTTTGCTTTGCACTTCCAAAGGATAACCCTTTTATAGAAAAACTGACATCAAACTGACCTGGCAGTGAAATTTGTGAACAGTTTGAAAATTGAAAAAGAGGCTATAAGGTTATAGGCTAGCGAACAGTAAATTTCGGACAGGAAACCGCGAAAATTGCCTCTGTTGTAATCAAAGCACCGACAGTATTGGTTGATCGGCTGACTCGAAAAAGGACCAAGACTGTTCCGTTTAACCCGTAAATTCAAGTTTTCTAAGCAAACAATGTAGACCCTGATCAGACACCACGTTCTCCCAGTGTCCCAGTACACGAGCCCAGTCCAGATTTTACGGATAACCAATCCTTTGACGTCATAAGAAGAATATGTTTTAACTTCAGTTTGTATCAGTAGGTGGGGGAAATTTTATCAACAATGCATACATGCTCATATAAATGGTACAATGCGGACCATATGATAGACTGGCACTCGTGCCAAATATGTTATCCTCTTGAAATAAAGTTGTTGTTATTATTATTATTACAAGGACAAGTTCAGCGCTACCGTTTCCTGGATTTTGTACCAATGCTGTGATAGTCACATGGACATTTGCAATATAACTTAAATTCATTTAGTACCGTATTTCACCTTAAGTTTTCGACCACCTTAACTCCTTACCATACCTGTTCTAACATTTGAACAAGTACAGTTTTTGTTTTTGTTTGTTTGTTTGATTTGAGGTTTAATGTCCCCATCAACACTGTAAAGGTCATTTTGGAGACATTGCTTCCAATTTTGTGGGACTTTTACCCGACATTGAGATGAACTGACATCTCAAGCCCTGCCGCCCAATGAAACCAATAGGGTTTATAAGCATGGACGGTCCGACTCGCACCACTTTGCCTGGGCAGGCTTAGATCCTCTAAGTGGTTTACCAGTACTCGTGTGCGGTCGGTTTCAGCTCTGCGTGGAAGCAGAACAAGTGCAATTTACTACCTCATGTTGTGTATAAGAATAGCCGGATAATTGGCAAACAGTGTAGACACTGATGAGACGCCGCGTTTTGCGGCGTCTCATCTGGGTCTACACTATTTGCTTTGGCCTGTCTTTCCGAATACATACGGTAAATAGGGGTAACTTTGGATCGATTAATGCAAGCATGAGAGGTTGCAGGCACAACATTTCTGTAAGATTATTCTCCCCTGATCCACCATATTGGAGACACTAGGCAGGTTTTTGTGTGCAAATTTATTCATTTTTGACCAATTATCCCATAGTGATAAAAACAATGAAGGGGTTATTATGTGCCAGTGATTATTCTTAAAGATCATTAGAATAAAATGATCAAGGATTAGTCATAATTCTCTAAGAGACAAGAACGTTATTTACAAGGAATTGTGTGTGTGTGTGTGTGTGTGTGTGTGTGTGTGTGTGTGTGTGTGTGTGTGTGAATTCGGGTTTAACGTCGCTTTCAACAATTTTTCAGTCATATCACGACGGTGTCTGGTTGCGATAGGGAGCTCAATGCTCACTTTTATAGTGCTGCCTCACTGAAGTATCATGTCCCAGACACATAACATGATACCACACCCAGTCACATTATCCTCACACTGGGTCGACCAGTCCTAGCTCTATCCCGTAAATCTGAGTGCCAAGCGAGGAGCAGCTAGTACCATTTTTAACGACTTTGGTATGTCGCGGCCCAGGATCGAACCCGTGACCTCCCGTTCCCCGGAGCGGACACTCTCCCAACTGAGCTATCGGGGCCGGTATATTTAAAAGGAAAGAACGTTGGGAATGAGCCTGGATGTCACCACTGTAGGTGTGTGACGTCATCTGCAACCTCTCAATAGGGGCATACGGTTGTCTTTGGTAGAAATTTAGCAATCGTACGTGTTTTTAAGTAGTTTTCTCCCTGAAATTTCATTTTATAATGGTTTTGGCATTTTTGCAAAGGTTTCGATGTTTTATTAACAAAATTATGTAGTCATATTGAGACAGTTTATCTAAAGAATTGGTAATATAATCTCCCAATATTTAGATTCTCTTAATCTGTCGGTATTCGGTTGATAACAAGTTGTCGTCTCATATAAAGAACTATATTAAAAATTATGTATGCTCCCATAGATTGCCGTAATTTTTCATAGCTTTTTCATAGTTTAACCCTTATCTTGCTGTTCACGACAACCTCTATCTTTGCAAACAGTGTAGATCCAGATCAGATGGCTTCTGAAGAAGCCATCTGATCAGGATCTACACTGTTTGGCATTCAGTTTATGAATTTGTAGCAATAAATTACATCAAGTAATTTGATTGGTCGATAGACAGAAATGGGTGTGGCTTAAATGAATATTCAGCAAGAGAAGGGTTAATAAAAGTGAATTTATAAATTGGTAAGGGACTTATTTAAACAAGCTAGTGCTTGCTCTTCTTCTAAATATTTTATATGAGTATATAGCACGCTACCCGACAGTCTAGAGTAATGTGTTCTTTTCAGGCATAAATTATAAACTGGGATGGTAAACATAAAAAATGTCGATAGTATGAGAATAGTATGGGATTATTTACAGTCTATAACGGTGAACTTTTATTCTTTTTTTTTTGTACTTTTAAGGCGTCCCTTACCCAGGGGATAGCTCGGTGGGCACAGAACGCGTATGCAACGCCGTATCAACGTCGATGCATCGTCATGGCGATGACGTTGCATCGACGTTGATGTGACGTTGTTTAACGTCATTTGCACAGTCGGTCAGTTTGTTTGTTCTCCAGGCGATTCAATTCAGTACGATAGTATTAATAAGAAATTTTCACGAGCTATACACCTAAAACCTGAGACTTATTCTTTTAACACATATTTAAAGGCGGTTTGGAGTTTTCTTTCTTTGTGCTTTTACAACCACTGTGCTAAGAGACCTCCTTTGGGTCTGTTCAAAATTGGCCGTGGCCTCAAAGACTTCTTTTGAACAATCTAAGAGTGATCTCAATATGGGAATTTACGATAAACGTGAAGGTTTCGAACCAGGGATTCCCGAACCAATCGGGGGTCATAATAAGGGAATTTAGTTTTTACGATATACATGAGGGTTTCGAACCAGGATTTCCCGAACCGATCGGTTCGGGAACCCCTATTTCGAAACCGTTACGTCTATCGTAAATTCCAATGTTAAGATTACTTTTGGCCCGATAATCCAGAGAGTTGGAAACGTCATCATGAGAAAGATTGTTTTTTTATGAATCTACCAGAGGTCCCGTCTGTTAAGTTATTACGCTGCATGTCGCGCGCGCTATAAAATAATGTTACTGTGTGGCCGTGCTATAAATATTGCTACGCGTTGTAAATATTGACACGCGCATATTGCCCCGTGGACTTATGTACGCGCTATAAATACTGCTTAATACGCACATATTGCTCCGTGAAAAGACAAGATAAAAAGGAAATGACAAAACAAAAGCAAGTTTTTTTTTTTATTTTCAATAGTTTAAATGTATTTAATATGAATTTTCAGTTGCAGCTAACAACTTATTCTCCACTCTACCAGCAAGCGTTGCAAATATCCCCCTCCCCCCATACACACATGTGCAACTGTCGGATAGCTTTATCTGGTATGCCAGAAAATATATTTTGTTTCGTCGCTCAAAATGAAAAAAAAAAAAAAATTTAGTGAAGAATAAATAAATAAAGCTTAATCCTTAAAGCACCATGCATATTTTTTTTAAAACAGACAACTTTCAGATTTCCCCCGACTTTCAGGGAAAATCAGGCTTCATGTAAATTAACTGGCGGAAGATGATTTGCTGGAAATCTCAAGTCTGATTTTCTCTCGAACACTGTAAGAAAATATGAAAATGACATCTGTTACAGTCACCGAAGACGTGGCGCGAGAACCTGCGACCTGACTTTGTGACGATAACTAGTTATCATTGTCCAAATTTAATATAGAATCTGAAGAACTTTCATATGCTGGATTAGCGGAAAAAAGCCATGACCGTAAATGAATTACACGCTGCAAAAGTCCCTTCCTTCGATATTAGCTCAGAAGCCTCCGTGGTCGAGTGGTTACGCTACTCGCCTTGTAAACCAGGGGTCGCAGGTTCGATCCCGGGCTTCTCCAGACTTTCGGATGAGTCTTTAAACCGAGGTCCCGTCTCCGTATGACCTTAGCTGTTGGTGGGACGTAAAACTGAAACACTCACTCACTCACTCGATATTAGCTCATGGCATATGATATGTTGTAATATTAACTGCGTAGTAGTCGCAGATAAGATTGACTAGGCGGAGCTATCGTTTGTACCTGCCTTTGGAATGTTCTATTAACAAAAAGGTAAACCAAGTCACCCAGTTGTGTGAATTCAACTGTTACTCGAACAAAGCTGGCCAGTTGGTTCGCTTGCAGAAAGCATGCGAAAGGCACTCTACCGAATTTTCTGGTGGACTGAGCGTATTTGACATATATTGACAACAACTGAATAGCTCCGCCTAGTCAATTTTATCTGCGACTACTATAGCTATTAATAGAACAGATTCAATTGAAGGGTCTCCTTCAAGCCAACTCGATAAGAGGGGACACCAATCTAGACGGAATACTGGAATGCAACGTTATTTCCAGCAATGCCATAGGCAAACTATTATTAAATTATTTACGATCTCTATTTTTCCTCATGTTATATGGGCACAAGTTTGTTAAATATCTCGAAACGGCGTTACCGAGATACCACCAAATCGAATAAAACTGATTTTAGATGTACTTGAAATTGAACTGCAAATGTTTTTCATCCAATGTACTCGTATTACTAGCGCACAATGTTGCAAAATTATTTCTTTTGAAAACTACCAATTTTGGTCAGTTTATTTATGTATGTCAGTCTTGAAACGTACACATTTTAGGTTAAAACATTTCTTTTGGAACTTCGAAAGACAGAATGACACTTCATAGTAATACCAGTGATACAACGCATAATGTAGTAATGTAGTAATTTCTTCATTTTGATTTTTTTTACTACATTATGCGTTGGCATAGTCGACGCGAAATGAAGTAAAAAAATTATTTCATTTCGCGTTGATATGCACCATATCGACGCATAATGAAGTAATGATGGTAGAACATAGCTGTCTTCGAAAAGACTTAGGAAGCAATACAGTTAAATTCCTACAATTTAGACCACATTTGAGACGGTTCAAAAGTGGTCTTTAAGACCACAGTTGAACAGTCCAAAAGACGGTCTTCCACAAAAGCACACTGAAGGTCAAAATCACAAAGAAAATGTAGCTTTAACCTTCCAAATATGCTTTAAAAACAAAATTTGTATTAATTTAGGTGGTCTTAATAGTGGAATTTCATTGCCCAGGAAAACTGCTGCGAGTCGGCCCGTCCATGTATATAAACCCTATTGGTTTTATTGGGCGGCATCTCAATGTCGGGTAAAAGTCCCATGAAATTGGAAGCAACGTCTCCAAAATGACCTAAATAGTGTTGACGGGGACGTTAAACCTCAAATCAAACAAATCAAACAAAAGACAGACAGGCAGACAGACAGACAGACAGACAGACAGAATGGACAAAAACTATATACTTCGTATGCCGGGGGTATAAATAGATGGGCTGCACGATGCTTCCACGCAGAGCTGATACCGCCCGTACATGAGTCCTCGTAATCTGCTTAGAAGGTCTAAGCCTGTCCAGGAAAACTGCTGCGAGTCGGCCCATCCATGCATATAAACCCTATTGCTTTTAATTGGACGGCAGCGATTGAGATGTCATTTCATCTCAATATCGGGTAAAAGTCCCATAAAATTTGAAGCAATGTCTCCAAAATGACCTAAATAGTCTTGACGGGAACGTTAAACCTCAAATCAAACAAACAAACTGTTGACGCATAATGAAGTAAAATTAAGTATGCCACCCATCGCCGCAAAATGAAATAATTCTTTCATTTTGCTCAAACCTCTTAGTATCGATGCATAATGAAGTAAAAACGACATTTTATTTCATTTCGCGTCGACTATGCCAACGCATAATGTAGTAAAAATTTCAAAATGAAGAAATTACTACATTACTACATTATGCGTTGTAACATACCAGTATACACTCATAACTTAATTTCGCAGTACTGTCTTTTATTTGAAATTTGAAACCTTGGTATATAGGCCTTAATCAGTAAAGATTTTCTTGAATTTCTCAGAATCTATCACTTCAGTGCCTTTGGTTTCATCATCCAAACATGTCTATATAGTTTTGACCCCTTTGAACCCTACTTTTATACAGTAAAACTAGAGTATACACGGGTAAACCTTACATTTATTATTTCTGCTCCAAAATATAGATTGTGGGTACTCGTTAGAACCGCCTCGATGAGGCGGTTCTAACGTGTACCAACAATCTGTATTTTGAGCAGAAATAAGAAAAATATCGCATTTTTTTATCTTAAATGTTTCATTTTTACGGCGGAAAAATTTACAGTTTATTTGTATAGGCGTGTTTTCGTAATGGATTTTTAAAATACCATTGTAACGAAGTGAAATGCTGACGCGGTCCATATTCTGTAAGCAACAGTGGTTATTCATTATGAAGGTGGTGTTCTTGAACAGAAAGTTGTCGATAACCTGGAGATTTCTTCTCCCGGAGCAGGCGTTAATGATTAGTGGCTTTACCATCACATTAGGCTTAGACAAGGCTAAATAAGAAGTACTAGCCCCAAGAGAGAATTACTTGCTCCCTTTATATTATATAGAGGATTTCACATGAGTGTTCATGTATAATTGAATTTCAAAACTAAATGAGTTGAGGAAAAGGGATAAAATGCGAGACTTTGCCGAGCATTTTATGCCTTTTCCCCAACGAGTTTATTTTTTTTTTTTTTTTTTTGGTTTTACGGCCCTTTCAAGCTTATTTCACTCATATTGAGCCGATCGTTAATCAGAGGTGGGCGAAAACCGGAATACCCGGAAAAAAACCCACCTGACCTTCCGTTGTCAACGAGTTTAATAAATTCAATAATATATGAGAACGAATGCAAGATTCTATTTATCATATGACGTTAAAACACATTTTATTCATGATTTTTTGACGAAAATGTCAATATTCCGCCCTAAGTAAACGCGACGTCGTCAACGACGTCGTGCGTTTGACGTTAAGGGGCGTTTCTAACTAATTTGCATATTTAATCCACTGGTGGATTACGGAATTTATTACATGGCGTAATTACACTCTCAGACGCGACGTCATTATGATGATAAACCCGTTTAAAAATACGATGTCTTCTAAATTCACTGAATAAATCAAACTTGTATGCACATAGTCAAAATTTTGCCAATATCAGTATTTTTTCCGCTGCATAATCATTGTGACACCATTTTCGCAATATATCTCTTATAATCGCAAACATCAGCACTAAAAGGAAAATATACCTATACTTCGATGATACTTAACTGATAAACTATTGATTTATTCGATGTCTTATTTTCAGGTTTAACGCCTTTGATAAGAAAAGATTGAAAAGAAATATTTTGATTTTATAAGATGGCTACCCCAGATGTGGTTCAGTTAACGCCGCAGTCATCCGAAGACTTTAGTGTTTGTTGTCTGTGCCAAGAGACATACAAGAATCCAAAACTGTTGCGCTGTCTACACTCTGTGTGCTCTGAATGTCTAAGCGAATACATCGATAAGACAGCAGGTCAGAACGGGGATCGGAAATTTCCCTGTCCCTCATGTGATATGGAAATAGAAGTACCTGTCGGAGCGGTTCCTGGGAAAGGCGCTGATGCCTTTCCAGACGACAAATTCATGTTGAAATTGGTGGAAATGAAAACTGCGATCAAAGACGATAAGTGTTGTGACATTTGTGTAAGACAGAATGACTCAGTTTCTGCGACTAGTTGGTGTATGGACTGCAGTGATGCTTTGTGTGATTCTTGCCTCAAAGTCCACTTGCACGTGAAAGTGACGTCATCTCATGTGATCGTTTCATTGGAAGAGATGAAGGAGCTTCCGTTGGAAGTGTTAATGAAGAAGAAGAATAAAGTGCAATGTGACCGGCATGGAGAGTTTATTACATTATTCTGTGTTGACTGCAGGGAACCACTCTGTGTACAATGCATGGCGGTATCACATCGAAGATGCGAGAATGTGATAACAGTGGCTGATGCCATGAACGGGCGATCAGATGTTGATGACGTCGTGCAAAAGCTGCAGACGATGCAGACATCGCTTGATCTTACGGATGGACTTGGTAAATGCGAGAAAGTGTTAGAGGAGACGATAGACACAGCAAGACACGAGATTCAATACCTGAGTAAGACTTTATGTGACCAAATACGCGAACAAGAGGAGAAAATGTTAGAACAACTTGACAAAACAGCAGCCGAAGCAAAGTTTCTTTTACAGGAGAAAACTGAGCCACGTAAATTACAACTCAAGACAATCAAATCCGCGGGTCAGCGTATGAAAACTCTTATGAAATACGGAAGTGACGTGGAGATTCTAGTGGCTTTTAATCAAATTAAGAATGAACTGGATGGTTATGACGATATCGAAAATTTCAGCCCAGATAAGATACAAATAAAAGTGGAGTTCATACCGGAAGACGGAACACTTCAGTTTTTAGATAATTTCAAATCTCTTGGCGAAGTTCGAGTAGACACTGGAGCCGATGAGGGAATGTCAAGCTGGGGCGTCGCATGCACTTCTAGAGAAGATATCATTGTGACTGACTGCAAAAACAAGCGCATTCAAAAGTTTAATAAAATGGGTGAGTTGGTTGATCATATTCAGTTGGATGATGAACCACGTGACATTACCACGTGTGGCCCAGGCGATGACGTAGCCGTGCCGTTGATTGGTCGCCTTATAATGTTCATTGCAACGAGGAAAAGCCTGAGTTTGATAAGAAAAACTAAGACAGAGAGACAGTATGACGCTATTTCTTACTCTAACAGGGAAAGCTATCTTGCTGTTAGTTGTATCCGTGAGAAAAGAGTGGACTTGATTCAACTAAACGGAGAAGTTATCAAATCGTTTCAGCTAGACGTCAATGGTGATCATTTGTTCGAAGAACCACGTTACCTCGCGGCGTCTCCAGACGGAAGTGTTATTGTGTCCGACATAGGTCGAAATGCTCTAGTGGGCATTGGACAGGACGGTCATCCATTGTTTAAGTATATTGTAAGCGAGAAGGAACTGAAGCATCCTCAAGGGGTGTGTGTTGATAAGATAGGAAATGTGTTCGTTGCGGATAATGCTAATGACAGGATTCAGTTACTGACCAGTAATGGGTCGTTCCAAAGGTACGTTCTGATCAAGGACTCTGGATTGGAGCGACCCTGTGCAATAGTTGTGAGTCATAGCAATAAGTTAGTAATTGTACAGAATGACGGTATGGTAAAGGTATATAGTTATTCATGACTGGAGACTGGAAAAATGCGTATACAGTAAAATTCCTATATTAAGACCACCTTTGGGACTGTTCAAAAATGGTCTTTTAGACCACTTTTGAACAGTCCCCAATGTGGTCTTTGACCAGAGGACTCTGTATGAAACTGAATAACTGCGGCATACTAAGCAGAAATAGTCTCATTTCAGGTGATCGTAATAGTGGAATTTCACTGGAATTCACATGCAAACTGCACCACAAGTTTGAGTATAGAATGTAAGTCAGCTTTAAATGATTCGGGTGTCTTTGGGACCATGAAAATTTGTTCCATTTAAAGACGTTTTTTGGGAGGATGGTTTATTTCGACTCAAACGGTACAGATTCTCGCAGTAACAATATTTTAAAAATCTGATAAATATGTGAGAATAGTTACACACCTCTCCGTTAGACAAACGACCATAAACAACGCCAGGGCCATAAAGTGTGCTAAAGTTACACCGTGAAATAATGATAATAATAATAATAATAATAAAATTATAATAATAATAATAAACTTTATTTATAGAGGATAACACATTTAGTAAACCAGTACTAATCTTCCAAAGTGGCCTCTTTTCTTCATCTTCCTGGGTAGAAACCAGTGTTAAGCAATGTGGATATAGTCTCCTCCTCAAGGAACCAACACATGGCGCTCGCGGGGATCGAACCGGCTACCTCTCGATCTCAAATTCAATACTTTACCACTACACCACAGCGCTCCACAAACCAGCGCTGGAGTTAAACATAGCAATCATCAGTATCATATATAAATTTGCTCCCGAGGGCAGCAAATAGTTTTGCGCTACGACTGTGCTCATAACTGTGGTGCTTTCTACCACTTGAATGTGCTTTACAATGTGTGTGTTGTGAAACAAAAGCTTTCACATGAAGATAAGTTTCAGGGGTTTTCCTAAGGATCAAATGGCCGTCGGTCCACAGAGCCAGTTTACCTCAACATTTACTGGCCCGACACTATTTCAAGTGGTCCCATGTTTGTTTGTTTGATTTGAGGTTTAACGTCCCCGTCAACACTGTAAAGGTCATTTTTGGGACGTTGCTTCCAATTTTGTGGGACTTTTACCCGACATTGAGATGGAATGACATCTCAAGCCCTGTCGCCCAATGACACCAATAGGGTTTATTAGCATGGACGGTCCGCCTCACACCGCGGTTCCTGGACAGGGTTAGATCCTCTAAGCGGTTTACCAGTACTAGTGTGCGGGCCGGATTCAGCTCTGCGTGGAAGCATCATGCAGCCCATATATTTCTTTAAGCCCCTATGGGCGGGGGCCAAAGTGGTCCCATGATTGATTCTGATCCTTCAAGTATCGATTACAACTGGCATACGTCATTTTCAAAGTACAGGATGATGTAAAAAAAAAAATCAAGTTTTGTGACGTTTCCTTACTTTTAGCGTCAAACTTGACATTAATATATTGAAATTTCTTTGGCTTAAGCACCGATGGCTCGTTAACCATGGTTAATTCGAATTCGGTTTTGAGGCCGTAAAATTCTTCTCATAGCCGGTCATTTGTACCCAAGACGTCATTTCACGCCAAAATCATTTCTTACCAATTTGGTCACTTTGTACTTAGTGTTGGTCAAGGTCATTTCGTACCAACTAACAACCGGTACGTAAGTCGTTAAAAATGGTACTAGCTGCTCCTCGCTTGGCACTCAGATTTACGGGGTAGAGCTAGGACTGGTCGATCCAGTGTCAGGATAATGTGACTGGGGGTGGTATCATGTAATGTGTCTGGGACATGATACTTCAGTGAGGCAGCACTATAAACGTGAGCATTGAGCTCCCTGTCGCAACCAGACACCGTCGTGATATGACTGAACAATTGTTGAAAGCGACGTTAAACCCGAATTCACACACAAACAACCGGTACGAACTGGTAACTAAATGACTGTTGGATAGTCAGTTTGTACTATATTGGTCATTTCGTGCCTTGGGAACCGTAATAAAATTGAGGCGATCCAATGAGTATATAAACGATTTACCATAGAATTATTGTTTGTTCTCATTTGCATTGCCTCGATGAGGTGATTCTACTGAGTATATACAAAATCATTGATTTTACAGAGGATAGGAATATGGCGCTGTTATTAACCATCAGTAACTTGAGCTAACTCTATCTCGAACAAATTTTCATTCAAAGGAATGGAAACACCTGATTTTTTTTCCCGCCATTTTTCAAAGGCAGACAACTTTAGTGACTTCCTGTTCGCGTTTCTATAAACTCATTTCCACGGAAAAAAGGGTCTACTCTTAAAAAAAGGGGGGGGGGGTCTACTCTCCGGTTTGCCTTTAAGAGGTGACCCCTACTGGCATGGGAGACAAAAAACTTTGCATTCAGGAGTTATCTTCGATAGTCACGTCGAACTTCGGTGATTCGATTATCTCTGGGACCATGAAAATTTATTCGAGATATGGGTAGTTCGAGCCATAGAGAGTTGGTCATAGCACAGAATCAGGGGTCATACTGGGTATTTACTGTTTGATCTTCTGTGAAATAGAAATAAAGGCATATTGTGTGTACTCATTAGAACTGCCTCCTTATAATAAGTACTCACAACAAATATTTTCCAGGTAAAATGGCAAAACATCTCCCATAAGCATGTATGAAAAGTGTGATTCGGATTTATTGGTAAATTTCTACTTTATTTTAAATATTTTATTGCCAAACATCACAAATGACAAAAGGGTCGGGTCACAGGTTCTGACAATTTGACTCCCCACTTTAACATGATACAGTAAAATTCCTATATTAAGACCACATTTGGGACTGTTCAAAGGTGGCCTTAAAGACCACTTTTTAAAAGTCTCACAGGTGGTCTCCCACTAGATTATACTTGATGTAGAAAGCACAAAGAAAATGTGACTGGAACATTCTAAATACAGTATTTTAACAGCATAATTTGTCATGATTTTGGTGGTCTTAATAGCAGAATTTCACTGTACTTACAAACATGATACAAGACAATGTGATATACTCATATAAATGTAATGTAATAAACGTATAGCTTTTGCCAAATAGTTCTAAAATAATTTCTAGAATTCAGCTTAGTCTTAGTAAACGAGCCATCCGTGTCTGGGACAATTAGGTTTCACTATATAACTTGCTATATACAAACAATGCATTGTCTCGCTTGGCACCGATCTGGCCATTTTTTTGTTGTTGTTGTTGTTTTTTTCGTTGTTTTTTTTTTTTCATTTAAAAAATAGTTTTATTATTAATTATATAGATGTATTATATACATTGTATATTTGTATTCATTCTAACATATCGAAACATGTATAAAGTGCATTCTGTGATACAGCCACATTTACTGTTATTTTTATCTCTGCCCGATTGAAAAAATACACCACGGGCCATTTACAACACCGTTTTCATCAGAAAAAAGTCATTTTCGGAACCATGAAAAAATGCACAATGTCACACAGGTATACTGTACACATCCTGTGATAAGACTACCTTTGGGGCTGTTCAAAAGTGGTCTTTAAGACCACTTTTGAACAGTCCCAAAAGTGGTATCTTTCTAGAAGACACTGAGTGCAGAAAACACACAGAAAGATTTTGTTTTGTTTGTTTGTTTGTTTGATTTGAGGTATAAAGTCCCCATCAACACAGTTTAGGAAATATCCGATGTCGAGATGAACTGACATCTCAACCCCTGCCGCCCAATGAAACCGATACGGTCTCTATGCATGGACGATCAGACTCGCACCACCTTGCCTGGGCAGGCTTAAACCTTCTTAGCGGTTTACCAGTACTCATGTGCGGTGTTCAGTTCTGCGTAGATGCATCAGGCAGCCCAGTCTATTTCTCCAAGCCCCGATGATAGGGGGGCAATGCAACACAGGTATAGTATTCAAGTGGCAAGAATAAGCTTGAGGTAGCTATGAATCGACGGGGATCTGTGTATCGCATAGCAAAGACTCGGATCAGAGTCTGATCTGAGTCTTCGCTTTGCGCATGTGTCTGTACACATTTTCAATAGCCGTCCAATGTGAATACCGTATTGGCCGTAAACGTCTCCCTGCCCTACATCACAATGTAGATTATATTTTCTTGTCCTTTGGGATCATTGATTCCATTGTGGAATTTTTGAAAATATCCGAGGGTCACTGATGAGGCCTAATTGGCCGAAACTAGCTAGTCTGGCCCAGAAAACATGTACACTCCATATTTTTCACTTCTGTGGTGTATTTCTTGCTTCCAAAGGATAACCCTTTTATAGAACATATTTAACTTCACTACAGCTGGTGTGTGGGAATGTGTGGCGGCGGTAAAACGTCTCCCTGCCCTACATCACATTGTAGATTATATTTTCTTGTCCTTTGGGATCATTGATTCCATTGTGGAATTTTTGAAAATATCCGAGGGTCACTGATGAGGCCTAATTGGCCGAAACTAGCTAGTCTGGCCCAGAAAATATGTACACTCCATATTTTTCACTTCTGTGGTGTATTTCTTGCTTCCAAAGGATAACCCTTTTATAGAACATATTTAAGGGTACGTTGCGCATAAACATTTCATTATACGCCCCAAAACGAGCCCTTGAAAGTCTTTATGTGAAGCGCACGGTTTGCGCAACCGCATGTTTCTTGTTCTTACTTTGGGCATATTTGATTGAACAAGACATGCCCAAATGTGACATATGGAGCATTTAGAAATCTTAGACGTAACGCTCGGAGCCACCTTTATGTCAGCCGAATACAGCGATATGTCGCAAGTGAACACCATATCTTAGAATGATACTACGAGGGTCTTTCAAAAAAGTTTTGTCACTTATAGGATTAAGTAGTTTTAGCGTATGTATTTCTGATAACGCTTCATTGCACTTGACTAGCCTTTCAAATAGCTGCTGTTAACAGTTTATTTCGTGCAAATTGCTTTTATAATGACCGAGATATGTCAAATTGAAATACATACAGTCCTACACTGGCCAATTTACGATTTACATTGTAAAAAGGCTGAAGTTCGCAGCTTCATTAAATGCCCGGTTAGGCTTGACATAGCTTCAAGTCAGATATTTGATGAATTGTGTGGCATATATGAACCTCTTGCCATTTCAAAGCGCTCAGTTTATCGGTGGGTCAAAGCTTTTAAAGCTGGTAAATCACCGGTCAATGATGATGTTCGTGTTGGTAGGCCCAAGACCTCATTCACCAAGGCAACCATCGCTTCTGTAAACGCAACGGACGAAGAAGATGCACGACTGTCAGTGAAATATAGATAGCTAAATGCACTGGCATATCAGAAGGCAGCGTGCATACCCTTCTGACAAAGTACTTTGGCTTGAGTAAGATTTACGATAGTTGGGTGCCCCATTTGCTCACTGAAGAGCAAAGGAAGCAACGCCTTAAATACGCCCAACAGGTCTTGAAAAATACAAAACCTGTGACACCCGAGTTAGTTCGAACTTGCTAACATGTTACGAAACCTGGTTGCACATGTTTGAGTCACAGAGAAGAGCTGATAACAAACAGTGGAAGCGCAAAGATCAAAAGCGCCCTTCTATTGCCAAGAGAACCATTAGCTCCAAGAAGATCTTGAATGTGATCTTCTTCAATTCTAGTGAGTCAGTGGTTCAAGTGGTTTGACATTCTAGCTATACAGTCACTGGGCAATTCTATAAGAACACTAAAGAAAGCCAAGGCGTTCTACAATAAGAAGTGGTCAGGCGTGTACCTGATCAATGACAATGCCTCCTCTCACAAGTCTAAGGTTGTGATGTCGTATTTGGCTGCTGAAAAGGTCGAGGTTGTAAATCATCTTCCCTATTCTCCTGACCTGAGCCCATGCGGCTTTTCTTTTTTCCAGGCTCAATATACAGTAGAACTTCGATGGCTCGAACACCGATTGCTCGTTTACCATAGCTGAGTCGGACCCTTTCTTGAGTCCCTAGGGAATTTCTGTACGTAAGAAATAGGGATAGTGAAAAAATAGGATATTTTCGTCTTTTATCTTGCAAATGTATGCTGTGTGTACTCATTAGAATCGCCTCGATGAGGCGATTCTAATGAGTACATACATCATACATTTTTCATTATAGAACACAGAAAAAGATGTCCTAAAGTATGTCGTTATGCCTCCTGGCATTAGCCCTCAGTAGCTCGAACTACCCCTGTCTCGAACAGATTTTCATGGTCCCAAAGGTGTTCGAGCCATTGAAGTTCGACTGCAATGCTTTCTGGAAAGAAATAAAAGTCCATAAGTGCACTTGATAGCGCGATTTATCAGTGTCCAACAGGAACCCCAAGAAGACCACCAAGCAGCTTTTAGAAATTGGATCCGAAGTTTGAAAAAAATGCGTTTCGACAGAGGGGTTGGTTGCGGGGTACTTTGAGGGCCTGCGATAGGAAAAAATATTAAATGGAGCGTTTAGGAAATAACAAAACCCAGTGACAAAAGTTTTTGAAGCACCCTCGTAGTGACAAAAAAAAAATGTTTATTTTGGTATATGGTGTTCTGGGTGTCAGAGCCAAAAGAAATGGCGGGATGTTTGTGACATTTGATTTTGACCCCTCCATTATTCAAAGCCCAATTACTTTCGGCGTTTGTGACCAAATCAATCGCTTTTTGTCGCACCTGCTTTAGCAGGAAGACATAGGCGTGCAAGTTTCCGTCCGTCCGTCCGTGCGTGCGTTCGTCCGTCCGTCCGTCCGTCCGTCCGGTTGTTCGTCCGTCTTTCCGTCAACATTTTAAACTGGGTGTCTTGTCATCGCAACTCCTCCAACAGTTTCATACCGATTATTTTCAAACTTTGCGTGTGATTTTGCCATGGTATGAGGATGCGCATGTGGTTTGGACTTTATCGTCCGTTCAATTTTTGTCACTTTTTCCACATTGTGAACTTAGTCATTTTAACCTACAATTGATATATGATAGGTACCTCTTGTCATCGCAACTGCTCTTGCAGTTTTATACCGATCGTTTGAAACTTAGCATGTGCTTTCGGCATGGTATGAGGATGTGCATGTGGTTTTGACATAATTCTCAGAATATTTTTTTCACTTTTTGCGCGTTTTGAACTCAGTCATTTTTAAGCTTCAATTGTTATACGATGGGTACCTCTTCTTCATAGACTTATTGTCGCACCTGCTTTAGCAGGAAGACATATGCGTGCAAGTTTCCGTCCGTCCGTCCATCTGTCCGTCCGTTCGTCCGTCCGATTGTCCGTCCGTCTTTCCGTCAACATTTTACACTGGGTGTCTTGTCATCGCAACTCCTCCTACAATTTCATACCGATTATTTTGAAACTTTGCGGTTGTGTTTGCCATGGTATGAGGATGCGCATGTGGTTTGGACTTTATCGTCCGTTCAATTTTTGTCACTTTTTCCACATTGTGAACTTAGTCATTTTTAACCTACAAACCATATATGATAGGTACCTCTTGTCATCGCAACTCCTCTTACAGTTTTATACCAATCATTTTGAAACTTTGCGTGTGCTTTCGCCATGGTTTGAGGATGTGCATGTGGTTTCGACATAATTCTCAGAATATTTTTTTTTTTTCACTTTTTGCACATTATGAACTTAGCCATTTTTATGCTTTAGTTGATATACAATAGGTACCTCTTGTCATCGCAACTCCTCTTACAGTTTTATATTGATCATTTTGAAACTTTGTGTGTGTTTTTTGCTATGGTATGAGGATGTGCATGTTGTTTGGACTTTAACTTCGGATCAATTTTTATCACTTTTTCCACATTGTGAACTTAGTCATTTTTAACCTTCAATTGATATATGATAGGTACCTCTTGTCATCGCAACTCATCTTACAGTTTTATACCAATCATTTTGAAACTTTGCATGTGATTTTGCCATGGTATGAGGATGTGCATGTGATTTCGACATAATTATCAGATTTTTTTTTTTTTTTGCTTTTTGTGCATTGTGAACTTAGTCATTTTTAAGCTTCAATTGATATACAGGAGGTACCTCTTTGTCGCCGCAACTCCTCTTACAGTTTTATACTAATCATTTGGAACTTTGCATGTGTTTTTGCCATGGCATGAGGCCCTGCATGTGGTTTGGACTTAATCTTCGGATCAATTATTGTCACTTTTTCCACATTGTGAACTTAGTCATTGTTAACCTTCAGTTGATATATGATAGGTACCTCGTAATCACAACTCCTCTTACAGTTTTATACTAATCATTTTGAAACTTAGCTTGTGTTTTGTCCATGATATGAGGATGTTCATATGCTTTGGATATAATTCTTGGATCATTTTAGTTCATTTTCTCACAATGTGAAATTAGTCAGTTTTTTACCTCACATATATAGGCTATGGATTCTTCTCAAAGCCCTATATTCATCTTTTCTGCCTTAAATAAACTTTATTTTTTGTGTTGGGCAGTTGGGGAGCAGGTGCGACATCAACTTCGCCGAAGTTGAATTTCTGGTTCTACCAGACGCTGGCATATGACTGCAGTACAGCATGCTATAAAGCAATTGCTGTAACATTAGATCTTAATTCCAAACTATGCAAAATCTACTGTATGTGTTTTAATTTTACCGGGTATTGTGGATATGTTAGTGCGACACTTTAGTGCTGTTACAACTTCAGCTGAGTGCAAGATGTTACAGTCTAAATTAGTGTCAGCCGTAGTTCTTAAAAGAAGTATTGGTATGCGCGTTTTAGGGCATGTGCGATAGCAACAACAAATACGGTACCTAGAAATATTTAGTCAATTAAGTACCGGCAGTTTAGTTTTCAGATCTACAAAAGCAAATCATTGGCGATTTAGTCGGGGGAAAAATATGGATTATTTGAAATCATCCATTAATACGCCTTTCATAATAAGTGGCGCTTAATTTCTAAAATGACTTGCTTGGCAAAATATCAATTATTTGAAATTACACCCTATATCGGCATGCCTGTGTAACGCATAGCTCAGTAATCTCCTCTTCAGGATTCCATTAGCAGGTATAACAAGATTATCTTTTAATCTAGTTTTTTCATTTAAGGGGATAATTGTATTAAAATTGTCCTTTAGGGCGGTTAATCGGCGGTTTTACGGTCGGAAATTTCGTTTTACGGCGACGCGCCGGGGGGGGGGGGCGTATAACGGAATTTGCGACCGAAATTACGACGATTTACCTCCCCAAATGACCATTTTCAATACACTTAAGCACATTCTAATGCACTTATTCAGTTGTTTTGTCATAAATTATACTATTTTGCTCAAAGTGGCAAGCGCTTAGCTGCAATAAACCAAATGCTACCCAGTGAAAAGCGACGTTACATCATGACGTCGGGTTGCCGACAGAAAATCGCAGTATTTGACGTTTTCCAATAAAACGTCGCGTTACACACACAAGTGCATTAGAATTCCTAATAATTATCCATCCTCAATAAAAATATTCTCTTATTAAACCTACTGTCTATCTATAATAGTTCATCTGTCATTACTGACAATGACCAAACTTAACCGCATGCAGAAAATGCTAGTGTTTATGTGTTCTAAGATGGCTGAGGAGACCAATTCTAGCGCTGAACTGTCTGTTGCAGATTGAGCAACAGAGGTTAGAGGAAGACAGCTCTGTTGGTGGTTTTGTGCTGTTCACGATTCTGTTCGGCTTTGCTGATTCGTTTTGTCTCATATTTGAGGCCTCGTCACTTTGCACGGTTCAGTGCAATTTGTTCCAAAGACCCTGTTGGTATATTGAAGTTCTTAAGAGAGGCTTTGAGGGTGTCCTTGAAATGCTTCTTTTGACGTCCGTGAGAGCGTTTTCTGTGGCAACCGTTCCTCAGGCATCCTGGTATCATGGCATGCCCATCTTAACTGTGTCAGTTCAGATGAGTATGTACCGTCTGCCTCCCTGCCCTTTTCAGGATTCTTTGCGTGGAATCCTGCATTGCCTCTTCTGTCTAAGACAGCTTGTATGGAAGTGCTTCAGTCTTTTGGCATGCCGTTGGTAAACTATCTTTGTTTCATGTGCATATAATAGTGTTGGAAGCACCACAGCTCTGTGGACTTTCAGCTTTGTGTCAAAAAAGAAGTGAAGGCAATGATCAGGAATCGATACAATCAATCCATAGCTCCCATCAGAGACACCAAAGGGAAAGAAGCACAAACATGAAACAACAGACCTAATGGAAACATCAATAGCGGAAAGCCAAAAGGACAGTTACTTTTCCACAAAATGGTCAACAGGCTATCCAAAATGAAATAATATAAGGAACACAAACATCCAAAGACAAACCATAACAAAAATAAACCGCGACAGAAGAACCGCCTTGGAACGGTAAGCGGAAACGAATTCCACTGGGGGGCTTAAATCGATTTTACGTGGCCACAATCCTCGCCCTTACTTCCGTCGCGATTTAGACAAATAATTTGTTCAGTCCGCATGAAGGCCTCCTAACTCATCAGTGCAACATCTCCGTGAACACAAAAAATCAAAGAACCACAGAGGTGAGACAACGTAAGACTGTTAGAAGTATAGCTACCGATTCTACCACTGATTCGCTTTGAGGCCCAGCTAAAACAAGGTTTAAAGACATAAAGACATGAAATTTTAGAATTTCTGATCTAAGTTTTGATTATGACTTCTTTTGAAAAATAAAAGAGTTTAACCAAAAGGCAGCAGTTTTTGTCCAATATTGATTTTAAGGTTCTTACGTGAATTTTTAAGGGTTAATAATAATTGCAAAAGACAAACATTACGCAAGTGTTTCTTCTTCTTCTTCTTCTTCTTCTTCTTCTTCTTCTTCTTCTTCTTCTTCTTTGTGATGTCCTTCATTTAGAGTCTTTTTTTTTTAAAAAAAAAAAGCCAATTTGTCTTCATTAGTATTTCGCTTTGTCTCAGCTCATATATGGCAACAAAAATCAGCATCACACATTCGAAAATGGCGTTGCCAGACGGTTCTACAAGTTGCGAAAGCTGGAATACTGGTTACAGTTAACTGCATGAAAGTAATGCAACATGCTACCGAGGGCAAGCTTTTTTGTAAACCTTCATACTAGTAAATGGTAACTTTCGTTTCGATTCATTTCGCCAAATATGCACACCACATAGAACACAATGAAGTATCCCTGCGTATTTCTGACTGCCCACGTCGACTATGACTATTAAAGTGCGCCTCCTTACAAGCACCTACCGCCTACAGTCCGATTGAGCCAAGTTCAGCAAGTGTACTGCTTCAAGCCTCTGTCTGCTCTGCAATGATGCACCAGAAAACAGGTTCCATTTTGTCACCACATGCACGCACCAAGCCCGGCAGCCATATCTTGAAGCACTTGAAAATAGACTTCAGGCATCTATAGTGTCGCGTCCGTCTCTCTAGTCCTGTCAAATTCAGTTATCCTGCTGCAGTTGCTAATGGACTGTACTTCAAACGATTTCAGAGACTGGTTGTCCTTGACGGAACCTGACTGTAGTGAGACACTCTTTCAAGAAGAATGAGCTGCGCGTTACATTTGAAACGGCGCAGGTTGTTTAAGGAGCCAATTTAATCCAATCTATATGGTGTATACATACGTTCAATATCAACCCCAGCCAAGTCATGTATAACGGTGTTGGGAGGTACACCTTATTATGTCTTCCAGTTCCATATTGATGGCTCCCGCCCATCGGGTCTTGAAGAAATATTCCACGCAGAGCTAAATCCGCCCGCACACGAGTACTGGTAAACCGCTTAGAGGATCTAAGCCTGCCCAGGCAAAGCGGTGCGCGTCGGACCGCCCATGCTTATAAACCCTATTGGTTTCATTGGGCGACAGGGCTTGAGATGTCATTTCATCTCAACGTCGGGTAAAAGTCCCACAAAATTGGAAGCAACGTCTTCAAAATGACATTTACAGTGTTGACGGGGACGTTAAACCTCAAATCAAACAAACAAACAAACAAGTTCCATGTTGATGGTGAAAAGTTGAAAAAATTTAAAAGCGCGTGTGACAGTTCACATTATTATCAAGTATGACATTTTTCGAATGTTAGTCGCGAAGTCCTAATGAAAAGTATGTGGACGTGCTTATGGTATTTTTGCGTTGATATCTGAACTTTTTATGTTTCTTATGTTTTAAGATGGTTGTTTTAATAACATTGTACACGTTTTAAAAGTCACAACGATGGATTTGGTCTGATGCGGACGACTAATCGACGTTGGACGCGGCTATCCTCTCGCAATCACCGTACGATGCGACTCTTATTCTAACGATGTTGGGCGCGAATATTATTTAATCGACGCTGGACGCGATCCTATGATTATCGACGTTAGATACGATTCTTGTGGTCATGCTGACAAGACTATCGATTCTTGTGGTCATGCTGACAAGACTATATCTACATTTATGCATAAATATGTTGATAAACATTGTAACAGCACATTCTGTGTAATATGCCCTGCTCTAAATGTACAACTTTATTCCTACGCCAACGGCGGTGACCCAATATAGGGCGGATATCATCTACAAGTAACAAGTAAGATTGCAATCAGCAAACTGTTGGAGCAAAACTGCTCCTAATTTCACATACAAACTGTGGAAAGGACCTTTCCAAAAAGTAATACAGGTTCATTTACTTCACATTCTTTGAAGTATGAACAACACCGGAACGTGGGCAAATTTTAAACAAACCCCTTTGTATAAACAGCATCGGTGCGCGAGCAAAGTAAATGGTAAAATTTGCTCGTGACCCGATATTCATACTTCAGTGAACAAGAACAAAAATGTGTTTTGTTAAGTAACGATTATAGATAAATACCACTTCTACAGCCTTGCTGTAGGAACCGGCTCTTTTAGCGACGCGGGTAGAGTGGTTGGCTTATTCAGGAAGTTAAGCAACGGAGATTGCGGTTAGTACCTGGATGGGTGACCGCGTTGCTTGACTTCGTGGACAACCCGGCTTATGCTACATTGGTGGCAGCGGTGGGATAGAAACAGTGCCGCTGGTTTGTTACATAGTCTCCGCCCTAGAGTTTAGCCTTGTGAGGCATGTGTAACTTCGGGGCGAAGTCAAGAGATGAGGGGGAGAAATGTAAGTAAATGGTAAAATTTGCCCGTGACCCGATATTCATACTTCAGTGAACAAGAACAAAAATGTGTTTTGTTAAGTAACGATTATATATAAATGCCACTTCTACAGCCTTGCTGTAGGAGCCGGCTCTTTTAGCGACGCGGGTAGAGTGGTTGGCTTATTCACGAAGTTAGGCAACGGAGATTGCGGTTAGTACCTGGATGGGTGACCGCGTTGCTTGACTCCGTGGACAACCCGGCTTACGCTACAGTTAATTAACAGTTTATTGTGGCGAAAGAGACCAGTATTTGAGCACAAGTTTCAATATAACTCCGTCTATTGATGAAAAACAATGAGTATCAGGGAAATGTAGGCGCCGTATTTTCAGAAACTATGAGGACTTTTTATCACATTTTATTTCAGCTAGCAGAAACATATCGTACAGCATATAAAGAATATTTCAGCAGAAATGTATGCAATTTGGTTTTTAGATCTAACATAGGGGATTGGTCTACATTTGACATAGTTTTGCCATATTGTTTAGAAGAGAATTCTGTTAATAGCTATTCTGTTAACTGATTCCCATAAACCCCACTCTTTACAGAGAAAACTGGGGTTTACGGGGGTATACAATATTTTCTTAGTTCTGTTCCTAGACATAGGTTGTTGGTACTCGTTAGAACCGCCTCAATGAGGCGGTTCTAACTAGTACCCACAACCTATGTTTGGAGTATAAATACGAAACATAGCACGGATTTTCATCAGAAAAGTATCTACTTTGGAGATGTGAAAATATACACTATGTCGCACGAGTGTGTTGTCGTAATGAATACTTTGATACAGTTGCTTCCCCTTAGATTATATCAATTCCCTTTAATGTTGTCCTGAAGGAAACACGCAGATACAACGAAACACAAACTTAATAGTTACTTTTCTTAGCATCAAATGTCTTTGAATATAAATAAGAGTAAATTCAAGGGATATGACTCTGATAACAGAAACAACATCTAACCCTTAAATCACCAAAGAAAATTCTAAGGCAAAATTCTAATTCTATTTTTTTTTTCACGAACGATTCACATGTAACGTGGACATTAAATTTATCTAAAAGACTTCAGGAAAAATGTAAGAAAATGCCTGCTGTTGTAAGTAAATAGTGTTTTAAGGATTTAAATATGCTTTCCCTTGCGAAGGGGGAAACAACTTCCAGAATATGAATTCAGTAAAAAGTCTTCTCATTTTGTCTTCTGCAGCTGCTACAAACTAGTGTTCGGCATCTTAACCTGCAAAAGAAATATAAATTATTTAGTTTAATTTAACCCTTATTCCGCTGAACACAAAACCCCAAACATTGCAAACAGGGTATATTCAGATAAGACGGCTTATGGCTTCTGAAGAAGCCATCTGATCAGGATTTACTCTGTGTGCCATGCAGTTTGTGAATTGAATTGATACATTATATTAAGTAAGTTGATTTGTGGAAAGTAAGATTTGGGTGAGTCTAAATTAATTTATTCAGCAGGATACGGGTTTCATTCAAAACACATTAACATTACAAAGTCATGACAAATAATGGATTAGAATGGACGCTTAAAGCTTATTTTGTTCTTCTCCAGTAACATGTGACTGTATCGTTAAATGGAAGATTAAAGTATTTGAATTTATACTGTTATATATAAGATTTGTTTTTCCTGATTCTCACATTTTTCCCAGTGGATTTTTTTTTTCACTAATTTAATGCAAATGACAGGATTTAGAAAAATGAGTCACAGAAGTTTTATAGTTGGTAAAGTATATGTTGATGTTATACGCTATGTTCAGTGTTTAAATATTTTGTTTACTAACTTAATGCAAATGGAAAGTATCTTGAAAACTGAGTGACAGAATATCTATAGTTGGTAGATGATACATGTAGATGTTATATGCTATGTTTAGTTTTTAATTATTTTAATGGCAAAAGAGAGCTTTATTTCATAAATCTTTCTTTTCCTTCAAGAGGAGGAATGTTATGTGTTAGAATTTTTTCCTGATTCCCACATAATACCCAGTGGATTTTGTTTACTAACTTAATGCAAATGGAAGAATCCAGAAAAATATTTATAGTTGGTAAATATCTTGTTCACATCATATTTAGATACGTCACGAACCAATTTTTAGACGAATCAGGTGTCAAAATTATTAGGGTCAACCTTTATCAAATACATAAAAACCAACGTATCAGATTTATTCGGATGTTTTTAAACTATAAATACATGGCATTCTAATGCATTGTATACTTTTATAACGTATACTATACCTGAAGCTCCAACTAACGAATGACGTTGTTACCCTCGCATTGGCTTCTTTTAAAAAAAGCCTGCTTGTTTTGAATTCATATCTGGTTTGTTTGGATTGTAACTCTAATGGAAGCAACATAGCAGGCACACAATGTGTATGTGTCGTCGTATCAACGTCGATTCAGTGGGAAGACATTGAGAGGCGCCGTATTTTTGCAATGTCCATGCTTATAAACCCTATTGGTTTCAATGAGCGACAGGGCTTGAGATGTCATTTCATCTCAATGTTAGGTAAAAGTCCCACAAAATTGGAAGCAACGTCTCCAAAATGACCTATATAGTGCTGATGGGGACGTTAAACATCACCGGCCCCGATAGCTCAGTTGGTAGAGTGTCCGCTCCGGGGAACGGGAGGTCACGGGTTCGATCCCGGGCCGCGACATTCCAAAGTCGTTAAAAATGGTACTAACTGCTCCTCGCTTGGCACTCAGATTTACGGGGTAGAGCTAGGACTGGTCGACCCAGTGTCAGGATAATGTGACTGGGTGTGGTATCATGCAATGTGTCTGGGACATGATACTTCAGTGAGGCAGCACTATAAAAGTGAGCATTGAGCTCCCTGTCGCAACCAGACACCGTCGTGATATGACTGAAAAATTGTTGAAAGCGACGTTAAACCCGAATTCACACACACACACATGTTAAACATCAAATCAAAAAAATCATGAGATGCTAATGTGGGCTAGGAAACCAAGTTGGCCGATAAACCGGTAGGTCTGTGCGGTGGACCACCAACGTTTAACCATCACGATCAGTTGGGATTCGTGTCTTCCCAGCCGCAGCAAAGAATGGCGGACCAACGCCGAACCGACAGCGCTTCGTCGTAGCGTTGTCGGTCCGACGTTGGCCCGCTGAAGCGTGCTAGCTTATTTCTCCTTGGCAATTATCAATTAAATCGATTTTACGTGGCCACCATCATCGCCTTTACTTCCGTCGCGATGTTCAGTCCGCATGAAGACCTCCTAACCCTTTTTGTACCAAAATGGAATCTTCCTTCTTATATAAGGCAGGAGCCCATTTCGAAATTTAGGGGAGACAGGTTGTGTTATCTTTAGATCTATTCGGAAAATAGCTGAACTTTTTGCAAATAGTGTAGGGCCTGATCAGACGCGGAGTCTGATCTGGGCCTGCTCTGTTTGCCAGGGTACCCGTTTTGAGGTTTCTGGTACAAAACGGGTTAAAGTATGCTGTACTCATTTATAATCATACTAATGAGTACACGCAACATACCATAATGGCGCCCCCGCCCACCGGGGCTTGGAGAAATAGATTGGGCTGCATGGTGCTTCTACGCAGAGCTGAAACAACCGCACATGAGTACTTGGTAAACCGCTGGCCTGTCCAGGCAAAGTGTTGCGTGTCGGACCGCTACAAATATTATTTGTGCGAGCGGTTGGGCTGAGATGTTAGTTTATCTCGAAGTCGGTAAAAGTCCCACAAAATTGGAAGAGACCTTGAAATCATACTAATGAGTACACGTACATACCATAATGGCGCACCCGCCCACCGGGGCTTGGAGAAAAAGATTGAGCTGCATGGTGCTTCTACGCAGAGCTGAAACCGACCGCACATGAGTACTTGGTACACCGCTGGCCTGTCCAGGCAAAGTGTTGCGTGTCGGACCGCTACAAATAAACTGTATTATTTGTGCGAGCGTTGGGGCTGAGATGTTAGTTTATCTCGAAGTCGGTAAAAGTCCCACAAAATTGGAAGTGACCTAAATAATGTTGTTGGGGACGTAACACCACAGCTCAAGCAAACAAAACTGTCCTAACTAGCTAATGCATGTTCAAAGGAATGTCCTTTCAGGTATGGAGCTTTCCAGGTGCGGTAAATCTTGTTCATTAACTCATAAGATGCCAATCACAACAATTGTCGTCTGCTGGTTACTTGCAAACAGTGTGAACCCAGATCAAATTGCTCCTCTAGGAGCAGTCTGATCAGGGTTCAAACTGTTTGCCTGTATGCAAAAAAGGGGATGTTTTAAAAGTTTGCAAGAAGATGCAACAGACGACACAAACAGACGACATTTGCAGATGTATCTTTTCATGGCAGGGTTGTCTATAATTAACCCTTTTAGTCCCGTAGTTTCTGAAGTGGACTCTGCCAATATAATAATCCGGTCTTGTACATTAGGAGTTAAAGGGAATGGGAACACCGGGCAGATTTTTTCCGCCATTTTTCAAAGGGAGACAACTTTCAGGACTTCCTGTTTGCTTTTCTATAGGCTCAGTCCCACATGTCAATAGGGGTCAACTCTTAAAGGAAAGAATTTGCTCCTTAGGAGCAAATTCTTTCCTTTAAGAGTGGACCCCTATTGACATGGGATACAAAATACTTTTGCAGGAGTTGCCTCCCCTGAAGGTGTATCCATTCTCCTTTAGTAAAAATCAATTCTAGGTTGAAAAACAGTGCAAATTCTGTAGAGCCCTCTTCGCAATCGCAAAGGGGGTGGGTGTGAAATGGTTTAAATGTCAACTTACGAAACGGTCCACAAAGCGAGTCCGCGAAGCAGCCACCGTCGGCACAGAATTTCCCACACAAAAAGTGTAAGAATTGCCCATGGAGGGTGTCACGTTTGGCGCGGACAACAGGTGCTTGTACCTGGTCCTCAACTTTCTCTGGTATCACACTTCCCCCGCTGATGTCCAACAACAACAGACACACGACCAACACTCCGAGAACTATTTTCATCTTGGCTTTCTCTGTGAATAAAATGATGAAAGTGTCAGCTCGAAAGGAAAGGTGAAATTAATGCCTTGGAAAGATACTACGGTAACTATCAACGTCGACCAAAAACAGATACAGGACGGTCAAACAGATCATGGTGTACGTATAGTAGGAAAAAAAATTCTTGCACACCAGACAAGGAAATCCGTGATTTTACCCTGGGATAGAAATTTATGTTCTGACCCTGGTGTTCTGACCCAGGCAACTAACATAAATGCGCTTCAATTCTATTCAACTGCCGGAACTACTTCCGCACTTCTTTTATTTTGTAAACAATATACATGTGCAAGCTGTCAAAACTAACCGGAGGTGTTGTGCAAGAAAAAGAATCCAATATGGGGTTCTGTTGCAGATGAGCGTTTCTTGCACACCAGACAAGGAAATCCGTGATTTTACCCTGGGATAGAAATTTATGTTCTGACCCTGGTGTTCCGACCCAGGCAACTGACATAAATGCGCTTCAATTCTATTCAACTACCGGAACTACTTCCGCACTACTTTTATTTTGTAAACAATATACATGTGCGAGCTGTCAAAACTAACCGGAGGTGTTGTGCAAGAAAAAGAATCCAACCCGAGGGATGACCGTGCTGAGCGGAACCGAGGCTACGCCGAGGTTCGCTCAGTACGGTCATCCCTAGGGTTGGAAACGCCCATCTACAACAGAACCCCATATCAGATTCTTATAGTCACACTCACGCATACATACACGAGTGCGAAGAAACAACTGGACTGCCAATCGCTCTCTTTTCCCCAAGATGTTTGTCGTGTTATTTAACCCTTAAGAATCTGTGCATCTGAAAATGTCGTTTAATGTCATCTGCTACTTTTCAAACATATTTTTTGCATACAAGCAAACAATGTGGAACCGGGTCAACATTGTTTGTAATAATGACGTTTGATAACTAGCAGACAACAAAGCAGACGAAAGCCCCGCCTACGGGAAATATGAGTGAGTGAGTGTTTGAGTTTTACGTCCCACCAACAGCTAAGGTCATACGGAGACGGGACCTCGGTTAAAAGACTCATCCGAAAGTCTGGAGAAGCCTGGGATCGATCCTGCGACCCCTGGTTTACAAGGCGAGTGGCGTAACCACTAAACCACGGAGGCTTCTAATATCGGGAAATAGATCGCGCTGCATGGTACTTCCGCGCAGAGCTGAAAACGACCGAACTAAATTATTGGTAAAACACTTAGGTCTAAGCCTGCCTCTGAAATGTGGTGCGAGTCGGACCGCTTCTCAAACCCTAGCGGTTTCTTTGAGCGGAAGGGCTTGAGATGTCATTTCATCTCAGTGTCGAGTAAAAGGTCCCACAAAAACGTCTCCAAAATGACCTAAATAGTGTTGACGGGGATGTAACACCTCAACTGAAACCAACAAATCAGCTTGCGTCAAACGCGCGCTTGCGCACGAATTACGTAAGCCGATCGTGCGTTACTGGATTTTTATTCGATACGGTTTCCTATCAGCGTTGACGTTGTGTAAGAATTTTGTATCAACCCTGTAACGGCTCGAGCAAATATGCCCTCAGGCGGGGGACGTGATTCCATGCTCCCCATCAACATGATCAATAATTGTTTGTTTGATTTGAGGTTTAACGTTCCCGTCAACACTGTAACGGTCATTTTGGAGACGTTGCTTCCAATTTCGTGGGACTTTTACCCGACATTGAGATGAAATGACATCTCATGCCCTGTCGCCCATTGAAACCAATAAAGTTTATCAGCACGAACGGGCCGACTCGCACCGCATTGTCTGGACATGCTTAGATCCTCTAAGTGGTTTACGAGTACTCGTGTGCGGGTCGGTTTCAACTCTGCGTGGAACCATCATGCACCCCATCTATTTTTTAAGCCCCGATGGGCGGGGGCCGAACATGATCAATAATCAAAATAACTTATAGTATTTGCTGATAGAGCGTTCAGTACATTATCACACCCAGAAAAAGCAAACATAGACTATTGGTTCCCGTTAAAGCCGCCTCAATGAGGCGGTTCTACAGGGCACCCAAGAAAAAAAAGGCTTACAAATAATTTTATATGAAAACCGATTTGAAAGATAGTTTTATCTCTCTCACAGGAGCATATTTGCTTAGGTTGAAAATTTTTCGTGGACTTGTCATCTTAAGAAGAATGCGCTTTTAAGCGCCGCATGTATTTGCATATAATTTTCTAACGGCAATGTAAGATATAAGATAAACATAATAAAATCCTTTTACTTTTGTCCAGATAAGTCACACAAAATTGCTATTCTTTTTTTAATTTCCTGATAAGTTCGATGCGGCAAATGCTTTGAACTTAAATCTCTATGTATATGTGCAACCCACGTAAGCGAAGGATATATACGTATTTGGTAAGGCGACATATGGTCAGTCTACCAAAGGAAAAAGGGGACAGACCAGCAAAATGGCATATTCTGTCACATCATTGAAAGCCATTTTCTGGTATTTGAATGACGTGTGTGGTTCTGGTAGCCCTGCTTACCCCCGAGCACCCCATCCCCACCCAGTACAAAAAGATAAATCCTTGTTAGGTCTGACACAGCCGAAATGCGACACTCACCAGACGTGTAGAGTTATCCGGCCAGATGTTACCGCCTTTTGAAAATCCTGAATAAGGCAGACAATTGAAATCAATTTCTTGACAATAACTTAGGTCGCGTCATAAAAACAACATACACGTACATGTAAGCGTTGGGGTTTCTTTCTTTCCTTTTTGGGTCGATTGTTCATCAGTGCATTTAAATAGCTACTTGTCTGAATTCCGTGCTATGTTTCTTATTATACTGCAAACATAGGTTGTGGGTGCTGCTTAGAACCGCCTCATTGAGGCGGTTCTAACGAGTACCCACGACCTTTGTCTTGGAGCAAAAATAAACAACAGGAGGGCCATGATGGCCCTGGATCGCTCACCCGATCCATAGTGTAACAAGTGGGCCCCGAGGAGGGCCATTCTTGGCCCCAGGGCTATAATTTGCATAATCTTGAGGGGGGGGGGGTCTAAAAGGTGAAGCTTCATACCAAATATCAAAGACCGGAGCCTTCTGGTTTCAGACAAGAAGATTTTTAAAGGTTTTCCTTATATAAGTCTATATAAAACATGTGGGCCCCGGGCGGGCCATTTTTGGCCCAAGGGCTATAATTTGAACAATCTTGGTAGAAATCTACAAGACGAAGCTTCATACCAAATATCAAAAACCTTGGCCTTCTGGTTTCAGACACGAAGATTTTCAAAGGTTTTCCCTATAATCAGTCTATATATAACAATTGGGCCCATGGGGTGGGACCATTTTGGCCCCAGGGCTCAAATTTGAACAATTTTGGTAGAGGTCCACTAGATGAAGCTTCATACCAAATATCAAAGACCTTGCCTTCTGGTTTCAGACAAGAACATTTTCAAAAGTGTTCCTTATATAAACCGGTGGGCACCGGGGTGAGCCCATTTTTGGCCCCAGGGCTATAATTTGAGAAATCTTGGTAGAGATCCACAACACAGTTCCATACCAAATATCAGAGAGCTGAGCTTTCTGGTTTCAGGCAAGAAGATTTTTAAAAGTCTTCCCTATATAAGTCTCTGTAAACCAGTGGGCCACGGGGCGGAGCCATTTTTGGCCCCAGGGCTATAATTTGAACAACCATGGTCGAGGTCCACTAGACAAAGCTTCATACCATTTGTTTGATTTGAGGTTTAACGTCCCCGTCAACACTGTAAAGGTCATTTTGGAGACGTTGCTTCCAATTTTGTGGGACTTTTACCCGACATTGAGATGAAATAACATCTCAAGCCCTGTCGCCCAATGAAACAAATAGGGTTTATTAGCATGGACGGTCCGCCTTGCACCGCGGTTCCTGGACAGGCTTAGATCCTCTAAGCGGTTTACCAGTACTAGTGTGCGGGCGGGATTCAGCTCTGCGTGGAAGCATCATGCAGCCCATATATTTCTTCAAGCCCCTATGGGCGGGGGCTAAAAAAAGCTTCATACCATATATCAAAGAACTGAGCCTTCTGGTTTCAGACAAGAAGATTTTTAAAGGCTTTCCCTTTACTGTATAAGTCAATGTAAAACCAAAGGGCCCCGAGGTGGGGGCATTTTTGGCACCAGGGCTATAATCTGAACAATCTTGATATAGAGGTAAACAAAATGAAGCTTCATACCAAACAGCAAACACCTGATCCTTCTGGTCTCAGACAAGAAGATTTTTAAAGGTTTTCTCTTTGTAAGTCTATGCAAAACCAAAGGGCCCCGTGGTGGGGGCATTTTTGGCCCCAGGGCTATAATTTGAACAATCTTTGTAGAGGTCCACTAGATGAAGCTATACACCAAATATCAAAGACCCGGGCCTTGCGGTTTCAGAGGAGAAGATTTTTAAAGATTTTTCCTATATAAGACAATGTAAAACTAAAGGGGCCCGGGGCGGGGGCATTTTTGGCCCCAGGGCTGTAATTTGAACAAACTTGATAGAGGTCCACAAAACGAAGCTTCATATCAAATATCAAACACCTCAGCCTTCTGGTTTCAGACAAGAAAATTTTTAAAGGTTTTCCCTGTATAAGTCAATGTAAAACCAAAGGGCCCCGGGGCGGGGGTGCATTTTTGGCCTCATGGCTATAATTTGAACAGATTGAGGTCCACAAGACGAAGCTTCATACCAAATATCAAACACCTGAGCCTTCTGGTCTCAGACAAAAAGATTTTTAAATGTTTTCCCTTTGTAAGCCTATGTTGAAACAAAGGGCTCCGGGCCGGGGTATTTTTGGCCCCAGGGCTATAATTTGAAAATCTTGGTATAGGTCCACTAGATGGAGCTACACACCAAATATCAAAGACCTGGGCCTTGCGGTTTCAGAGAAGAAGATTTTTAAGTTTTCATTAAAGAAATCTATTTTTGGCTCCCGTGATCTTGATGTGGGACGGATCGGAACCATTTGAACAACTTTGAAAGAGGACCACCTAAGGATCATTCCTGTGAAGTTTGGTCAAAATCCGATCAGTGTTTTTTTCCCACATAAGTCATTGTAAAACCAGAGAGCCCCGGGGCGGGGGCATATTTTGCCCCAAGGCTATAATTTGAACAATCTTGATAAAGTCTCATAAGACGAAGCTTCATACTAAATATAAAAAACCTGAGCCTTCTGGTCTCAGACAAGAAGATTTTTAAAGCTTTTCCCTATGTAAGTCTATGTATAACCGAAGGGCCCGGGGCGGGGCATTTTTTGGCCCCAGGGCTATAATTTGAACAATCTTGGTAGAGGTCCACTAGATGAAGCTACACACCAAATATTGGAGACCTGGGCCTTGCGGTTTCAGTGGAAAAGATTTTTTAAGTTTTCATTTTAAAAAATCTATTTTTAGCTCCCGTGATCTTGATGTGGAACGGATCGGAACCATTTGAACAACTTTGAAAGGGGACCACCTAAGGATCATTTCTGTGAAGTGTGGTCAAAATGCGATCCGTGGTTTAGGAGGAAATGTCGTTTGAAGAAATTGTTTACGGACGCACGGACGGACGCACGACGGACGACGGACGAAAAGTAATCCCCACAAGCTCACCTCGTCACTACATGACAGGTGAGCTAAAAAGGTATATCCCCGTAAACCCCAGTTTTCTATATATAAAATGGGGTTTTAGGGGCGGGATTCATATCACGGACTTGCTCATGTGATGGGGTTTCTTTATTTTCTTTTTGGGTCGATTGTTTATCAGTCGACCCAAAGTTATCAAGCATAGTAGCTTCTGATTGTAATGGTTATTTATAGCAGACAAGTCGCGCTATTTTTATCGCTATGAGGTCAGATGTTGCGTAAGATGGCTATCTGTAATCTGGACGAGTTAGGCAAACAGTGTAGACCCGGATCAATCGCCTCATCACTATGTGATATCACAAAATCGATTTTGTGTTTTTCTTGGCATCAATTAATGTTAAACTCTTGAAAAGTTGTACATGGACTCCTGGATAAATGGCTTGCTTCTCGTATTTATTCATTTATTCTATTTGGTGTCACGATGTCACAAAATCGATTTAGTGACATCACTATATGAAATCTATTTTGTGATATAACAAAATCGAATTGTTTGTTTGTTTGAATTGATGTTTAACGTCCCCGCCAACACTATTTACATCATTTTGGAGACGTTGCTTCCAATTTTGTGGGACTTTTACCAGACATTGAGATGAAATGACAACTCAAGGAAACAAATAAGTGTTATATGCATTGGACGGTCTGACTCACACCACTTTGCCTGGGCAGGCTTAGTCCTCCTAAGCGGTTTACCAGTACCCATGTGTTGTCAGTTTCATCTCTGCGTGGAAGCCCATCTATTTCCCCAAGCCCCGATGGACGGGGGCGATACAAAATCGAATTAGTGATATAACTAATTTTATCTGTGATATTACTAATTCGATTCTGTGATATCACTAATTCGATTGAATGGTATCACTTAATAGATATTATTAAGCGATACCACAAGAATCAGTGACATTTCAAAATCGAGTTAGTGATATGACTAAATATGAACCAATTAGTGGTATCACTAAATCGATTTTGTGATATCACTAATTCGTTCAAGGGAAAATATGAATTTGTGATATCACAAAATCGATTTATCGCAAAAAATGAATGCCCTTATAAAGTTGCTGCAATGAGTTATGGCTGACAGAGAAGGTGCTTTAGACCGACATCAAAGTGATATTTTAGTAAACATTGAGCAGGCTATTTTGAATGGCACACGATGTTTTGAGAATGATGTTGTGGCCCATATGTAACTGCATCGGTGTCTGAGGGAACATTGCCACAAGTCAGTAATAATAATAATAATAATAATAATAATAATAATAATAATAATAAAGAATACACGATTTATATATCATGTAACCGAGATGTTTCCTCTAAAGTGGCCTAAATGCTCAAAAGTGCAGCATGATTACATTACAAAAACACGCCTATACAAATACATAGTAATTTTTTTCGCCGAAAAAATGTAGATTTTATGATGAAAAATTTTGATATTTTTCTTATTTCTGCTCAAAATGTAGAATTTGGGTACACGTTAGAACCGCCTCATCGAGGCGGTTCTAACGAGTACCCACAATCTATATTTTAAAGCAGAAATAAGAAAAATAAGATTTACCCCTGATAACACCAGTTTTAATATATAAAAGTGGGGCTCAAACGGGTCAAAACAATATAGGCGTATTTTCGTGATTAGTGATTATCTACACGGTTTGCCATTAACTAAAATCTACCCGGTGTAGGTGCACGTGTCCGAATTTAGCATTATTTCAAAATTTCGGGTGCCCTCATGCATTATTCCAAAACTTAAAAGGGAAAATATGAATTTGTGTGAACACAAAATCAGTTAAGTGATATCAGAAATTCAATAGGGCCCCGCAAAACTTTTGCTGGTGCCCTATAATAGTCACCCTCTCTGTCTGTCTGTGCGTCCGCCCGTACGTCCGTCCACATTTATCTTTTTTTCTTCTTCTTAATAACTTGCAAACCGTTGAAGACATCAACTTCAAACTTTAAACATTAGGTCACAACAGCAATACACAATTTTATAGTAAGTTATGTTACTCTAGATACAATATTGTAAGAGGTATGACCCTTTGCAAAATTCAAATTTTCAGCAATTTTTCATATTTCTTTCTCCGTTATAGATATTCCAATGAAACTTGCTTTTCCTGTTGAGTGTGACAAAAGGCGCATATTTAGCAACGGGCAACAACTCTAGCTTTAATAAATTTTTAATTGTATCCCCTGATCCACTTAAAAACTTTGACAATGGCCATAGTAATAAAATCATGCAAGACATTCAAATGAAACTTGTTATGAATATTCACAACGACAAAACGCACGTGTAGCAACGGGCAACAACTCTAGGTTAAATAAATTTCCACCAGAGTTATTTCTCTATAACTGGGCCCAGTCAAACGATTTTGGTATTTATCGCCTATGCGAGCAGCGAAAGTTCAGGCGAGCCTGCGCATCCGCGCAGTCTCGCCAGAACCTTCGCTGCTCGCTCAAACAATCAGTGAATCAAGAGGAACCTTCAGACAGAAAGCCATATCCCTGGCCCCTCTGAATGGCTGGGCATGCGCAGTTAAAATTTGTCATGACGGAATGCTCGAAGACACAAATTCGCTTGGCGGGGCTCATATAGTAAAGTGCAAAAGACATTAACATAGATTTAGTCATCAACGTTTGCAAGAAACCGACCCACACCCACCCGTGGCACACTTCAAACATGCTATCATGGGGCACTGATCACACCTGTGAGGGCTCTAGTTCCTATATTCAGTAGAACTTCGATGGCTCGAACACCGATGGCTCGTTTACCATGGATGAGTCGAACCCGTTCTTGAGTTCCTAGCGAAATCCTCTACATAAGAAATAGTGGGGGACAATTAAGGAGATTTTAGTCTTTTATCTTGCAAATGTATGCTGTGTGTACTCATTAGAATCGCCTCGATGAGGCGATTCTAATGAGTACACACAGCATACATTTTCATTGTAGAACACCGAAAGGATGTTTAAAAGTATCACATTATGCCTCCTGGCAGTAATCCTCAGTGGCTCGAACTACCCCTGTCTCGAACAGATTTTCGAGGTCCCAAAGGTGTTCGAGCCATTAAAGTTCGACTGTATTTAATTGTACGACAAAAATGGAATCAGTGATATAATGAAAATGATTGTGAGATCACTAAACAGTGTTGAATTTGTGATATCACTAAATAATTATCGATATCACAGGTTGTATCGGCTAATTGAAGATCTTGGGCTTTGAAATCTTCTTGTTTACTCTCATGCTTTCTTTTAGGAGTGTAGCAGTCACGTTCGATTTACTACTAAATTTTTCAGATATTCAAGACAGTTTTACTATATTATGCTCTAATCGTAATTTTTTGATGTCCGTTATTAGCCTTTCCAGGAACCGTGGTGCGAGGCGGACCGTCCATGCTAATAAACCCTATCGGTTTTATTGGGCGACAGGGCTTGAGATATCATTTCATCTCAATGTCGGGTAAAAGTCCCACAAAATTGGAAGCAACGTCTCCAAAATGACCTTTACAGTGTTGACGGGGACGTTAAACCTCAAATCAAACAAACAAAATTGATGTCCGTTAGAACCGCTTCACCGAGGCTATTCACACCAGCAGCCAATTTCATAAGAAATGAATTTTATTTTTCTGCTGTTCATGAAAGTATGAACGCAGTGGGTCGTGTGCAAAATAAATGAACCCCTTGGTTCATGTAAACTTTGCTAGCGACCCGCTGTCGTTCCAACTTCCATGAAAAGCAGAAAAAATCATTTTCATTATATCACTGATTCCATTTTTGTCGCAAACTTTTAAAGCTGAAAATAATTTACTCGCTTTTCCTCTACAAAGAGCGGAGCAGCATTGGCGTCACCAACGCCCGTAGAGAACCTTGATTTAGACTGACGTCACTTGACGTCACTGAAAATCATGTGGCTCGATGTGTTCATGGAAGTTTTGTTTGTTTGTTTGATTTGAGGTTTAACGTCCCCGCCAACACTGTAAAGGTCATTTTGGAGACGTTGCTTCCAATTTTGTGGGATTTTTACCCGACGTTGAAATGAAATGACATCACAAGCCCTGTCGCCCGCGTTCATGGAAGTATGAACTACATTGTTTACTATAGGTATACATTAGACTTCACACTGGAAATGTAAATATAAAAAAGATAAATCTATGCAAAGTTCAGCTCATCATGTTAACAAGTCCGTGAAAACCCCACTTTATATAGAAAAAGTTCGGTTTACATGGGTATACATTGTTCTCCTTAGTATTGCTAAGAAACATAGATTGTGGGTACTCGTTAGAACCGCCTCATTGCGGCGGTTCTAACGAGCACCAATAATCTGTGTTTAGACTAGAACTGATAAGAAAAAAGATCTAAAATTATCATCTGAACAAAAGTTAATTCTATAGATGTGAAAGACGTCGTTTTGCAACGTGGATGTGTTCATTACGTGAACAAGTCCGTGAAATGACCCCCCCCCCTAACCCCCACTTTATACAGAGAAAACTGGGGTCTACGTAGGTATACATTATTTTTTCTTATTTCTGCCCTAATACATAGGTTGTGGGTACTCGTTAGAACCGCATCTTTGGGGCGGTTCTAACGAGCACCCACAACGTAAGTTTACATTAAAAATTAGAAAAAATATCAAGCATTTTCATCAGAAAAGTAGCCATTTTGGAGATGGGGAAAAAAGCAATGTGTCGCACGGTTGTTATCGTAATGTATCTTAATGTTTTTTTTTTTTTTTTTTTTTGCTTTCTTTCTTTCTTGTTGTTGTTGTTGTTGTTGTTTTTATCTAAACTGTGATGTATCAGGAATGCTCAGCGCGTGTACTTGTGGACGTTATCGCAACAGCTGTTATTTCCTCTTCTTATAGATAATCGAATTTTACTTTGTTTTGAAAGACATACAATTTCGCAAACATAATAAGCACAAAAACAGAAAAATCCATAGCGGCAAATGACGCAGATTCATCACCACACTATTCAAATCTTTCTGAGAATCAATTTAGTCCTGTGTAAGCTATGATACATTAGGTAGACTGGTTTGTCGATCGGCCCAAAGTTAATAATACTGCCTGGCTTATATTTCCGTTTCTCACGTGATAAAGTTAAACTCGTCTTACTTAAGAAATAGATCAGCTCTAGCAGTGATTTATTAAACGATATATCACTGTTAGGATGTCAGTTGTAAAGTAGATCAAATCACGAGTGCGTAGCGCGAGTGATTTGTCTACATAGAACTGGCCGACAAACAGCGATATATCACTCAATAAATCACGGCACTAGAGCTGATCTATTTCGATTCTAATACACCAAACTTCGACGAAAATTCTATTGATTCCTTCAGAATCTCTCTATCTTCCGCCATTGTTGAAAAGCATCCCGCAAATATGAATGACTATCGCATGCATTTCCCTGTGTTCGTAATATATATGATACAAGAAAACGACGGTATACCATCTACCGTCAAGGTAACAATGAATGACGTCATGAAACTGGATAAAATGGCGGCTCTTTGGTCGCGCTATTGCGATTTATCAGTTACCCCCTATATATATTGCATTGTAACGCATTGACCTGATAAAGATATGCTATCTCAAGACAAGTGAGATTTATCACGTCAGCGTGACATTGCACTTTTATGAATGAACCGTACTGGAAAAAATGACAAAAATGTTATTGTTACTGGGAAAAATGTAAACATTACTCGAAGAAAAAAAATATCATTGGAAAAGTATGGTCAGCTGATACTAAATATACCGACTGCCATAATGCTGGGACGCACTGAGGACCATCAATAACTGGTCGTAAATTGCTAATTTAAGAGTGTACAAGGGGATAAACTGATAAATAGAATGCCAGATTCGTTTCTTTTGATATCAAGTTTATCAGGCTCGGCTTCGATAACGCATGTAGAATCGCTCGGCAAGCCTCGCGATTCTACAAGCGATCTCGAAGCCTTGCTTGATAAACTTGATATCAAAATACACTCACCTGGTATTCTCTATTTATCACTCAATATATTACTAGATTTGGCTATTGGCTATATAGGCGACCAGTGTTGGAATAACCCATATGCCGTATTGCACGCAGGATCTTCTACTTTTTATCTTTGGGCAATTCCATTTCCATTTCTGAGGTGCCAGTTTTGTTCTGTCAATATAAATATTCATGAAAGACAGTGTAGAACCTGATCAGACGCCGCGTTAGCGATCTGGTACTGCACTGTTTGTTTGACAATGTCCCTTTTTGATATCCAAGGCAGTCATCACGTGAACAAGTTCGAGAAATGCACACCCCTCTAAACCTCACTTAATATAGAGAAAAGTGGGGTTTACATGGGTATACAGTTGAATTTCAATGGCTCGATCCCCGATGGCTCATTTACCATGGAAGAGACGAAACCCCTTCTTGTGTCAACAGGGAATTGCTCCAAAAACAATACAGGGATAATGTAAACAGATTTTCTTCTTTTGTCTTGCAAATGTATGTTGTGTGTACTCATTGGAATCGCATCGATTATGCGATTCCAATGAGTACACACAACATACATTTATAATGTAAAACATCGAGAAGATATCCCATAATTAGCTCTATTATGCCTCCTGATATAACACTAAAAATAACCATCCATGGCTCGAACTACCGCTGTCTCGAACAAATTTTATGGTCCCAAGGGGGTTCGAGGCATCGAAGTTCGACATTTGTATATTGGACTTGTCATTTTGGCCCAGACGCAAGAAAACGCCCCTTCTGCAGGTATATACGTATTCCAGTACCGGATTATTTGCGCAGGGCGCAAAACTTCCATCTAAGGAATTTGTGCGCCTATCGATCACAGAAATCCGCAAAATGGATTTTTTGCGTACGTACGCAGATTCATTATCGAACAGTGGATTTTTTCTGTGTACGTCCGCAAAAATTCCAGACTCTCATCTATGATAGACTGGGGGTAAAATCAAGCTTAGGATGTTTTGCGCCTATTGATCACAGTAATCCTAAAATGGATTTTTTGCGTACATACGCAAATTCTTTATGGAAGAGTGGAATTTTCTGCGTACGTCCGCAGAAAGGACGCCAAAATTCCAGACTCTCACATATGTAAGACTGGGAAAAAATCCAGCTTAGGAATTTTTGCGCCTATCGATCACAGCTATCGTAAAATGGATTTTTTTTTTTTTTTGTATATACGCAAATTCATTAAGAAAGATTGGATTTTCTGCCTACGTCCGCAGAAAGGACGCAAAAAATCCAGACTCTCACATATGTAAGACTGGGAAAAAATCCAGCTTAGGAATTTTTGCGCCTATCGATCACAGCTATCCTAAAATGGATTTTTTTGCGTATATACGATAATTCATTACGAAAGATTGGATTTTCTGCGTACGTCCGCAGAAAGGACGCAAAAAATCCAGACTCTCACATATGTAAGACTGGGAAAAAATCCAGCTTAGGAATTTTTGCGCCTATCGATCTCAGCTATCCTAAAATGGATTTTTTTGCGTGCATACGACAATTCATTACGAAAGATTGGATTTTTCTGCGTACGTCCGCAGAAAGGACGCAAAAAAATCAGACTCTCATATGTGTTAGACTGGAAAATTACCTTTATTGCTAATAACCGTATGTCGAACATTTTGAGTTTTCTAGAGCCGTGGATTTTTTTTCTGCGTACATGTACGTCGCCAGAAAGTCCTCAATATAAGGTGCAAAACAGAAGTGAAGCCAAATTATAAAATGATATGGGAATATCACCGCCACTCCTTATAATCCTATTTTGGACTTTTGGCAGGGCGCAAAAGCTTTCGGCCTGCGCATTTTTGCGACTATCGATCAAAGTAACCATATGATGGATTTTTTTTGCGCACATACATTAATTATTTGTAAAGGCTGTAATTTTCTGCGTTTGTCCGCAGAAAGGATGCAAACTTTCCAGAATTTCATATGATAGAGCATTGGATTTGTTTTCCTTTTTCTTTTTTTCCGTACGTCAGCAGAAAATCCTCCAAACGAGGCGCAAAAACAGACGTGAATGTATTCTTAAGTTGAATTAGGAATATCACCGTCAATGCTTATAATACTAGCAGGGCGCAAAAGCTTCGGTCTGCGATTTTTTGCGCCTATCGTAAAGGCGTTATGTGCATATCTATGATGGATTTTTTTTTGCGTTCCTACGCTCATTCTTTAGAAAGGACGAAACTTGTCCAGAATGTATACGCATATCATTTACAGAACCGTGGATGTTTCTGCACAGAAAGTCCTGAAAGCGAACATGTTGGTTTGGGAATATCACCGGCAGAGTGATACTAACTTTTGGCTCACATCCATTAAATGTTTTTGCTACGTAGGCTGGGACCTAGCACCAAAAATACGAAGATTGACAAAATATATACGGGAACTTCAAAAGTTTGAGGAGTCAGAATGTAATCCAAAAAGGGAGATAAAAACGAAAAAAAGTTTAATGTCGTTCTCAAAAGGTAACAACTCTTAAAAGGTGCAAAATCTTTCTTTGAAGAGTAGTACCGGATATTGAAAATTCTCATTACGCAAATGTCTGATGTACTTAATGGACACGCTTATAATCATAGACAAAATGGAGAGGATAAATTTAGGCCATGTCTACATCCAATCCAATGACATATCGATATGTACATATAGAATATATTTATGTGTCATGAAATTTCTAATAAATAGATAAAATGCGAACATGGAATTTTAAACAATTGGGAAATGCATATTTAATCTAAACTGCATACAAGACCTGTTTTGGTTATATTACAATAGCACACCCATTGTGTTAACTACTGCGTCATTCGATGGCGTAAAACTAGCGTTTTTCCCAGTAAAGTTTTGATAGTTTCCTTACTTCTGTTCCAAACATAGATTGTGGGTGCTCTTTAGAGCCACCTCATTGGGGCGGTTCTAACGAGTACCCACAACATATATGTTGTCTCGCAAAAGTTAGAGAAAATCATGTATATCCATGCATGTAAACTCCCCTTCTCTATAAAATGGGATTTGCAGGGATGTTTGTCCAATATTACGGACTTGTGAACGTGATCATACACCGCCCGGCCCATCGGGGCTTGAAGAAATAGATGGGCTGCACGATGCTTCCACGCAGAGCTGACACCGTCCGCACAATAGTACTGGTAAACCGTTTAGAGGATCTAAGCCTGTCCAGGCACCGCGGTGCGAGTCGGGCCGTCCACAGAAAACAGCGTCTGATCACGATCCACACTATTTGCTTAAAAACCGGAATTTTATGATTAAAAGAAACAGTTTAAAACACAGTCCAGGACTATTTAGTTTAAACAATATTTTTATTTACTTCTTTTCAATTACAGATATATAACAAGAATATAACATATTAGAAAGATCAACAGGATTTGAAAACAAGCAAGGTTGCTTATACTAATCATCTCCCATTTCTCTGACCTACACTCAGAGGCAATCGACCCACCAGTACTCTCAGTGCTTTGATTATTATCTGGAATATTTCAAAGTAGAAGTAAAACAAAGATCAGGAATTGATACAATTAACTTACTCCACCCATAAAAGACACCAAAGGGAAAGAAATACAAACATTAAGCGAACAGACCATAATGGAAACCTAAACAAAGGAAGGCCATAAGGACAGTTACTTTCCCACAAAATGGCCATATGGCCATCCAAAACCAAAAGACACAAGTGATACACACAGTAAGTAACAAACATCAACATAAATAAATCGCCACAGAAGAGCCGCCTTGGAACGGTCAGTGGAAGATTTCCACTGGGTGGCTTAAATCGATTTTACGTGGCCACAATCCTCGCCCTTACTTCGTCGCGATTTAGACAAATAATTTGTTCAGTCCGCATGAAGGCCTTCTAACTCATCAGTGCAACATCTCCGTGAACACAAAAATCAAAGAACCACAGAGGTGAGGACTCGACAGCAAGAAACCACTGAAATGCTGGAGCAAAAGAAAACCAACAGTTAGACTCCGATGAGCCCGACCAGAGACAGAGCATCAGGCACCAACCAACATTATCTCTCTAATTTTCAATAAGCCTTTACGTTGGAGCCGTCATAGAATCTGAGGCCTGACCCACCGGCGTGCAATTAAAGAGGGAAGCAAAGTTGCCAACCGTGATTGGGTTAACTACCATGCATGCAGTCTGTCGTATACTATCCATGTTGTACCCAATCTTTTTATATCGAAGAATGATTTTACGAAATTGGGTACTGAAGTCATTGCGGTTATATATTTTTCTGAATTTATATACTAAGTCACCATAAAATTCGGGTTCCGATAGACCTTGTTGCAGAAGAGATTTAAGTCCAATATTAGATTTTGAAATTAAATCAGAATGGCGTCTATAAAATTTTGAAAAGGCTTTGCGTAGTTTATGGTACCGATAACCCTGATTAAGGAGTTTAGCCGTTAATAATTTATTACGAGTGTTGAAGTCAGTTACATGACTACACACTCTAGCAAATCGAATTAATTGCGAAATATAAACGCCATAGGATGGCGCACGAGGAACATCACCATCCAAAAAAGGAAAATTTACAATATCAAAATCAAAGTCATCGCGTTTATCATAAATTTTGCACGAAACAAATCCATCTACAATAGATAGATGTAAATCCAAAAACGGGGCCTCGGTATCAGAAGAATTTGCTTTATTTAACTGAAGTTCTAGGGGGTAAATCTGACTGATCAAACCATCAAAATAGGTATTATCAATATTTAATAAATCATCTAAATATCTAGAAGTAGAGCTAAAAGCTTCAATAATATCAGATTGGTTATCAATGGAAAGCGACAAAATGAAGTCTCTTTCATAACAATACAAGAACAGATCAGCCACAAGAGGTGCGCAATTAGTACCCATCGGAATACCCACAATTTGTCTAAATAACTTAGTACCGAATCTAATATAAATATTGTCAAGTAGAAAGGTGAGGGCATCACACACTATCTGACATGACCAAAGTGTATAATTCTTATGCTCTTTAGAAGTGAAAAATGCATTTCTGACATAACATGCAAGATAGAGAGAATCTTCTCTGTGATAAGCCCATTCAATTAAATCATTAAGCTTTTCTTTTATAAGATTATGAGGAAGTGTAGTGTAAAGAGTAGAAAAATCGTAGGTAGACAGACTAGAAGCTCGAACATGTCTAGATTTCAATTTATTTAAAACCTCATTCGAATTTTTTTATAGACCAAAACAGATTTCTTCCCGATCTTTCAAAGACTTTATCACAATATTTAATTACATGCGTTTTAATAGCAGTAAGACCGAGTTTCTGCGTAGGATGATGTAATTCCAATTCAGTGACAATTATTTGCGCCCCAATTTACATCTGAGCGCAGATAATGCTTCCGAGGAATATATTTACGTCTGAGCGCAAATAATCCTTTCATGGAATATCTGCGTAGGTACGCCAAAAATATCCTCGTCTGTAATAGGATTTTGCGTTTGGACGCAAATATTCCAATTTTGAAATATCTGCTTCCGTACGCAAAATCGTAAGAGCGCAAAAACTCCTTTCTGAAATATTCCAAAGACAGAGTTTCTGCGTAGGACGATGTAATTCCGATTCAGTGACAATACAGCGTATTCATATGCAAAAACTCCAATGCAGGATTATTTGCGCCCAGCGCAAATACTCCAAATCTGGATCGATATATACCTCCCTTCTGACAAAATTGCATGGGTATGCTATATTCAGATTTCCAGAAAGACCAGTTATTCAATATATGAAAGTACCCTTATTGGCGTCGATCTCGAGAATTATGATGTTAAAGTGAAGTGTAGTATTTTTAGATTCATACTAATAACTGACTTCAGACTATGTAATGCGTGAATACAAAATAGGGTTTCAATGGAAGTAACAAACCCTTGACAATGAAATCAAATGCACGTTTTGGGGTCTGAAGCAGAAGGTTTGGACCCATTTGTATGCAGGACCTGAAACATATGTACTCATTTGTATCTTGGACTTACAGATTCGTAGCATACGTGTACTTATTCTATGTTTTTCTTTCTTTCTTTCTTTCTTTCTTTCTTTCTTTCTTCGTATACTGCCTACGCCTTCGTGGGCATTTTCGGCAGGTGTACATTACATACACTCCAGATCTGTAGGATAAAAGGATGAAACCCTACACAGCGATCATAACTACGGTAGAGACCTTTAACCTGGACAGGGGGTGGGAATGGAACCGGGGGCGGGGGGGGGGGGGGGGATTAATAATTGCCATTAGTCATATTGTTTTAGCAAAATTCCCATACTCAGTAGACTTCAATGTTAATTTAACACCTTGATATTTTAAAACTGAATTAAAACATTCACCACTTCCAAACGTTTGCAAAATATATATTTCACAGAAGGAAATATTAAAGAATTAAGGAAGAATTAAGGGAAATGCATTTCCATACATTTACAATAAAACTGACCCAAGTATTTTACTCACCATGTGTTGCCATGGTAACGTGCTCTAATCGGTAGGTCTTTGATTGTCAGTATTCTTCCAATATTGCTAAGCTGGAAATAATGTCAGACATACCGAACTTATACAGACGGAGGTTTTATAAAAAAAAAAAAAAAAAACAAACAAAAAAAAAAACTCTAGATTCTAACAAAAAAAAAAATCTGATTACTTTTTTATTTTGGTTTCTGTTGTTCATTCAAGTACTCTGATTATACGTAAATTCGACGTCAAAACACCAAACCATCAAGGCATTTTGCACCTAACTAAATTATGCGTTAATGTTTTATTGCATTGTAATGAGATGGTCAGCTTTCGGTGAATCGTAGTACTGTGCTTGCTCGGCGCTTCGGCACAATACCGCTAGTTAGTATGAGCGCAAATTATAATTTTGAGAAAACCCCTAGAGCCCAGTGAAGCTGATTACAAATACAACTGTGCAAATTACAAGCTTTTAAGAAATTTTAGAAGAGTCAGAGCAGTCTTCTAGGTAAACTTCACCCGCGTTTGATGTTAAAATGTTCAAAGTATCCAATAAGCTGAAATATAAAGGAAATGCAATTGGTTAGACCCACAACCTGATGATTCAGTTGGCTGGGTAATTCTAATTCGGCACACCTGTTTATTCGTGCAGTCAAATGTAATCGTCTCTTGCCAGTGGCGTTATAATTGTTACTGATGTACGTATAGTGATAAAGAAATTTAAAATGGAACTGACAGTGATCCTGTGGGTAACTCAAGGGGCTCTTACACTGTCACGATTTTGGTCACGACTCGCCACGATTTTTTAAATCGTGGTTGCCACGATTTTTTAAATCATGGTAAATCGTGAACAAAGTCGTAGAGAAGTCGGCAGAGATCTTGAGGAATCATGGTTGATTGTGATAGTTCGGGAGTAACCACGACTGTTTTGGACATGTTCAAAACATTCATGACGAGTCGGCATCATTTTTCAAATCGTAGAGCAGTCATAGATATCGTAGTTTGTACGGCAGTCGCAACGGAATCGTACAGGCGTCCTAGATGATCTTGTCTCGTCGTAGCTCAATCTTCGTAGAATTCAGTCACAATTATTCACGATTGGCCACGATTACCACGACGACGGCTCACGATTTCTCTATGACTGCTCTACGATTTGAATCCTCCATGATCGTACTGAGTCTTTGATCATCGTGCCAATTTTGCCTTGGTCGTAGAGCAGTCTTGCAAGGATCGTGAGAAATCGTGTATGATCGTCTGTTATCTTGGAGCAATCGTGGTGCAGTCGTAAAAGAATCCTAGAGGATCGTAAGACATTGTGGTCGATCGTGGAGGATGGTTGTAAATCGGCTCCATTATCGTACAGCAATCGTGATTGTTCGTAGAAGTGTCGTAGCAATGTCGTGAGTATTTGAGAGTAGTGAAATCGGAACCGTGTATGCCCCGATTTGCCACGATTTTCATGGTCCCCATTGGTCTTGGACAGTCGTGGACAATCGTGGTCAAAGTCGTGACAGTGTAAGAGCCGCTTAAGTCTAATCAAACCAGGAGCGTCGTAGCTTAGTGGTTGTGGAGCATGATAGGTTAGTGCACTTGCCTCTGATGCTGGAGGTCCCGGGTTCGATCCCGGGCAGCAGCGATAAAATTTCGGTGTCCGAACACGCTCCACTGGCATCATTTGCAGGGATGAATGTCATAAAGTGCATCGTCCTTCGGATCGGGACGTTAACTGGAGGCCCCCTGTGCAGGGAGAACCATCCCCTGTGCAGGTTAAAGAACCCTGCCATAATTACATGATTACTGTGTAGGCTTTCATCCTGCAAAAACTGGAGTGTATGTAATATACACCTGCCTAGAATGTCCGCGAGGGTGTATGGCAGTATATAGAGAAAGAAAGAAAAGTTAGTTTAAGATAAAAATAGTGAAATTTTTCTTATTTTTTGCTCAAAATATAGAATGTGGGTACTCCTTAGTACCGCCTTATTGAGGCAGTTCTAACGGGTATCCACAATCTATATTTTAGAGAAAAAATAAGATTTAACCCTGTAAACCCCAGTTTTACCGTATAATAAAAGTGGGGTTCAATTAGAGTCAAAATTATATCTACAGGCAGGTTTTCGTGATGCGCACAGACGTTGCTGTGACTTCTTTGTCACATGCAATGCACAGCAACATTTTTTTTTAAGATCCTTTGAAATCGTTATGAGCGATTACAAGGATGAGTGGTTGGATGGTGCCTCTGAGCTGGCGTCACCTGGTATACATTGATTGCTGACATTTGATTCCATGAAACGAAAGCATATCAATGATAACATTTTTGGATATTTTGTACATTAAAATGATTCGCCGACGAAGTCAAAAGGCTAAAAATTATCGCACCTCCATAATTAAAGACCCCGGCATTTAACACGTGTTTTCACACCTAATTAAAGTTATGCACCGGCACTCGGTTAATCACAGATAGACAAAAAGAAGGGATTAGATAACTCCAGCAAAATTGATTAACGGGTGATTAATTAACGGATCATTAGTTTACGTGTGATGATTCAATTTACTACTTTAAGTAAAAAGCCATCAACTTATAATAATCTGAAATAAATAAATTACACCTTGGATGGTATTGTGACTGCAGAAGGTTCATATCTATGAAGACTCTGATTAAACTGCATGCGGGATGATCTGAGTCTTACGGTGATCGAAAAATGACCTGCAAACTTGGATCAACATAAGCATCCATTCCTGAGTACCCTTTTTTTTTCAGAACATTTTTAATTTGCAAAAAAGGCAAATCGCTCAAACAATTTTATATGATCAACCGTCACCTGTCATTGTGATCAGAGTATTCGCTGTTCAAAGGAGCCCTCTATGGCTTCTCTGCTATTTATACCGGAACAAGTGAATATAGCAATAGCACAGGCTGATATCTGATATGCAATTTTACAATGCAATGCTTTGAAATGGTGAGAAAAAAAATTTGGGTCGAAACAACCCATCCCCAAATTTATTAGGCAGAAATGACCCAGGACCGAAATGTCCCGCGACCATCATGCTAGAGGCCCCTGGTTCGATTCTCGCCAGTGGTAATAAAATCACGGTGTCCGAACATGCTCCACTGGCATCATTTGCAGGGATGAATGCCACAAAGTGCACCGTCCTTCGGATCAGGACGTTAACTGGAGGTCCCCTGTGCAGGGAGAACCATCCCCTGTGCAGGTAAAAGATCCCTACTGTAATTTCAGGATTACTGTGTAGGCTTTCGTCCTGCAAACCTCGAGTGTATGCAATATACACCTGCACGTAATCCTCGTGAGGGGGTGTAGCAGTATATATAGAAAGAAAGAAAGTGAGAGTGCTGGTGGGTCAATTGTCACGCTAACACACACACCCTTGTGGCATACTAACATAGCGCATCTTTCTATATATACTGCATAATTGGATAAGGTGTCATGATAATAGATATCTGTGGAGGTCTACCATTTTGACTGCCATATTATCACAGTTAAAAGTCTGACATTGTTGTTTGAAACGTGAGATATACATGTACCTATTATTTTTACAAATTGTTCGTGTGTGGAGGGTTAGGGTGTCTGCTATTTCACTAGCATTTTTGTTGAAATTTTATCTAATTTTAGCTAAGGACTCCGAGTTTGGGTCAGGACTATTCTACGTTTTAAAGTAAAACTGTTTATGAAAGGCATTTCAAAGATTTGGAGGAAGTCAAAAATAAAAAAAACCTGCCTCCGTCATCTTTAAGAAAAAAAAAAATGCTGTGAATCTTCTTTAATTTTTTTATCCGAACCAAAATGGGTGTTATAAATCAGTAGGCTTTTACCTCTGGCAAATGCTTCTCTTTACTGGCATTGGAACTCAGAAACATCGTCTCATTTTGTGGCACCACAGAGAGAACTCTTTGTTGTTGTTATTTATCCATTTCCCTTCTCTGCTTGCTTTTGGCTTCTTTTCTAACTGCGGATCTTGGAGTACCCTCCACGCAGCACGGTGTTTACCTATATGGTCACCGGCCCCGATAGCTCAGTTGGTAGAGTGCCCGCTCCGGGGAACGGGAGGTCTCGGGTTCGATCCCGGGCCGCGACATACCAAAGTCGTTAAAAATGGTACTAGCTGCTCCTCGTTTGGCACTCAGATTTACGGGGTAGAGCTAGGACTGGTCGGTCCAGTGTCAGGATAATGTGACTGGGTGTGGTATCATGTAATGTGTCTGGGACATGATACTTCAGTGAGGCAGCACTATAAACGTGAGCATTGAGCTCCCTGTCGCAACCAGACACCGTCGTGATATGACTGAAAAATTGTTGAAAGCGACGTTTAACCCGAATTCACACACACACACCTATATGGTCAGCAAGCGGGTCAGACTTCTGTCGCACTGACACAAACTGCTTCCTTTTGATTGACAACTAACAAGAACAAGAAAACTCAGATATTGTGCAAAGTTTTCATGTATGCATGTGGCGTGGTTAGCCTGTGCATGTCGGCAGCCTGATAGCCATCAGTATCTTCGCACATCATGATTTGCAATTGCATTCTTGTGAACAGTTAACTCTTATCCTGCTGTTCACCACAACCCTATCTTTGGAAACAGTGTAGATCCAGATCAGATGGCTTTTGAAGAAGCCATCTGATCAGGATCTACACTGTTTGACATTCATTTTATGAATTTGTTAGAATAAATTACATCAAGTAATCTGATTGGTTCAAAGTCAGGAATGGATGTGGTTTAACCCTTTACCACTCAGATACGTGTTTGTACGTGTCTGCATTCCCCCCCCCCTCATTTTAAGCCCCAGAAGCACCTAAAATCTGCATTTCTACCCCTGGATAGTTATGTATGCTTTAGGATTTGTTGGGCAAAAAAGTGACCTGTTTTTTCGCGCGCCTCCCCACTAAAAATATTCTGGGGGGATTGAAGGGGGCCAACGCCCCCCTCACATCCCGAAAAATTTTGGGTTTATGGCCCAACCGGCTGCTAAAATTTATATCTGAGGGTGTCTGGGGTCAAAAATGCCTGAAAATTGATGCTGATAAAACATGCTGCAAACAGTGAAAATGACCAGTGCCAAACACCTTAATTGTTGCCTTGACAGCTGTGTGAAGATTAAAATGTGGTCAAAAATTCATGTGAAAACACACTTTTTGCCAACTTTGAGATGCCCCCTCTTTACCATGACAACAATGATCAAGTCATGAAAGGTTGCATTTGAAAGGCTACTGCCAATGAACATTCGTGCCGAGTTTGGTGTAAAACAGACCATCCATTATGAAACAATGGCTAGTTGAAGTTGCTGTCAGGTGCAACACTGTGAAAATCAGCAAAATTCACAAAATCCCTGAGTGGTAAAGGGTTAACTGAATATTCAGCAAGAGAAGGGTTAAGACTGACAGTGCATTTCTCAGGAGTCATTTTCCAATGAGGCATTGAACAGTCTCATCACAGCACTCATTGGCTTACAACAAGTTGCAAACACTAATGTCGGCTGCATATACAAGAAGTTTAACCCTATCTTGCTGTTCACGACAACCCCTATCTTTGCAAACAGTGTAGATCCAGATCAGATGGCTTCTGAATAAGCCATCTGATCAGGATCTACACTGTTTGGAATTCAATTTATGAATTTGTAACAATAAATTACATCTAGTAATTTGATTGGTTGGTGGACAGAAATGGGTGTGGCCTAAATGAATATTCAGCAAGAGAAGGGTTAAGCTTTCTTATACACTTGCATGTAAATGAGCTGGCTCACAGCAAAGAAAATGTTTTCTTGTGTTAAAGGAAGGTTCAGATCAGCCTGTGAAGCTGGCCAACCCGGCCAAATTCTTCGCTTGCTAGTCTATTAAAATCCCGGAAGCCATAGCAGGTGGGTATAAAGTGCGAAGGCTGATCAGAATGCACAGGCTGATCTGTAACTTCACCTGTCGTACAGGTCAATTTTTTCCTTCAAGTTGCATGCAAAAAAACTGCAGAAAAATTTCCACTGTCTGCAACAACCGCACATGCTAAAATTGAATTGACGTACTGTGATGAAAGACGGGAAATTCAGGGCACAGTAAAAACTCGAAAAAAATGTGCAACCAGCAAAGACACATACATGTATACTGTTAAAATCCTAAAACAATCGGACACCTCGAGGACTTACTGTGATTCTCCTAAAACGTAAGCAAATTTGTTTCGAGATCCAGTAAGGGGGTTCAAAAAGTGGAGACCGAATGGCTAACAGTGTAAACCCTGATCAGACTGCTCCTTCAGGAGCAGTCTGATCTGGGTCTACACTGTTTCCTTAGGCCTGTCTGTCCCAATACTTAGGGATATTATGGTATCTCCGTCAATCCATCTCATCTTGAACTAAGAATTTGTCCGATTGCAATTGTCATTATATCGAGTCGTCATTGCAGCCCCGCCCATCGGGGCCTGGAGAAATAGATTGCGCTGCATGGTGCTGAAACCGACCGAACTTGAGTACTGGTAAAAAGCTTAGGTCTAAGCCTGCCCAGGAAAAGTGATGCGAGTCAGACCGCTTCTTAAACTCTAGCGGTTTCTATGGGTGGTAGGGCTTGAGATGTCATTTCATCTCAATGTCGGGTAAAAGTCCCACAAAATCGGAAGCAAGTCTCCAAAGTGACCTTAATAATGTTGATGGGGATGTTAAACCTCAAATCAAACAGAAAAAAATCAATCCATCTCATCTTCAACTAAGAATTTGTTTGATTGCAATTGTCATTATAACGAGTCACCGTTTTAATCGAATGTGCGTATAAAGAGCGTTGACTGTACATGTATTTGTTAGACAGGAGGATGCGCATTGGTTGAAGCTGACTGGAGGGACCAGTTGTTTGCTAGCAGTTGTGTACTCGGAATCATCCACACTCTCTGGTCATGACAGACCCCACTGCAGAGAAACTTGAAAACCTTAGCATCCAAGGTGAGTGAAAAACTATAATGAATAGACATGGCTATGGCTGGCATGATGAATCGGATAATTGATGAACAACAAATTCCACAAAAATCAGGGCAGGAAAATTCCGCATGTCTGCTCACCATGACGTGTAAAAATTTTGGAGGATGAATAAAATTTTTGTCTTGAACCTATGAAATTTACAAAAGGGTTAAATTTTAAAGCATTTTCCAGTCCTGAAAATTATTATCGTTTCTGCTTTACTAATAATCAATTATTTGATTTCCATGTCTATTACATTACCTATTACATTACCATATTTCCCCTAAGTATTCAGACACCTCATCTTTTTACCATACTTGTTCTCAAAATTAAACTTGTAAGTTCAATTTTCTACCCAAGGTTGTGTTGAAAAATAGCTGGATGAGTTGCAAACAGTGTATAACCTGATGAGATGTTGCAGAATGCGGCGTCTCATCTGGATCTTCACTGGTTGCTCAGACCTGTCTGTCGGAATACTTACAGTAAAGTACAACATTATGTAAGAGTCTTGCTCAGACAACACGCCAGAACAGTAAAATTATGACCAATCTTACTGATCAATTATAGTTCAAAATGACAGGATTGATGGTAGATTATCTTCTCAGCTCTGATTAGCCAGTCATGGCAAGGCTAAATTTGGGATATATTTTCTTATTTCTGCATTAAACCATGTTTTGTGGGTAATTCTTACAAATACCCACAGCATGTTTGTATCAAGAATTCTAACACAGTGGGCCTATGTACTTAGTGAAAAAAACAACAACAAAGATTTATTCTGCAATAAATCACAGGGCTGAAGAGCATGGCACGAAAAAACGTCATTTTATGACATCACTCGTAGATTCTTTGACGTTAGTGAAACGCCATTTTCTCTCATTGAAAACATTACAAAAGGACTGCATTTGTTACATTCAATAATTTTGGCGGTATTTCTTCTAACAATGGCAAATGGTTGGGAGAATTTGAAGGAAACAACATCACAATTGCTGATTTCCGTGTGTTCACTGTTAGAATTGAAATAGATAGATATGCTCATGTGCGCCGATTGTTGAGTATTAAATCACAGTCTGTCAGTCAGTCACTACAGTACATATTCATGTTTTGATCTACTTTACAACTGACCTCCAAACTGTGATTTATTACTCAACAAATCACTGCTAGAGCTGATCTATTTCTTAACTTTAGAAAATCATTCCTGTATTATCTTCATTACTCTTCCTGAGACAATTTGTTCAAAACTAACGATGTCATTAGTTTATGTATTGTTAACCCATAAAATGTCAATCATGAAAATTGTCGTCTGCTATGTCGTCTGCCAAGTACTTAAAAAATTAGTTTTTTTGCAAACTGTGTGGACCCAGATCAGACTGCTCCTCTAGGAGCAGTCTGATCTGGGTCCACACTGTTTGCCTATATGAAAAAATCATTTTAAAAAGTTTGTGAGAAGATTCAGCAGACGACATTTTCAGATGTAGTTTTTCCCGGCATCTTAATGGTTATCACTTTAATCATTTGATATGGCAAATATGCTTATATTTTGTACTGAAAAAAACAACAACAACAAAATGAGTACTTTCTTCAAATGCAAGAGCTATTAATATATTTTTCAGCAAAAATATATGTGTGTTTTCTAGAACAGTTAACATTTTGGACATTAGCATGTTCGTTAAGCTAATGATGCTTTGAACAACTGGGCCATGACATGTAAGGGTAAAACTTAGGCACTGGATAATCTCATTCAACACCCAGTTTTTGTCGCACCTGCTATTAGCATGGCACGATATAGGCACCCGGTTTTCCGTCCGTTCGTTCGTCCGTTTGTCAATGCGCCAATATTTGCGACCACACTAGCGTTCACCCAAAGGTTCAAGTTTATTTCTCAAGTAAAATATACGAGCTTCATTAATGATACTTGGTACAAACTTGTACCTGTGGATGGCAGGCCCCCGCCCATCGGGGCTTGAAGAAATATATGGGCTGCATGATGCTTCCACGCAGACCTGACATCGGCCCGCACACGAGTAGTGGTAAACCGCTTAGAGGATCTATGCTTGCCCAGGAAAAGCGGTGCGTGTCGGCCCATCCATGCTTATAAACCCTATTGGTTTCATTGGGCGGCAGGGCTTGAGATGTCATTTCATCTCAATGTCGTGTAAAAGTCCCACAAAATTGGAAGCAACGTCTCCAAAATGACCTTTACAGTGTTGATGGGGACGTTAAACCTCCAATCAAACAAACAAAAACCTGTGGATGGCAACTTAAGTGCAAGCATCCATATTTGACATTGACCTACATTTCATGGTTCACTGACTTTGTAAAATATTGCGACCACCCTAGCGTTCACCCAAATGGTCAAGTTTATTTCTCAAGACTATAAGAGCTTCATTAATGATACTTGGTACTAACTTGTATCTGTGGATGGCAACTTAAATGCAAGCATCCATATTTGACCTTGACCTAAATTTCATGGGCCTCTGACTTAGTGAACTATTGCATCAACCCTAGTGTTCAACCTAATGTTTAAGTTCATTTCTCAAGAACTATTAGAGCTTCATTACAAGCTTGCATCTAAGAATGGCAGCTTTTATGGAAGCATAAATATTTGATCTAGCCCTAGATTTCATGGTTCTGTGACTTTGGGCCCTCACAGGCGCGACATAGCCTTCGGCGGAATTCTTGTTATAGCATTTTAAGCCTTATCCAGCTGAACACAATAAGCCTTAACTTTGCATATACTGTAGATCCAGATCACATATCTGATCAGGCTCTATACTGTTTTGTCATTTTTAGCTCACCTGTCACGTAGTGACAAGGTGAGCTTTTGGGATCACTTTTTGTCCGTCGTCGGTCTGTGCGTGCATCCGTGTGTGCGTGCGCCCGTAAACTTTTTCTTCAAACGACATCTCCTCCCAAACCACTGATCGGATTTTGACCAAACTTCACAGGAATGATCCTTAGGTGGTCCCCTTTCAAAGTTGTTCAAATGGTTCCGGTCTATTACACATCTAGGTCACAGGAGCCAAAAATAGATTTTTTTTTTCACCGAAATCTTAAAAAATCTTTTTCCCTGAAACCACAAGGCCCAGGTCTTTGATATTTGGTATGAAGCTTCATCTAGTGGACCCCTACCAAGATTGTTCAAATTATAGAACAATAATTCTATTGCCTTAGGCCCCGGGGGCCCTTTGGTTTTACATGGGCTTATATAGGGAAAATCTTTAAAATCTTCTTCTCTGAAACCGCAAGGCCCAGTTCTTTGATATTTGGTATGAAGCTTCATCTAGTGGACCCCTACCAAGATTGTTCAAATTATAGTGCTGGGGCCAAAAATGCCCCTGCCCCGGGGGCCCTTTGGTTTTACATGGGCTTATATAGGGAAAACCTTTGAAAACCTTCTTCTCTGAAACGGCAAGGCCCAGGTCTTTGATATTTGGTATGAAGCTTCATCTAGTGGACCTCTACCAAGATTGTTCAAATTATAGTGCTGGGGCCAAAAATGCCCCCGCTCCAGGGCACTTTGGTTTAACATGGGCTTATATGGGGAAAATCTTAAAAAATCTTCTTCTCTGAAACCACAAGGCCCAGATCTTTGATATTTGGTATGAAGCTTCATCTAGTGGACCCCTACCAAGAATGTTCATATTATAATGCTGGGGCCAAAATGCCCCCGCTCCGGGGCCCTTTGGTTTTACATGGGCTTATATAGGGAAAATCTTTAAAAAAATCTTCTTCACTGAAACCGCAAGGCCCAGATCTTTGATATTTGGCATGAAGCTTCATCTAGTGGACCCCTACCAAGATTGTTCAAAATATAGTGCTGGGGCCAAAAAAGCCCCCGCTCCAGGGCCCTTTGGTTTGACATGGGCTTATATAGGGAATATCTTTAAAAAAATCTTCTTCTCTGAAACCGCAAGGCCCAGGTCTTTGCTATTTGATATGAAGCTTCATCTAGGCGACCCCTACCAAGATTGTTCAAATTATAGTGCTGGGGCCAAAAATGCCCCCGCCCCGGGGCCCTTTGGTTTTACATGGGCTTATATAGGGAAAATCTTAAAAAATCTTCTTCTCTGAAACTGCATGGCCCAGGTCTTTACTATTTGGTATGAAGCTTCATCTAGTGGACCTCTACCAAGATTGTTCAAATTGTAGTGCTGGGGCCAAAAATGCCCCCGCCTGGGGCCCTTTGGTTTTACATAGGCTTATATAGGGAAAATCTTTAGAAAATGTTCTCTGAAACCGCCAGGTCCAGGTCTTTGATATTTGGTATGAAGCTTCAGCTAATGGACCTCTACCAAGGTTGTTCAAATTAAAGCCCTGGGGCCAAAAATGTCCCTGCACGGGGACCCACTGGTTTCACTGGCATATATAGGAAAAACCTTTAAAAATTTTCTTGTCCGAAACCAGAAGGCCCTGGTCTTTGATATCTGGTGTGAAGCTTCAACTAGTGAACCTCTGCTGAGATTGGTCAAATTATAGCCCTGGTGCCAAAAATGCCCACGCGCCAGGGCCCGGTGGTGTTACATAGGCTTTTATTGGGAAATCCTTTAAAAATCTTCTTTTCTGAAACCAGAAGGCCCAGGTCTTTGATATTTGGTCTGAAGCCTTATCTAGTGGGCCACTACCAAGTTTATTCAAATTATAGCCCTTGGGCCAAGAATGCACTAGAGACATTGATACTCAGGTGAGCGATTCAGGGCCCTCTGGGCCCTCTTGTATAGTTTGTGAATTTGAACGAATACCAGTACATTATATAAAGGATTTGATTGCTTGATAGTCAGTAATGGGTATGGCAAAATTAATTTATTCAGCAGGTAAAGGGTTGAACCCAATTTTTGATTGGCCAGTGCTTGTATTGGCCTCTACTTTTCCGAGTTGGCTCTTTTCTGTTTTAGAAGTGATGAGACGTTAATATGCTGTTTTTTTTGGTCGCACTTCCTTTCAGCAGGGTGCAGTATAGTGATCCGTTTTCCATACATTAATGTTTCTTCGTTTAGTTGCAATAACCCTGTTGTTCAGATCCATTTCTCCTTAATTGTAACAAAAATAGTTCATTAACTCTTGTCCTGGTGAATAAATTAATTGCGCCACATCCATTTCTGATTATCCACCAGTATATTTGTTCAGTTCAGAAACTGCATGATAAACAGTGCAGATCCTGATCAGATGGAAGCCATCTGATCTGGATCTTCACTGTTTGCAAAGGTAGGGGTTGTCATGTTCATCAGGATAAGGGGTAATGCTACATGTAAGTGTCCCAAACTTGAATCTTGGAATGCCCAGTTGAATGCAAGCATCCATATTTTGATACGGGTCTACTGTACTGTCCATGATTCAGTGATTGTGAAATATTGGCATTTGCATTAAGCCTACCGTCGTCCCACAGGAGTTTTGCTAAGGTCCATACACCAACTTGTCTGCAGGACCAGCATACACATTATTTAACTAGTCCTCTTGGTGTTTCTGCTGGTTTTACCAAAAAAGAAAAAAACAAACAAAAAAAAAAACAATGGAAGACCATCTTCTACAAAAATCAGCTGGTCATGCCCAAAAATCACTGGTCCCAAACATTCTCTCCCTTCCTCTGATTGACATTTCATTTTTCTCTGACTTTGTGTAATGACAGGTATTCCAATTTTATAGGAAGTGAAACTTCAACAGCTCAAATACCTATGGCCCGTTAATCTTGAACTCATTCTTGAGTCCCTACAGAATTCTTTACTACACCCCAACCTCTATATAACACTATTGTTGTGGTCCAAAGCAGAAACCATGGTACTTAAACAACCTTGAAAATGTATAGATTATATGGGAAAATGACCATTAATCTATACAGTTTTGGTTCCATCTTGAAGCCATCTTATTTCCAAAATCGTGTTATAATGAACAGTGTTATACTGAGGTTGTGGTTTATTTGCAAATGGCAAAAGCAAGTTTTCTTTTGATGTGGGTCATTTGTCAGTACTGTTTGAAACAATGCTAAATGCCATACTGGTCAGACTGCATGATTACAGTACAATAAAACCATAACTAATGGTCACCTATGTTTAGCAGCCACCTGTCTACATAAACCACAATCATTGTTCCAAAGCATTTCACTGTATAATTAACCTCTGCTGAACAGCCACCTCTCTACATCAGTCGACAGCCACTTCCCTAAATTCATATGACCTCTATTAAATAACCAGCATTAAGTCCATAGCCAGAAATTGGAAGTAAAAAATAGGAGTAATTCCTGTTCTGATGTGTTTCTGTCTTGCAAAATTACCATTTTGTTGCCAAAATAAATAATATATACATGTAAAAAATGAAAAGAAATGTAAATGGTGGAGAGGAGTCAGATGAATATTCATCTGAGGGTCATCTGACTTTTCAGATGAATATTCATCTGACACATCTGCACCATTTAATTTTCTTTTCTCATCATTTATTTGATCTTCTCTTCACCCATGTTGTGCTGCTTTCATTTATCAACACTTGTCTCTCAGTCTGTGTAAGGTCATGCATCATCTCATACATTGCCCTCTGCCAAACAGCCACCTCCTTTAAGCAGCCAGTTTTAGAGTTCCCTTGCGTGGCTGCTTGGTGGAGGTTACACTGTTTTTGTTTTGATTGTGTTAAGATTTTACATCCCCATCAGCACTATTTAGGTCATTTTGGAGATGTTGCTTTCGATTTTGTGGGACTTTTTTTCGACATTGAGCTGAAATGACATCTCAAGCCCTAACACCTATAGAAATACAAAGGTTCCAGGAGCGGTCAGACTCCAATCATTTTTTGTAGGCAGACTTAGACTTAAGCAGTTTTCCAGTACTCAAGTTTGGTCGGTTTCAGCTCTGCACGGAAGCACCATGCAGCCCACTGTAGTTAGTTTTGATGTCTATTTCCTCAGAGAAATTTAGAGTAATTTTGATGTTTATAACTCCAGTTATAGAGGAGGAACCACTACAATGTCTCCTTATTTCTCCATTTAAACCTGCTGTGGATACTTGATAGAATCACCTTGACAAGGCTATTCTAACAAGTAACCACAACATAATGATCAAACAAAATAGGAAAAAAAGGTGATGAAAGTCATAGCTCCAGATTTTCATGCGTTTTTGATCCCATAAGTACTACAATTTTTCCTTATTTCTGCATGAAAACATATGTTGTGGGGCCTGACAGAGGCGCTTCTAAAGAGTACCCACAATATATGTTTTCATGCAGAAATAACTAAAATAATTTGTGGATATTCCCTATTACCTGTGGCTAGTGAAAGTTCCACAGAAAGATTTGTCTAATATTCTAATTACTCATCCTTATACGGAGCTATGTTCCACAGATAATGATGTATCTACGACCGAGTTTGACCCGTATTCAGCCGGATATACATCGGCTTCAGGGCAAGACGAAAATGTGGACCAGTTGGCAGATCTGCAACAACAACAAATATCTAATGGGCTAGAACCTATGTCTGTAGAACAGATTGACTTTGGTCCTTATACAAAACATATAGAGGGTCAGGACAGAGCACCGGGTAAACCTTCGGAAGAAGGTTTAGGAAGAAAAATGAGTGAACGTGAGATGCTCGGCTACCAGAATGATTATGGTGGAACGTTTCAGAGCTCAGCTCAAATGGAATATATTATTGATAGTGATGAGGATGATAGAAATAACTTCGTTGAAATGGAGGCGGCAGCTCAGCCTCCTACTACTGGCGAAGAACAGTATTACATCCAAACAGGACAACCGCTGATAGATGTGGGAGACGCAGGTGGGCTCAGTAGTGATAATCAGCCATTCTCGCCCGAGTCTAGTCAGATTACTAGTGACGGTTATTTAGGCTCTCCTGATGGAGAAACTTTTGATAGTTTATCACCAGATACTGCTCATGGGGCTGGTATGGGGAATGTGCAGAATATGGACTTGATTGATCCTGAAAATTGGGCTCCACATGTGTCCCCTTCAAGGGCCCGGCGATCCCGAAGTCCAGAAAGGTCGCTTTCGCCTCCTGCTCATGGACATGCTTCGGAAGGTGGTGACCCACAACAGTCCCCTGATCATGACATGGAGGTAGAGAGTATTTCTAAAAGTATAGTTAAAGACAGTAAGCCGGATAAAAAAGAAGTGCACAAAGTAGGTCATATACCTAGACTACTAGGGTCACCGAAGGTAACCAGGGCGAAGAAACCTCTGGAACTGCCTCCCTGGAATGACAATGTTGTGATACCCCCACCCCCCAGGATGAAACCTACTCTGATTGGTAAACAGACGGAAGTTGTCTCGCCATCAAGACCGAAGACGGCACCATCATCGCTACAGTACAGAAAAACAGGTTAATCTCTGTTTTAGCTTGTCAGCTTCCCTGCAGTTTGAAATGCATGACTGTTATACTATATTCTTTTCTGCAATTTGCTTTATTTGTCGTGTGAGCATGCCTTAGAAAGGCACTTTTGGTGGGTGTGGCATTTTGCTGTGAAAGGGCCATCTCTTTACACCCTGTTTCCTCAGTTTTTAGGTTTGTAAGTTAAGATTATTATAAAGAAAGATATACTCATATTTATCCCCAAGAATGACATGCTACCTTAAAAAGGATTCATTGTGCTGGCAAAAATTGTTTAAAAAGGTGTGAATATCAATTAAATATACACCACAACCACTTTATAACACTGTTTCGGATATAATACAGTTTCAAGATGGATCCAAAAATGTGTAACTGCAGTAGGTACCTTGAAACTCCAAAAAGTTTGGACACCTTAAGAACTTGTGGTAATTCTCCTAAACTATTAACAAATTTATTTCTTGATCCAGCAAGGAGTCCAAAAGTTGCAAATGGAATGGCAAAAAGTGTAGACCCTGATCACACTGCTCTTTATGGAGCAGTCATATCTGGGTTTGCACTGTTTGCTTAGGCCTATATGTTCCAATACTTTATACAGAAAATTGATTATAAATGGTCTTTTCATTGTCACGCCTGCTATCAGCATGGCGGGATATAGGCGCCCGGTTTTCCGTCAGTTTGTCTGTTTGTCAAGGCGTCAACATTTGCGACCACCCTAGCGTTCACCCAAAGGTTCAAGTTTATTTCTCAAGAACTATAAGAGCTTCATTAATGACACTTGGTACAAACTTCTATCTGTGGATGGCAACTTAAATGCAAGCATCCATATTTGACCATCACCTACATTTCATGATTCACTGACTTTGTAAAATATTGCCACCACCCTAGCGTTCACCCTAATGGTCAAGTTTATTTCTCAAGAACTATAAGAGCTTCATTAATGATACTTGGTGCAAACTTCTATCTGTGGATGGCAACTTAAATGCAAGCATCCATATTTGACCTTGACCTACATTTCATGGTTCACTGACTTCATAAAATATTGCGACCACCTAGCGTTCACCCTAATGGTCAAGTTTATTTCTCAAGAACTATAAAAGCTTTATTAATGATGCTTGGTACAAACTTGTATCTGGGGATGGTAACTTAAATGCAAGCATTCATTTTTCACATTCACCTATATTTCATGGTTCACTGACTTCGTAAAATATTGCGACCATCCTAGCGTTCACCCTAATGGTCAAGTTTATTTCTCAAGAAATATTAGAGCTTCATTAATGATATTTGGTACAAACTTGAATCAGCGGACGGCAACTTAAATGCATGCATCCATATTTGACCTTGACCTAAATTTCATGGTTCACTGACTGTGAAATATAACGACCACCCTAGCATTCACCCTAATGGTCAAGTTTATTTCTCAAGAATTATTAGAGCTTCATTAATGATACTTAGTACAAGCTGCATTTAAGAATGGAAACTTTTATGCAAGCATCTATGATTGACTTTGACCTACATATCATGTTTTGATGACATTGCGTCCCCACTGGCGCAACATAGTCTTCGGCGGAATTCTTGTATAATATTATATTCTATACATTTTTTAGCTCACCTGTCACGTAGTGACAAGGTGAGCTTTTGGGATCACTTTTTGTCCGTCGTGCGTCCGTGCGTGCGTCCGTGCGTGCGTGCATCCATCCGTAAACTTTTCTTCAAACGACATCTCCTCCTGAACCACTGATCGTATTTTGACCAAACTTCACAGGAATGATCCTTAGGTGGTCCCCTTTCAAAGTTGTTAAAATGGTTCCGGTCCGTTGCACATATAGGTCACAGTAGCCAAAAATAGATTTTTTTCACCGCAAACTTAAAAAATCTTCTTCTCTGAAACCGCAAGGCCCAGGTCTTTGATATTTGGTATGAAGCTTCATCTAGTGGACCCCTACCAAGATTGTTCAAATTATAGTGCTGGGGCAAAAAATGCCCCCGCACGGGGGCCCTTTGGTTTTAGATGGGCTTATATAGGGAAAATCTTTAAAAATCTTCTTCTCTGAAATGCAAGGCCCAGGTCTTTGATATTTGGTATGAAGCTTCATCTAGTGGACCCCTACCAAGATTGTTCAAATTATAGTGCTGGGGCCAAAAATGCCTCAGCACCAGGGCCCTTTTGTTTTACATAGGCTTATATAGGGAAAATCTTGAAAAATCTTCCTTCTCTGAAACCGCAAAGCCCAGGTCTTTGATATTTGGTATGAAGCTTCATCTAGTGGACCCCTACCAAGATTGTTCAAATTATAGTGCTGGGTCCAAAAATGCCCCCGGATGGGGGCCCTTTGGTTTTACATGGGCTTATATAGAGAAAATCTTTCAAAATCTTCTTCTCTGAAACCGCAAGGCCCAGGTCTTTGATATTTGGTATGAAGCTTCATCTAGTGGACCCCTACCAAGATTTTTCAAATTATAGTGCTGGAGCTAAAAATGCCCCCGCACGGGGGCCCTTTGGTTTTACATAGGCTTATATAGGGAAAATCTTGAAAATCTTCCTTCTCTGAAACCGCAAGGCCCAGGTCTTTGATATTTGGTATGAAGCTTCATCTAGTGGACCCCTACCAAGATTGTTCAAATTATAGTGCTGGGGCCAAAAATGCCCCCAAACGGGGGCCCTTTGGTTTTACATGGGCTTATATAGGGAAAATCTTTAAAAATCTTCTTCTCTGAAACCGCAAGGCCCAGGTCTTTGATATTTGGTATGAAGCTTTATCTAGTGGACCCCTACCAAGATTGTTCAAATTATAGTGCTGGATCTAAAAATGCCCCCGCACGGGGGCCCTTTGGTTTTACATGGGCTTATATAGGGAAAATCTTGAAAAATCTTCTTCTCTGAAACCCGCAAGGCCCAGGTCTTTGATATTTGGTATGAAGCTTCATCTAGTGGACCCCTACCAAGATTGTTCAAATTATAGTGCTGGGGCCAAAAATGCCTCAGCACCAGGGCCCTTTTGTTTTACATAGGCTTATATAGGGAAAATCTTTAAAAAAATCTTCTTCTCTGAAACCGCAAGGCCCAGGTCTTTGATATTTGGTATGAAGCTTCATCTAGTGGACCCCTACCAAGATTGTTCAAATTATAGTGCTGGAGCTAAAAATGCCCCCCACACGGGGGCCCTTTGGTTTTACATGGGCTTATATAGGGAAAATCTTGAAAAATCTTCTTCTCTGAAACCGCAAGGCCCAGGTCTTTGATAATTGGTATGAAGCTTCATCTAGTGGACCCCTACCAAGATTATTCAAATTATAGTGCTGGGGCCAAAAATGTCCCCGCACCAGGGCCCTTTTGTTTTACGTAGGCTTACATAGGGAAAATCTTGAAAAATCTTCTTCTCTGAAACTGCAAGGCCCAGGTCTTTGATATTTGGTATGAAGCTTCATCTTGTGGACCTCTACCAAGATTGTTCAAATTATAGCCCTGGGGCCAAAATGCCCCCGCTCCGGGGCCTTTTGGTTTTACATAGAGGTATATAGGGAAAATCTTGAAAAATCTTCTTCTTTGAAACCACAAGGCATAGGTCTTCGATATTTGTTATGAAGCTTCAGCTAGTGGACCTCTATAAAGATTGTTCAAATTATAGCCCTGAGACCAAAAATGCCTCCGCCATGTGGCCCTTTGGTTTTACATAGAATTATATAGGGAAAATCTTTAAAAATCATCTTCTCTGAAACACAAGGCTTAGGTCTTTGATATTTGTTATGAAGCTTCAGCTAGTGGACCTCTACCAAGATTGTTCAAATTATAGCCCTGTGGCCAAAAATGCCCCTGCTCCGGGGCCCTTTGGTTTAACATAGACTTATATAGGGAAAATCTTGTTTTACATAGACTTCTATATGCAGGGTAAACCTTTAAAATCTTCTTCTCTGAAACCAGAAAGCCCAGGTCTTTCATATTCGATATGAAGCTTCATCTTGTGGACCTCTACCAAGATTGTTCAAATTATAGCCCTGGGGCCAAAATTGACCCTGCCCGGGGCCCACTGGTTATACATTGGATCAGGTGAGCGAACCAGGGCCCTCTGGGCCCTCTTGTTTTATATAACACAGTTGTATGATTAACACATTTCAACCTCAACAATAGTGTTATAAAGAGGTCTTAGTTTCGTGAATGAGGGGTTATAAGGTGGGGGTGTCAGCCATGTTGCAAATAGGGAGCAAACTTGTGTAGTCCTGGATTGGGAAGGTTCAGACAAGATCACCTTTTGGCCATGCTGCTCAGTCTTGCCATACAATATCTCTGAATATATTGATCAGAGTAATAAATGCATGAAAATAATTGCTGTAATGATCCTAAGTATTGTGGCAAATAGGCCTAAGCAAACAGTGCAGACCCAGATCAGACTGCTCCTGAAGGAGCAGTCTGATCAGGGTCTACACTGTTTGCCATTCTGTTTGCACCTTTTGGACTCCTTGCAGGATCGTGAAACAAATTTGTTAAAATTTTAGAAGAATTACAGCAAGTCCTCAAGGTGTCCGAATTTTTAGGATTTAATGGTAGTAAGTTCTATAAAAACAGATAATGTTGATATTTGGTGATAAATGAAGGATAATTTATGTCAATTCCCCATTAACCCATGGTATACTGGTGGACTCTACCATTGCTATATGTTGGACAAGTCCATTTGTCATTTAAGGTGTTTCAGGCCTATTTTTTTGGTTTTTATTTTATTTTTGACAGAAAATTATGTCAGCAAATAGTGCAGGTCCTGATCAGACGCCGCATTCTGCGGCGTCTGATCTGGGCCTGTACTGTTTGCCAAGGTACCCCTTTAGGGGCTTCCCCACATGCAATGGGTTGAACATTCATTAGAACCTCTTTGGCGAGGAGATTCTAATGAATACCCACAACATAGGTTTATATGTGGAAATAAGGAAAATCATCCCTTAATTATCACCAACCGGCCGCCATTGGCCTAGTGGATAAGAGTGCTGACTCTTAATCATTCGGTCTCTCACTGCTGTGGTTTGAGCCTGGCTCAGGTCACATATGAGAGACAAAGTTCTAAAATGGAAGGTCAGGTGTTTTTCTCCAGGTACTGCAGTTTTTGCCCACCTCTGATTTAAGATAGGCTCAATATATTATTAAGAGAAATTATCTTGAAACGGCCGTAAGACCAAACAGAAAAAAAAAGAAGGGTATAAATGATCACCCAATAGCCATCTTATCTGTTGCTATGATAACTGTATCATAATTAACCCTTCTCTTCTGTAATATTCAGTTAAGCCACGCCCATTTCTGACTTTGAACCAATCAGATTACTTGATGTAATTTGTTCCTACAAATTCATAAATTGAATGTCAAACAGTATAAATCCTGATCAGATGGCCATCTGATCTGGATCTACACTATTTCCAAAGAAATGGGTTGTCGTGAACAGCAGTATAAGAGTTAAACATTCATGTAAAGAAAATTGAGGTTTGCATGAGAGTGCAGTATTTTGTGAAGGGGTTCTAACAAACAGATGTATCTACATATATGTTTGGAGTATCACTAAACTCTATTAGAAAATTTCATTCTATTAAAAATGTCATTCCTAAAGCTACATGTATCCTCATCATGAAATAAGTTCAGAGAAAACAACTCTAAAATGTCTTTAAAATATTTACACAAATCCTTGGGATATGAAAGATAGCATTTTATTGAATAGGTATGTTTTTGAAAGAATACAGTAATAGACTTTCGTGGTTCACAGAACTGTCACATGCAAAAGAACTTTAGCACATGACTAAGCGTTTCTAAATTGCCTTTATTTTTTTTAAATTATTTTCTTAAGAATCCTGGCTGTATCTACTGATCTGTTTCTCTCATTATATTTTACATTTCATTTTGTGTTTATAACCATGGCCGCCAACCCCACTCATGGGGAATAATATGGGACTTTCTTTTTAGCTCACCTGAGCACGAAGTGCTCAAGGTGAGCTTTTGGGATCGGTCTTTGTCCGTCGTCCGTGCGTCCGTCGTCAACTTTTGCTTTATTCAACTTCTTCTCCAAAACTGCTGGACAGATTTGATCTAATTTCACAGGAATGCTCCTTGGGTGATCCTCTACCAAAATTGCTCAAACTGTTCCGCTCGGGTGAACAAGATGGCCACCAGAGCTAAAAATAGAAAAACCTTTAAACGACTTCTCCTGCTAAACCAGTGGATGGATTTTGAAATTATTTCACAGGAATGTTCCTTGGATGACCTTCCACTAAAATTGCTCAAACCGTTCCGCTCGGGTGAACAAAATGGCCACCAGAGCTAAAAATAGAATAACAACTACTTCTTCTCCTTAACCAGTGGATGGATTTTGAAATTATTGCACAGGAATGTTCCTTGGGTGCCCCTCTACTAAAATTGCTCAAACAGTTCCGCTCGGGTGAACAAAATGGCCACCAGAGCTAAAAATAGAAAAATCTTTAAACGACTTCTCCTTAACCAGTGGATGGATTTTGAAATTATTTCACAGGAATGTTCCTTTCGTGAACCTCTACCAAAATTGTTAATACCGTTTCGCTCGGGTGAACAATATGGCCACAATAGCTAAAAATAGAAAAACCTTCAAACGACTTCTTCTCCTTAACCAGTGGATGGATTTTGAAATTATTTCACAGGAATGTTCGTTTGGTGACCCTCTACCAAAATTGCTCATACTGACCCGCTCGGGTGAACAAAATGGCCACCAGAGCTTCTCCTGCTTAACCAGTGGATGGATTAATAGCCCTGGGGCCAAAAACTGCCCCGCCCCGGGGCCCACTGGTTTTACATAGGCTTACATAGGGAAAACCTTTAAAAACTTCTTGTCTGAAACAAGAAGGCCCAGGTCTTTGAAATTTGGTATGTAGCTTTGTCTAGTGGACCGCTACCAAGATTGTTCAAATTAAAGCCCTGGTGCCAAAAAAAGCCCCGCCCCGGGGCCCACTGGTTTTACATAGGCTTATATATGGAAAACCTTTAAAAATCTTCTTGTCTGAAACCAGAAGGCCCAGATCTTTGATATTTGGTATGAAGCTTCATCTAGTTGACCTCTACCAAGATTGTTCAAATTATAGCCCTGGGACCAAAACAGGCCCCGCCCCGGGGCCCACTGGTTTTACATAGGCTTATATTGGGAAAACGTTTAAAAATCTTCTTGTCTGAAACCAGAAGGCCCAGGTCTTTGATATTTGGTGAGAAGCTTTGTCAAGTGGACCGCTACCAAGATTGTTCGAATTATAGCCCTGGGGCCAAAAATTGGTTTTACATAGGCTTTTATAGGGAAAACCTTTAAAAATCTTCTCGTCTGAAACCAGAAGGCCCAAGTCTTTGATATTTGGTATGAAGCGTCATCTAGTGGACCTTTACCAAGATTGTTCAAATTATAGCCCTGGGGCCAAAAATGCCCCCCACCCCGGGGCCCTTTGGTTTTACATAGACTTACATAGCCCTGGTGCATAGGCTTATGTAGGGAATATCTTTATAAAAATCTTCTCTGACACCGCAAGGCTGAAGTCTTTGATATTTGGTGTGTAGCTTCATCTAGTTGACCTTTGCCAAGATTGTTCAAATTATAGCCTTTGTTGATGTTTGGTATGAAGCTTCACCTTTAAGACCTCCCTCAACATTATGCACATTAAAGGCCTTGGGCCAATAATGGCCCTCCCTGGGGCCCACTTGTTACACTATGGATCAGGTGAGCGATCCAGGGCCATCATGACCCTCTTGTTTCATCATATTACAGAGCGCTGCAAGAAAATTGCAAGTTAGAGGCACAATATACAGTAAAAATTCTTACATTAAGACCACCGTTGGGACTGTTCAAAAGTGGTCTTTAAGACCACTTTTGAACAGTCCCAAAGGTGGTCCCTTACCAGGGGACACTCTGTGCAGAAAACACAAAGTAAGAATAACTGCAGCGTTCCAAATAAGCTTTTTAAAGCATAATTAGTCGTAATTTTAGGTGGTCTTAATAGCGATATTTCACTGTGCATAAGCCAGTGCTCTACAAAACACGCAATAAGATGTATGTGCAAACAGGGAAGACTGTGTCCGGCCAGTCATCAGGTTAACAAGTCTGTCATAGCAACAGATAAGGTGGGTATTTTATAATAAATGAAGGATAGTTTTTGTCAATTCTCCATAAAAACCCATGTTGTGGGTATTCATTAGAACTGCCTCGACAAGGCGGTTCTAATGAATACCCACAACATAGGTTTATATGGAGAAATAAAGAAAACTATCCTTCAGTTATCACAAAATACCCATTTTGGGATAATTGAAGGATAGTTTTTGTCAATTCCCCATAAAAACCTATGTTGTGGGTATTCATTAGAACTGCCTCGGCCAGGCGGTTCTAATGAATACCCACAACATAGTTTTATATGGAGAAATAAGGAAAACTATCCTTCAATTGTCACAAAATACCCATTTTGTGATAATTGAAGGATAGTTTTTGTCAATTTTCCATAAAAACCTATGTTGTGGGTATTCATTAGAACCGCCTCGGTGAGGCAGTTCTAATGAATACCCACAACATAGGTTTATATGGAGAAATAAAGAAAACTATCCTTCAGTTATCACAAAATACCATTTTGTGATAATTGAAGGATAGTTTTTCTCAAACCTATGTTGTGGGTATTCGTTAGAACCGCCTCGGTGAGGCGGTTCTAATGAATACCCACAACATAGGTTAATATGGAGAAATAAGGAAAACTATCCTTCAGTTATCACAAAATACCTATTTTGTGATAATTGAAGGATAATTTTTGTCAATTCTCCATATAAACCTATGTTGTGGGTATTCATTAGAACTGCCTCGGCGAGGCAGTTCTAATGAATACCCACAACATAGGTTTATATGGAGAAATAAAGAAAACTATCCTTCAGTTATCACAAAATAACTAGATCACCCCTTTAAACCAAACTTTATACAGAAAAAAATTGGGTTTACAGGAAGGCAGGGGTACACATTATTTTTCCTTATTTTTACTCTAAAACAGATTGTAGGTACTAAGTGTTTGTTCTTTTTCAGCAAAAGTAAGGCTTGACATTACATGTGAAATTTTGTCAGCTGGGCAGATAATTCACATTAGTCAATACTGAATTTTGCTGAAAACTAACCAGAAAATTGGATTGCCATCTGCTCTCGAATTTTCTGCAGCTCTTGAAGGGTCAAGGGTTAAAAACTTTGAAAAGCAGTCAAATTTGTTCCCACGTAAAATGTGACACAGCTGACATTCCCACTGGTTTATTACGAAACTGGAACACCAAGCACTCAAGTGCCAATGCATACCCTGACAGTTAAACATGCCCTCTTCATAGCTCTGAATAGGGAGGAATGATTTTGGGATAAATTTTCTTACTTATACATAAAAACATATATTGTGGACATAGCCCCAAATAATAGGAGGTATCCACATGTGACTCTTTTTCTTATTTCTGCACGAAAACATATGTTGTGGGTACTAGCAAATTCAAGTTATAAGCGGCCACAATAGTACACTCTCTGATAATTTCAATGAGGCGCTTCTCACAAGTCCTCACAACATAGTATTACGTTTCTAACAACCTCAGATAACAAGCACCGACATTAATATGTTTTCCGACAACCTTGTTGAGGTATTTCTAACAAGTACCCACAACATATGTTTCAAACAAAAATAAGTAAAATTATCTTCCTGATCATCACAACCCCTACCTTTGCAAACAGTGTTGATCCAGATAAGATGGCTTCTGGAGAAGCCATCTGATCAGGATCTACACTGTTTGACATTCATTTTGTGAATTTTTAGGAATATATTGCATCAAGTAATCTGATTGGTTCCAAGTCAGAAATAGGTGTGGCTAAATTAATTTATGCAGCGGGATTAGGGCTCCTCGATACTTCTCTTCATTTGGAGCTGTTGATTTTCCATGAGTGTTGAGCCATGGTTGCAAATGAGCCGCACCATAAAAACGTCTTCGGCCAGTGACAACGAAAGAAGATCTGCCTATGCACATGGAGATCTTCTACAGTAAAACTGGTCATAGTGGTCACTTCTGTTATGCAGCCAACCTGTCTTAACCCTTATTATGCTGTTCACAACAAACTCTACCTTTGCAAAGAGTGTAGATCCAGATCAGATGGCTTCTGAAGAAGCCACCTGATCAGGATCAACATTGTCATTCAGTTTGTGAATTTGAATGAGAACATTAAATCAAATAATCTGATTGGCTGATAGTCAGAAATGGGGTCGGCTGATAGTGATTGAAATATTCAGCAGGATAAGAGTTAAGCACGTATTGAAGTATGCATTTTTCCCCAAAAAAGTCTTTATCAAGCAGACACCTGTTTAAGCTATCCTTTAGGTGCTTGCTTAATACAGATTGGAATGTGGCCTATAGTTGATTGCCCACTGTAAAGACTGAGGTTCACAGGAGCATATGGCACGGATCAGACTGCGCATCTGCGCAATCTTATCTGAGCCTTTATTCGGTATCCATATTACTGAGCGCATGTTGTCATGGTGCGACTCAAATATTTGATTTGCTCAATTTGCACTGTTTTTTGTATGTACATGTATGGATGTTTTATGTTTTTGCACCATGTTTCTGTCTTCAGCTAGAGACGTTTTTTCTGTGAGTAGACTGGTCTTTGTTTTGTTTTGTTCTTGAGTTATTCTGTTTTGAACCCTTACACCCCTGTGTTTCTGAAGGGGGTTCTTCCACGTTAGAATTAGGACATACCCATTGTTGAAAATACGGATCCAACCCTTGTCCTGCTGAACACGACAACCCATACCTTTGTAAATTGTAGATCTAGATCAGCAGAAGCCATCTGATCAGGATCTTCAATGTTTGTCATTCACTCTGCAAATTCAATGAATACATTATTGGTACACCACAACCTCTTAACAACACTATAAATTTGGACCAAAGCAGAAACCTTGTTAGTTAAACAACCGTGTTATATCCAAACAAAAATGTATAGATTATATAGAAAAATGACAATTTATGGTCATTTTTCTATATAATCTATACATTTTTGGGATCCATCTTGAAACCGTGTGATATCTAAATCATTGTATAATGAACCATGTTATAATGAGGTTGTGGTGTATATCAAGTGTTTTGACTGGTTCATAGTCAGCAATAGGTGTGGCTAAATTAATGTATTCAGCAGGACAGTGGTCAAGTGGAAAGTAAGAAATACCGTAAAATCCTAAAAATTCGGACACCTTCAGAACTTGCCGTAGTTCTCCTAAGAGTTTAACAAATTTTGTTTCATGATCCAGCGAGGAGTCCAAAAGGTGCAGATGGCATGGCATGGCAAACAGTGTAGACCCTGATCAGACTGCTCCTTCAGGAGCAGTCTGATCTGGGTCTGCACTGTTTGCTTAGGGATGTGTGGCCCAATACTTAGGATCATTACAGTATAATGGCAAGACAGTGTAGATTCTGATGGGACTGGCCATGTTATCAGGATCTACAGTGTTCGCAAAGATGTGTATTTTGGTATACAGGGCTGAGAGGGTTAGAGTTGCACTGTTTTAATTGTAGTTTACTAATTTCTTTGAGTTTCTTTTATGTACAACATATCCACTTAACAAATTCATTTCTTTGTACATGTACAATGGGAACTTGGGGAAAACTGAAATAAACTTGCAAATTTTGGAGCCAAAGCTTAAAGGATCTTTACATAATTCTGGTGATTTTTGTCTCATTTCATTGTGGTGGCCTTGGAGAGGATGAGAATTTCTTTCCCGGGAGACAGCTGAGTCAAAATAACACCATCGGTTGTGAGGGTTTTGAGTGGTTCGGCATGTTTATGACCACAGCACAGCAGCAGCTTCATCCATGAAGAGAGTCCATCTACTGTAAACATATTAAAAACTTAGACACCTTGAGGACTGGAATTCTTCAAAACATTTAACAAATTTGTTTCATGATCCAGCAAAGAGTCCAAAAGTGCAGATGGAATGGCGAACAGTGTAGATCCTGATCAGACTCCTCCTAATCTTAGTCTGCACTGTTTGCTTAGGATACTTAGAATTACTACATTATATATTCTGAGTACTGTATTTGCCCTAATATTGTAATTCATTGTGCACTTTGATATTTTATTCTAATCATAAAACAAGCCGGTTAGAGTCGATAATTAGATGCAACTATATGCTCCTTTCGTATTCGTATTTGTATTATGCCAACTTTTGGACATATTTAGTCCAAAGTTGGTGTTAGGAGCCTGTATATTAAAACACAACATGTCCCGTAAATTAACCCATTTAGTACCAGAGACCCTAAAACGGGTACCCTGGCAAACAGTGCAGGCTCAGATCAGACGTCCCAGAACCCGGCGCCTGATCAGGGCCTCCACTGTTTGCTAAAAGCTCAGTCATTTTCCAAATAAATTTAATGAAAACACGACCTGACATCCCTGAATTTGGAAATGAACTCCTATATATAAGGTGGTAGATTCCATTTGGTACAAAAAGGGTTAATAAACACAAGTCAGCAATTTGTCTCAATTACAAAATAGTAATTGATATGTTAGAGTGATTTTTCTAGCACTGTTACATCTGCAGCAGACGGCAAAATCTTGCACTCGTAAGGGGAATGGATACACCTTCAGGGGAGACAACTCCTGCAAAAATATTTTTGTCTCCCATGTCAATAGGCGTCAACACTTAAAGGAAAGAATTTGCTCCTGTGGAGCAAATTCTTTCCTTTAAGAGTAGACCCCTTTTTCAGTGCGACAGGGCTTATAGAAAAGCGAACAGGAAGTCCCAAAAGTTGTCTCCCTTTGAAAAATGGCGGAAAAATGTGCGAGGTGTTCCCATTCCCCTTAAGTTGGTATAAACTACCATAATGGTCCAAATTATTGGGACACACAGGCCTAAGCAAACAGTGAAGACCCAGATCAGACTGCTCCCAAAGAGTGTACACTGTCATTCCATCTGCACTTTTTGGACTCCTTGCTGGAGCCTGAAACAAATATTTGTTTAAATTTTAGGAGAAAATAATACAGCAAGTGACGTTCCAAAGTGTCCGAATTTATAGCTCACCTGAGCCGAAGGCTCACAAGGTGAGCTTATAGTATACATGGTTCATTGTCTGTCTTCTGTCCACGCTTTCAACATGTACTTCTCAGAAACCTCTGGGGATGATGGGAGTCATGTATACAGCATCTATGCCTCATGGGAACTTAAGTTTATATAATTGGTCCAGGTCACATGACCAAGATGGTCGCCATGCCCATATAAGGTAAAAAACTTCAAAAATCTTCTTCTCCAGAACCAGAAGTCAGATGACATTGAAGCTTGGCAGAGAGCAATAGGGACTCCAGTCCTACAAAAGTTGTATAAATGATGACCCTGGGTTTACCTTGACCTGGTTTATGGCTGTTCTCTAAACCCTTCTCTTGCTGAATATTCAGATTAGCCACACCCATTTCTGTCTATCAACCAATCAGATTACTTGATGTAATTTATTCCTACAAATTCATAAACTGAATGCCAAACAGTGTAGATCCTGATCAGATGGCTTCTTCAGAAGCCATCTGATCTGGATCTACACTGTTTCCAAAGAAAAAGGGTTGTTGTGAACAGCATGAAAAGAGTTAGGCTTATGCATGGGAAAATGGAGAGACAGTGCATTTATCAAAAACAATTGTAGTTCATGAATTGAAAATAGGTCTTATATAAATGTCAGTGGTCAAGGTCATTTTTGATTTTGGCCCAAGGTCACTAAGAGTGAATGTCTGTCAACATTAAAAGGACTTCATCTTCTGAAAAAGCTTTGACAATTTCTATTAAATTTAATGTGCAGCTTTCATGGCCAAGATGTCTGCCACTCATGTATGGTATAAACCTGAAGAGAATTTTTTCTCCATTACCTCTGGGCCAGTTGTATTATTGACTCAGGTGAGAGATTGTTGCCCTTGGGCTATTTGTTTTATCTTTACCATACTCTTCTTGAAACTGTGTGCACTTACTGGATTGTGTGCACTGTTTATGGCAAATGTGGTATCACAGTTTGTGTCTCAAGAAGACAGTGGCTTGCTAACTGTAGCTCATGCCTACCGGTAGATGTACAAATATAGGTAAAACTGGATACATTTAAATGTTATTGATTCCCAATACTTTGTGGCAGAACTTTGTGCTTCTAGAGAAATACAATAGAAAGAGGGTGTGTTGTACATTGAACATTTTAATGCACTTTGTTTGAATTCTGTAAAAATAGATTGACTGGCACCAGATTTTTATTAATTATTTTTGCTATTTTAAGGCAAATGGATACACTTTTAGGGAAATAAAGTTAACTCTTTCAAAATGTTTTTGTCTCCCTTATCGAAAAGGGGTCTGCTCTTAAAAGAAAGAATTTGCTCCCAAGGAGCAAATTCTTTCCTTTTAGAGAAGACCCCTTTATTACAGGAGCTATATCTACACTCTACAGGAAAAACAACTGGCCAGTCACGAAAGTTGTCTCCCTTAGAAAAATGGGAATAAATATTGAGCCTTTTCATTGAAGAGTCCCAATTTACGAAAAAACTAATGTCATTGAAGTCATGAAAGCTATTACCCTTAGAAATAGGAAAAAATACATAAGGTGGATCTTAAAGAAAAGCCTGAAGCATTTTGGCTCATGTGACATCTAAGTTCAGATTAGCCTGTGCCTCAAAGCAGTCCCCTACACAACCCAGCTTCGGCCCCCACCCATCGTGGCTTGAAGAAATAGATGGGCTGCATGATGCTTCCAGACAGAGCTGAAACCGAATGCACACGAGTACTGGTAAACCGCTTAGAGGATCTAAGCCTGACAAGGCAAAGCGGTACAAGTCAGCCCATCCATTCTTAAAAACCCTACTGGTTTCATTTGGCGACAGGGCTTGAGATGTCATTTCATTTAAATGTCGGGTAAAAGTCCCACAAAATTGGAAGCCATGTCTCCAAAGTGACTTATATAGTGTTGATAGGACGGTTAAACCTCAAATCAAACAAACAATACACAGCCCAGAATCTTTTTGCAGGCTCATTCCCTGATCAGTCCACACAGATGCACAGACTGTCTGAGTTGGTGGATCTTAACCTTTTCCCCTCTCTAGTATTTGTCTTATTTTTCCCAGAAAACAGGCCTTGACATATCATGCAAATTGTCTCCATAGGAGACAATTTGCATGAGGTGTCAAATCCTGATTTCTAGGAAAATTAGAAAAAATATTTCAAAATGTCATCTACTACAGAAAAAATAGCCAGGATGCAGTGTTAAAAGTCATGGATTCAAATGAGTGCCAGCTAATTTATGTTACGTTTATTCTTTTTGCTGTGCTTTGTATTGGTAGCTTCACTAATGTTTTCTTGTTTTTAGCATGTTTTCTATGTAGTTTTTTGAATAGATGAAGATCCCTCCACATCCCTTCCACCCATCCTTATGTATATCAGTTTATCTGCAGGTAGACACATTGCATGGAGAGTCATAGCTTTGACAGCTATGTAGTTCTGTATCTGATCTTAGACATATTAAAGACTCAGTTAGCCCTGTACATGTACTTCTTATTCATTATCCCCACACTTTTAGTTGAAAAAGTGGGGATATTGTAATCGTCTTTGCCATCTGTCCATCCGTCTGTCTTGTCAGACAACTCCTAGACGATTAGAGATAACTGTGAGCTAACACAGTTTTATGTGTTTAACCCATTTTGTACTGAATGGAATCTTTCCCTTATAGACTACAGGATTCAGCTTAGATTTGTTTGTTTGATTTCAGGTTTAATGTCCCCGTCAACACTGTAAAGGTCATTTTGGAGATGTTGCTTCCAATTTTGTCGGACTTTTACACGACATTGAGATGAAATGACATCTCAAGCCCTGCCGCGCAATGAAACCAGTAGGGTTTATAAGCATGGATGGGCCGACTTGCACCGCTTTGCCTGGGCAGGCTTAGATCCTCTAAGCGGTTTACCAGTACTAGTGTGCGGGCCGGATTCAGCTCTGCGTGGAAGCATCATGCAGCCCTTCTATTTCTTCAAGCCCCGATGGATGGGGGCCAGATTCAGCTTAGAATTTTAAGGGTGTCAGGCTCAGTTATTTTTAGAAATTTATTTAGAAAATGGTTGAACTTTCTGCAAACAGTTGGGTCCCTGGTCGGACGTCTGATCTGGGCCTGCACTGTTTAACAATGACCCACTTTAGGGTTTCCTGTATAAAATGGGTTCAGAATCTTTAGACTTCAGAATTGTACATCATTTAGAAGTCTTCATGCATTTAGAAGGATTGATTATTGGCTACTTCTGCTTTAGTGAGTCGTCTTGTTCCTATTTTATTGTACTGCAAACTGCTGGAAACCAGCCTTATAGATACAGTTAAATTTCCTGTATTAAGACCACCTTTAGGACTGTTCAAAAGTGGTCTTTAAGACCACTTTTGAACAGTCCCAAAGGTGGCCCATGTTGTTGGCCATCCAAACCATGAAAAATACTTCTGATGGCAAAATTGAGTAGAGTATGGCATCCATGCTAACAGTGTTCTTTGGTGTAATGCAAAAGTGATAGGGGTGGATGCCACTTCTGAAAATGCCCCTGAGCCTCAGAATTAGGTCAAAGGTCAAATGAGTGCAAAAATACAATAAAATTTGTATATGCTGGTATTTGTACCCTCTCTCTATCTAAGCAGACCAAATAAAGTTAATTCAAATACCAGCAATGTACTTAGGACATATTGTTTATGCATCATATGTGAGAAAAGAAGTTGTATCATAGATTTTGCCATGGTCAAAGGTCATTTAAGTACAAATTTTCCTTAAATATGCATCAATATTTATTGTACAAAGAGTTATCTAGTATGTCAACTGAAACAAAGCCAAATGAGTTGCCATTTCCTTATCTAGTAAGCATAAAACCCACACATTATACAAACAGCATAATGGCCAACCTAATCGGCCTTAGGTCAAAGGTCATTTAAGTACATATTTGACTAAATATGTTATTTTGCAAAATACGTTGTTTATTCACATGCCATCCATTATTGTAAGTGACATTCCAAATCGTCTTCTGAGTTCTTACTAAACGTCACAATGATATATCAAGGATATAGTATATGATGAAGATATATCTAATAATAACACAAGTGGGTCACCATCAAAGGTCACGTGCAGCTACTGTAAAACACTTATATTTGGCGGTCATTTTATTTTGGCGCTATTTGCAGTCAAGGAAAAAACGCCAAAATAAAAACCCGCCAATAAAGCTAAAAGAATGCATGTGAAGAAACTTTATTCTACACATCACAATTATATTGTGTCATTGATAGGTCATCGGCATCATCGGTGACAAAAGAAAACGTGTATTTACTTCTTTAGAAGCCGAAATAAAGAAAAACATGTTCAAGTCATAAAGAGCTGAAAACGGCTGAATGAAAACAAAAACACCTTGAGAGTTATTGTCAAAATTGTGGATGTAATTAGTAATTGATTGATGCCTTTAACTGTGAGCTCAATATGATGGGTAAACCAATCAGATAAGAGGAAAGTGACATACCTCCAGACAAACATTTGGATTATCAAGGTAGCACATTGGGTTAATCATGTGGTGAACACAAAAAAATAACTAATTACTACAGTTTTTTGCATGACGCTGTTGATGATCAACTCCGATGTTTTTTTGTCATCTTACATGGCTTTGTAGATTCGACCGATTCTTTTTCTTCGGAAATCGAAAATCCGCCAATATATAAATCCGCGAAAAAGGTCTACTCATAAAAAGCGCCAAAATTTGCTGCCGCTTAATGTAAGTGTTTAACAGTCTTCAAAGTTTGTATTTTAAAAGATGCCACTTCATTTTAAGAGCCGTTTAGATCACTACAATGTAAAAAGTAACAGCTAATGTGTATTCGCGATTGCGCCCATATGATTTAATGATTTTACTTCAACATTGACAAGTCTATGCAATGCAAACCAAATAGGTTTTCTCCGATATCATAGATACGAGCTTTCTTCTGCATAATTTAAAATGATAGACATAGACATAGTTATATATAAATAACAAGTCATTTTAGCTTCATATCTCGACTTCTTGATATTTGGGTGGTTTATTAAATATTAACAATGCCTATTTCGAAGGTTTGATCAGTCAGATTTACCCCCAGAACTTCAGTTAAATAAAGCAAATTCTTCTGATACCGAGGCCCTGTTTTTAGATTTACATCTGTCTATTGTAGATGGGTTTGTTTCATGGAAAATTTATGATAAACGCGATGATTTTGACTTAAGAGATTGTAAATTTTCCTTTGTTGGATGGTGATAATCCTCGTGCGGCATCCTATGGTGTTTATATTTCGCAATTAATTCGATTTGCCGGAGTGTCTAGTCATGTTACTGACTTCAATACTCGATATAAATTGTTAACGGCTAAACTTCTTAACCCTTGTCCTGCTAATCCCGGATATGCCTTATCTTTGAAACAATGTAGATCCAGATCAGATGGCTTCTGACGAAGCCATCTGATCAGGATCTACATTGTTTGCCATTCAGAAGGTGAACTTGTTGCAATATTTTGCATCAAGTAATCTGATTGGTTGATTTTTGGTAGTGGGTGTGGCATATATAAATATTCAGCAGGACAAGGGTTAATCAGGGCTATCGGTATCATAAACTACGCAAAGCTTTCTCAAAATTTTGAAGACGTCATTCCGATTTAATTTCAAAATCCAATGTTGGACTTAAAGGTCTATCGGAACCCGAAATATATGGCGACTTAGTATATAAATTCAGAAAAATATATATATAATTCAATGACTTCAGCACCCAATTTCGTAAAACTATTCTTCGATATAAAAAAATTGGGTACAACATAAAGTTTATACGACAGACTGCATGCATGGTAGTTAACCCAAGCACGGTTGACAACTTTGCTTCCCTTTCTCTAATTGCACGCCGGTGTGTCAGGCCTTGGATTCTACGACGGTCCTAGCGTTATGGCTTGCTGAGAATTAGAGAGAATTTAGATTTATGTAATATTGGTTGGAGCCTGATGCTCTGTCTCTGGTCAGGCCCATCGGAGTACAACTTTTGGTTTTCTTTTGCTCCAGCATTTTAGTGGTTTCTTGCTGTCCTCACCGTTGTTTGATCTCTGTGGTTGTTTTGATTTTTGTGTTCTATGAGATGTTGCACTGATGAGTTATGAGGCTTTCATGCGGACTGAACAAATGATTTGTCTAAATCGCGACGGAAGTAAGGACGAGGATTGCAGTTGCATAAAACCTGTTGTCGGAAGGGCTAGCTCAACAATCGGGTGTCGCGCTTTGACTTACGGTAGTTGCGCAAAGCAAAGTTTCAGACCCATAACAGAAACAAAATCACAAAGAAAGTATCCAGTGCTATATCAATATCGGGGATCATCGATGATTCAAGTCTGTAACATTAGTACCCCTTTCTATTCCATTTAACCCATATCCATGTAAATTAGCAGATTTTCTAATCAAAATACACATTACAAATGTATTTTTTTTTCTAATATTTTGATAACTTGAGAAAGCGACCAGTGGGTCACGTATACCCCTGGCCAGCACCACCCTCTGATTTATCTTTCGAGCTTGTGTGAAGAAGTCAAGAAGCTATAATAATTTATAAATGTGTTTGTAAAAGCTAAACCAAACATAAAATTTCTAAATGAACCAAGAGTGTGAGGGCATCAAAGTTACTGAAGGGGTGGGGGCATCAATGTTACTGAAGCAGGTGGGTTGTTTATCAATGAAATCTTTGGACTGGTATACAACATCGATGCAAATATCAATTGAATTTGTCTTACAGTTTAGAACATACAGTCATCTATAAAGTCTGCCATAAAATTTTAACCAAATGTAAATGTCGAAGTCTGTGACCTTGAGGTCAAGGTCACAATGGATGGGAGAAAGGACATGCATCACAAAATCTTTGGACTGGTATGCAACATTGATGCAAGTATCAACTGAATTTGTCTTAGAGTTTAGAACATACAGGCATCTATAAACTCTGTCATTAAACTTTAACCAAAAGTAAAATTTCTAAGTCTGTGACCTTTATCTCAAGGTACTGTGGGTGGTGGGACATGCATCAATGAAATCTTTAGACCAGTATGTAACTTCAGTGTAAGTATCAACTAAATCTATCAAAGGGTTCAGAAGATACAATGCCTTAGAAACTTTACGCAAAACTATAACCAAAATGTTGGACGGACGGAAGGACGGACGGACACAAAGACAGACGGACGGACGAACGGCAGAACGAAAACTATATACCCCATATCATACTTGGTATGGTGGGGGTATAATAAATACTGGTCAGCAACACATCCTTATGCTAAATGTAACAAAATGTATTCAGAAAACATCCGTTTTTCACGAGCTTTGCACTTAAATGACCCCTGACCAATAAGACTGACATACTTTGAGGGTACATTTATAATGATTTTCCATTGTTTGATGAACCTTAATAGTTTATGGTGATTTTAAGCAAACATTTTCCCCAAATATGTGTTAAAAGAGAGTTATAAGTAGTTTCATGTTTATTTTGCACTCATTTGACCTTTGACCTACTTCTGAGTCTCAGACGCATTTCCAGACGTGGCATCCACCCTTATGATTGTTGACACACATCAAGGATTACATTTAGCATGGGTGCCATACTCTACTCAATTTTGCCATCAAAAGTAAAAATATCAATCTTTTTTGGGATTGGATGGCCAACTAATGACCAGAGGAGACTGTGGGCAGGAAACAGAAAGAAAGGTTAAGTGCACCCTTCAAAATAAGCTTTTTAAAGCAGAATTAGTCGTAATTTTAGGTGGTCTTAATAGCGGAATTTGGCTGTACTTGTAATAAATTACATGTATTAGGTCTGCAATGGGTCCCCGCCCATCGGGGCTTGGAGAAATAACACGGGCTGCATGCTGCTTCCACGCAGAGCTAAAGCTGACTGCACATGAGTACTGGTAAACCGCTTAAAAGGACTACGCCTGCCCTGGGAAGGGGATGCGAGTCAGACCGTACATTGCATATAAGCCCTATTGGTTTCATTGGGCAGCAGGGCTTGAGATGTCATTTCATCTCAAAGTTAGGTAACAATCCCACAAAATTGGAAGCAACATCTCCAAAATGACCTAAATAGTATTGACGGGGACATTAAACCTCAATTCAAACAAATATTAGGTCTGCAATATATGCTTGCCATCCCAGCAAATGCTACTCCCTCACTCAAAGCTTGTGAAAGCATTTGCTCAAAAGCTTGTTAAAGTGTTATAGATATGGTAGAACCTCCACTAATGTCACCTCGTTTAACCCATTTCATACGGGAATCCACTAAACGGGTACCGTGGCAATCAGTGCAGGCCCAGATCTGACGCCACAGAACACGGCGTCTGATCAGGGCCTCCACTCTTTGCTAAAAGTTCAGCCATTTTCCTATTCAATTTTGAAGAACCCCTTAATTTCGAAATGGACTCCTGCCATATATAAGGAGGGAGATTCCATTGGGTACATAAAGGGTTAATGGCCACCTCTGTTTTACAGCCACCTCTTTCAGGAGATACAACCATTCCCCTTAAAGTGTTTAACCATGTTGAACCTCTTCTGAGCAGTCACATTTTCTCTGGCCACCATGATTTAATATTTATTGGGGGGGGGGGGGGGGGGGGGGGGTAGGGCATCGGCGGCATATAGTATTTGTTTGTCTGTCTGTAGATCACAAAAACTTTAACCTTGATCATAACTTCAAAAGTATTTGACCTAGCCCCATGAAACTTCACACACTTATTCACCATCACAAGGGCTACATTCTGACCAAGGGCCATAACTGTGTTGTCATTTTTGGCTAAATTAATCTCCCCTTGAAATTTTGCAAAAACTCAGAAATTGGCTCCAACTTCAAAAGTATTTGACCTAGCCCTAAGAAACTTCACACACTTATTCACCATCACAAGGGCTACAATCTAACCAAGGGCCATTACTCTGTTGTCATTTTTGGCTGAATTATCTCCCCTTGAAATTTTGCAAAAACTCAGAAATTGGTTCCCATGGGGGCATTGGTCACCTAAAGTGACAGCTCTTGTTCTCTGCTTATATTAGGCCACAAATCTCCTCACACATTTCCCTGTACTGAACAGCCACCTGCTTTAAGCAGCCAGTTTTAAGGTTTCCCTAGGTGACTGCTTGACTGAGCTGGTTTTTCGCTGTACATGTCAAGTTTGTTGGTTGACATTCAGAAGTCTCTAATAATGAAATCGAAAATAAGTCTATGATTTCTTGGCTGTTTCAGTTATGATCAAGGGATTGCAAAGTTAAACAAAAATAATTTTGGTGTTTCATGACTTTCCAGCGCCCCCCGCCCATCGGGGCTTGAAGAAATACATGGGCTGCATGATGCTTCCACGCAGAGCTGAATCCGACCCGCACATGAGTACTGGTAAACCGCATAGAGGATCTAAGCCTGCCCAGGCAAAGCGGTGCGTACGAGTCGGACTGTCCATGCTTATAAACCCTATTGGTGTCATTGGGCGACAGGGCTTGAGATGTCATTTTATCTCAATGTCGGGTAAAAGCCCCACAAAATTGGAAGCAACATCTCCAAAATGACCTTTACAGTGTTGACTGGGACTTTAAACCTCAAATCAAACAAAACATGACTTTCCAAGGAAATAGTCCAAAATTAACAGTACAGTGCAATGCCAGTATACAAACCTTGCTCTTAACCGCTTATCATAAGCCTGCCAAGTAAAAAATGTGGTTGAGTAACCTGATCAGCTTGATATAACCTAAATAGTGTTGACTTGGCCATTAAACTCCAAATTAAAATGTTTATCAGGCTGTCATGCCAAATACACTGAGCTGGCAAAAATATCATTTACTAGATAATTTTTACATATTGTTTAACCCTTTTTGTACTTCCTCCTTATATATAGCAGGAGTTCATTTCAAAATTTAGGGGTGTCAGGTTGTGTTTTCTTCAAAATTGATTAGGAAAATGCCTGAACTTTTAGCAAACAGTGGAGGCCCTGATCAGACGCCGCGAACTGCCGCGTCTGATCTGGGCCTGCACTGTTTGCCCTGGTACCCATTTTGGGGTTTCCGGTACTTAATGGGTTATCCCTTATTCTGTTGTTCACAACAACTCCTTCTGAAGAAGCCATCTGATCAGGATCTACACTGTTTTTCATGTAGTTTGTGAAATGAACGAATACATTGTGTCGAGTAATTTGATTGGTTGATAGTCAGCAATGGGTGGGGCTAATAAAATTATTAAGCAGGATAAGTGTTAACATATTGCTTAAGTTAGTGAATAAGTTTGCTGGTTTCTTTAACCTTTAACATGCTGAGTTTTATTCAATACTCTCCCTTTGGAGGGGGTACCCTTATTTTGGCAGCCATAATTTCCTTAAACCTGAACCGATTCTGCTCATACTTTGACACATCATAGACAAGACATCTTCCGCCATTTCTACCAGAAATATTATGGGTCATGTGACTTCCAAACATGGTGGTCACATGATCTGACCGGAACTGTTTAAGACACTTAAAAAAAACACAAAAAAAAAACTACAAAACAATAGCGCTCAGTGTGTTCTTTGAGGGATAAAATTGATAGCTTGTGTAGTTACCTATATTATGGCTACATATTTATCACCAGTAGTTGTTTAGATTGATTGGGTCTATAATGACAAAACAGGTAAGGGAGACCTGTTGAGACAGGTACTTGAGAAATCGTTGATTCTTAACATCATTCCCGGGTGTAAAATCCAACAGCCAGTAATGTTGGTAAAACCTGTGCCCTTCTAAGAAAGAAGGATCCATCCTGCATCAGACAACCTCGTCAGATGGAGTCTACTTGCTTTCTTATGACAGTGATAAGTTGCTCAATTTGGACCACCCCCTTGGGCGACTAAAGTCGCCTCCAGCACGCTGAAGGTTAAAAGTCAATGTTGCATACAGTCTGGACATAGATCAGACTGCTCCTCTGTGATCAGGTTCCACACTTTTAGTCTGTATGCAGAAATGTGTTTGAAAAGTTTGCAAGATGACATAAAGAGATGCCATTTTCAGGACATCTTAAGGGGTAGGATTGCTCAATATTTAGAATAGCTATGCTACATTTTATATAGTACAGGCAAATTATTTTATTGCTTCTGTAAAATACTGTACTTTAACCCTTGTTGTACCAAATGGAATCTTCCTCCTTATATAGCAGGAGTTCATTTCAAAATTTAGGGGTGTCAGGTTGTGTTTTCATCAAAATGTATTTGGAAAATGGCTTTACTTTTCGCAAACAGTGTAGGCCCTGATCAGACGCCGCATTCTGCGGCTTCTGGTCTGGGCCTGCACTGTTTGGCAAGTTTCCAGTACTAAATGGTTTAAGAATAATGTAATAGTTTAATGATTTAATAATTGTCATTATTTTTGCTTGTTGGTTTTGGGCTACAATATAAGTTGTACTTTTCATTATCGTTAAAGTTTTGGTATTGTAGTTTTCATTTACACCTTTAAATATTAATCCCTTTAAAATGAATAGAATCTTCCACTTAATATGCACTGGATAGGCCCATTTTAAATTTAAGGGGTGTCTGATTTATTGAATGTATTGAAAGTTTTGCAACAATCCATGTAATTATGAGCAAACCATGAAGACACTGATCAGACACCATTATCCTGTGGCGTTAGATCTGGGTCTCCCAGCTTTTGGAGACTCTGGGTATATGGGTTAATCCATTTTGTACTGAATAGAATCTTCCACACTATATAAAGGAGGTGGCCCCCGCCCTACGGGGCTTGAAGAAATATATGGGCTGCATGAAGCTTCCACGCAGAGCTGATTCCAACCTGCACACGAGTACTGGTAAACGGCTTAGAGGATCTAAGCCTGTCAAGGCAAAGCGGTGCGCACAAGTTGGACCATCCATGCTTATAAACCCTAGTGGTTTCATTGGGTGACAGGGCTTGAGATGTTATTTAATTTCAATTTCGGGTAAAAGTCCCACAAAATTGGAAGCAACGTCCCCAAAATAACCTTTACAGTGTTGACAGGGATGTTAAACCTCAAATCAAACAGACAAACAAATATATACCGGAGGAGTCTGAATCAACATTTAGGGGTACCAGGCTGAGAGGCTTTTAGGAATTGTATTGAAAATGTTTTTACTAAGGCCCTGATCAAAATCCATGCTACATTGCAATGTGATCATGTAGCTAAACCTACAACTGCAACCCTGCTTTGTCACTGCTATCCTCGCCCCCATGGTAGGCACTTGGTTTATCAGTGACTGGTGCAGAGGGCTAGGGCTTTGTTACATGTATTTGCATATTTATTCTGCTGTTCACGACAACCCCTACCTTTGCAAACAGTGTAGATCCAGATCAGATGACCATCTGATCAGGATCTACACATTTTGTCATTCAGTTTGTGAATTTGAACGGAAATATTATATCGTGTAATCTGATTGGCTGATAATTATGTCTCCCACTGGTAAATTTTTTCGGGGAGACATATTGTTTTTCCCCTGGGCATCTGTCTGTCCATCCATCCATCCATCTGTTCATCTGTCAAAAAATCGTGTCCACTCTATAACTTAAAAATTGTTCAAGAGCGCAAGAACGATAACTCTCGCATTTATCCTTTTTGAGTTATCTCCCTTGGAAGTTTGTCCGTATGTATGGGCAAATCTTGTCCGATCAATAACTTTCTTATTTTTAGATGAATTTTGAAATTACTTGGCAGAAATATTAACTACCATGAGACGATGTGTGGGGCTCATGACGCAGATCAGTACCTCAAAGGTCAAGGTCATACTTTGAGGTCAAAGTCAAAAAAAGGGGCTTTTTTTCGTGTTAGGTCATCTAAACTATAACTCTCGCATTTATCATTTTTTGAGTTAACTCCCTTGGAAGTTTGTCGGTATGTATATATGTATGGGCAAATTGTGTCCAGTCAATAACTTTCTTATTTTTAGATGGATTTTGAAATTACTTGGCAGAAATATTAACCACCATGAGACGATGTGTTGCGTGCATGATCCCGGTTAGTACCTGAAGGTCAAAAGTTTTTATCAGCAGCATCATAATACATGACCGTGACCTTTGGGTCAAGGTCACAGACTAAAGGACTTTCATGTTCTTGGGGCTGAAGATTTAAGATCATTACTTGCAATTGGTTGCCTTCAGACGAATTTACTTGAGACTTGGAATGGTGATAGATTCTGCTATGAATTTCTCGAGTGAGTTTGACTTTTAAGGTCATAACCTCAAGGTCAAGGTCACTGTGGCTATCTTAAGAAAAACTTTGTCATTGCTCTAGCTCCTACATTTATTGACAGATTTTATTATAACTTCACACAAATGTTGCTTATGATAATATCTCCAACAAGCTTGACTTTCAAGGTTACGACGTCAAGGTGAAAGTCACTATGGCTTTTTTTAGAAAAACTTTGTCATCAGTCCAGGGCCTACAGTTATTGACAGATTTTTATATAAATTCACACAAATGTTGCATATGTTAATCTCTCAAGCGAGTTCAACTTTCAAGGTCATGACCTCAAGGCTGGAAGGTCAAGGTCACTGTGGCTATTTTTAGAAAAACTTTGTCATCACTCTAGCACCTATATTTATTGACAGATTTTAATATAACTTCACACAAATGTTGGGTATGATATTATCTTGGAACAGGTTTGTCTTTCAGGGTCCTGAGGTAGAGGTCACGGTCACTGGCTATTTTCAGAACAAATTTGTTATGACTGTATGGGCTGCATTTGTTGATGAATTTTGCGATAACTTTACACAATGTTGCTTATGTTAATATCTCGAGCGAGTTTGACTTTCAAGGTCAAAGGTTGTTTTTTTCAAGACCTCAAGGTTAAGGACAGTGTGGCTGTTTTTAGAAAAACTTTGTCATCACTCTATAACTTCATACAAATGTTGGGTATGATAATATCTCAAGGGAGTTTGACTTTCAGGGTCCTCAGGTCAAGGTCATGGTCACTGTGGCTATTTTTAGAAAAACTTTGTCTTTGTTCTAGTGGCTACGTTTATTGATAGATTTTAATATAACTATGTACAGTCGAACTTCGATGGGTCGAACTCGGTAGGCTCGAACACCACGTTTGGGTCGAACTGACTTTTCAGTCCCGGCAAAATCCCTATTCATTTTAACTAAACATGCCACCCTTGGCTCGAACCACGATGGCTCGAACCCTCGAACTCTAAGCCTGGTCCCTAGAGTGCATTTTCTATGTAAAATCCCACCGATGGCTCGCACTAATTACATTTTTAAAAATTCCAATTTCATCGATCAAGTCACGCAGGCGCGTGATCTGTATCATAATACGGACCAAAAATACGGCTCATCATCCACTCTTAAATTATGACCGATAAATGTACTGGAAGTCACCAAAATCGCTGGAGCTATGATAAAATATCATAGTACACAAAGATGGATCTTGCCGGGTTGGACTCCAATGGCTCGAACTACCGATGGCTCGAACTTTTTTCGGCGGTCCCGGCGAGTTCGAGCCATCGAAGTTTGACTGTATATTGATATAGCACTGGATTCTTTCTTTGTGACTTTGTTTCTGTTATGGGTCTGAAAATTTGCCTTTGCGCAATTGAGTCAAAGCATGACTTTAGGTGAGCTATCCTGTCTGGTGACAGGTCTTACTTAGTGTTCAGTCAATAACTTCCTTATTCCTGGATGGATTGTGAAATTACTTGGCAGAAATTTTAACCATCATGAGACGATGTGTCTTCCTAGAACCAGGTCGGTACCTCAAAGGTCAAGGTCATACTGAGAGGTCAAAGGTAAAAAAAAGTCTTTGTGTCCAGTCAATAACGTTTTTATTTCTGGATGGACTTTTTAAAGTAACCTTGCAGAAATGTTCACCTTCATTAGACGATGTGTTGTGTGCAAGACCAAGGTCCATACAGCCAATGCCAATGTCAAGGTCATACCTGGAGGTCAAAGGTAAAAAAAAATGGGCCTTTTTTGTGTACAGTCAATAACTTTCTTATTCTTTAATGGATTATGAAATTACTTGGCAGAAATGTTAACCATCATGAGACGATGTGTTGTACCTCAAAGGTCAAGGCCATACCTAGAAGTCAAAGGTAAAAAAAGAGCTTTTTTGTGTACGGTCAATAACTTATCTTATTTCTCTATGAACATTTTAAAGTTACTTTGCAGAAATGTTCATCTTCATTAGATGATGTGTTGCACACAAGACCCAGGTTAATACCTCCAATGTCATGGTCAAGCTTAGAGGTCAAAAATCGGGGTGGGGGGGGGGGGGGGGGGTACATCTGTGTTTTTGTAGAAAAACAAATTCTAGTCAGAAATGGGTGTGGGTAATTTAAATATTCAGCAAGGTAAGGCTTAAGTACCATTTTCTCTTGAGCTGGCTGATTGGTTTTAACTTATAATTTTAAAACTAATATTTCTTTGATCAGTGTAATTTACCTTTATGGGTATTCATGCTATCAAACTGAAATAAAAAATAATAATAATAATACCAGTCTATAAACACTACTTGTATTAACCCTTATCTTGCTATTCGCGACAACCCCTATCTTTGCAAACAGTGTAGATCCAGATCAGATGGCTTCTGAAGAAGCCATCTGATCAGGATCTACACTGTTTGGCATTTAGTTTATGAACTTGTAGCAATAAATTCCATCAAATAATTTGATTGGTTGATAGACAGAAATGGGTGTGGCTTAAATGAATATTCAGCAAGATAAGGGTTAACAAAAGTGTGTATGTGCAAAACGGAGTAGACCCAGATCAGACTGCTCCTGAGGAGCAGTCTGATCTGGGTCTACTCTGTTTTACAATCCTCAGGCTAAAAATCAACGATACCTTGGGTTATTAAAAAAATTCTGTAATTTCTGATATGGTCCTCCGTTTTAGAGGAACTACAACATTGGATCATCCCAATCTTTGCCTAACTTGTGATATAATTGAAAAGTCAATGAAATCATTATATTAGGCGCAAGATGTTTATCGAGAAAGACAACAACAAAAAAACATGTTTATATTGACTTAAAGCACTTAAAACAGTCAGAACTTATACAAAGTTCATGTAATTGATTGATTAACTTTGCATTAATTATTGTTTTCTGTGTCCTGCAGAATGGATGAGTGTTTGATTTTTATGTCTCACCAACATCTAAGGTCATAGGGAGATGGGACCTCGGTTTAAAGATGTCTGGAGAAGCCCGGGATCGATCCTGCGATCCCTGGTTTACAAGGCGAGTAGCATAACCACTACACCACAGAGGCTTCTTTGCTTCCTGCAGAAAACACTAACAATCTTGTTAAGGATTATCCTGCTGAATAAATTAATTTAGCGATATCCATTGCTGACTGTCAACCAGTCAAATTACATAATACAATGTATTCCTTCAGTTCATGAACTGCATGGCAAACAATGCCCAAACTACATGACAAACAGTGTAGAGCCAGATCAGATGGCTTCTTGAGAAGCCATCTGATCTTGGTCTACACTGTTTGCAAAAGGGTTGTCGTGTTCAGCAGGATAAGGGTAAAGTTTCAATACAGTACTTGCGGTTATGATCACACATGACCTAATAAGCACATACAGTCAAACCTGTCAATAGTGGCCACCTTTATTAAGCAAGCAACCTGTCTTAAGCAAGCATGCATTTGGTTCCAAAAAAAAGGCAAATGCATTAAAATTTACCTGTATTAAGCAAGCACCTGTCTTAAGCAAGCACATTTTCATTATACTTCAGGTGCTTGCTTAACACAGGTTGCACCAATACTTTTCTGCCTGTTGAAGTTGAAACAGTGCTGAAAGATCAAACAAACATACCAGATATTATGCTCTAAAATAAAGAGGGACAAATTGCTGACTTGTATCCTTTAACCCTTGTCCTGCTGAGCCCGGATATGTCTTACCTTTCAAACAATGTAGATCCAGATCAGATGGCTTCTGAAGAAGCCATCTGATCAGGATCTACATTGTTTGCCATTCAGATTGTGAATTTGTTGCAATAATTTGCATCAAGTAATCTTATATGTCTTACTTTTCAAACAATGTAGATCCAGATCTGATCAGGATCTACATTGTTTGCATTCAGATTGTGAATTTGTTGCAATAATTTGCATCAAGTATTCTTATTGGTCAATAATCAGCAGTGGGTGTGGCATATTTGAATATTCAGCAGGACAAGGGTTAACTCAGCCAGCTGAACATGACAAGCCCTAATTTTGCAAACAGTGTAGATAAACAAAGAAAATCATCCCTTGGATAGCCTCTTTATGCTTAACCCTAATCATGCTGTTCACGACGTCCCTTATCTTTGAAAACAGTGTAGATCCAGATCATATGGCTTCTGAAGAAGCCATTTGATCAGGATCTACACTGTTTGACATTAAGGTTATGGCTTTGTAAGAATAAATTACATCAAGTAATCTGATTGGTTCAAAGTCTGAAATGGGTGTGGCTAAACTGAATATTTAGCAAGAGAAGGGTTAACCTAAGGCTATTTGTATTATTTATGATGGAGAAATGGTTCATTTGTTTCAGATGCTTCGTCAGACAGTGGAGTGGAAGAAGACAAGGCCTCCAGGAAGGAAAGGAAGGTGAGTAAGGATGTATCCACTTGGTCAGTCTGTGTCAATTTAAACCTCCCCAAACTGCCCCGCCCATCGGGGCTTGAAGAAATAGATGGGCTGCATGATGCTTCCACGCAGAGCTGAATCCAACCCCCACACAAGTACTGGTAAACAGCTTAGAGGATCTAAGCCTACCCAGGCAAAGCGGTGCGATTGTCTGACCGTCCATGTTTATAAGCCCTATTGGTTTCATTTGGCGACAGGACTTGAGATGTCATTTCATCTCCAGGTCTGGTAAAAGTCCCACAAAATTGGAAGCAACGTCTCCAAAATGACCTTTACAGTGTTGACGGGAACGTTAAACCTGAAATCAAACAAACAATTGAGTTCAGCCTTGCTTTAGACACTAACTACCATAAAACTTCTAAAAACATTCTCACACCTTGAGGACTCGCTGTAATGCTCCTAAAATTTTAACAGATTTGTTTCTTGATCCAGCAAGGTGAACAGTGTAGACCCTGATCAGCAGTCTGATCGGGGTCTGCACTGTTTTGGCAAACAGTGTAGACCCTCATTGGACTGCTTCTTGATCTGGGTCTGCACTGTTTCCTAGGCCTATCTGCCACAATGCTTAGGATCATTAGGTTATCTACTGCTCCATCTGCTGTAACTGACGAAATCTATACTGAAATTGATAAAAGATATTATGAAATTGTCAAAAAAAAAACAGCAGTACAGATAAAACTTGTTGACAGCTGGATCTTTGCCCTGAATTGCTGGCTGCAGACCCAGTACACTCGTGTGACAAAATGCATTTTTTTTCACATCTCCAAAATGGCTACTTTATGATAAAAGTCTGTGATATATTTTCTTGTTTATACTGCAAACATAGGTTGTGGGTGCTCATTAGAACCGCCTCATTGAGGCGGTTCTAAGGAGTACCCACATCCTATGTCTTGGAATAGAATTTAGAAAAATGATGTATACCCCTGTAATCCCAAGTTTTCTCTATATAAAGTGGGGTTTAGCGGGGTATTCATTCCACCGACTAGTTATCATGATGACATGGGTCTGTCTGTTTGTTTGTTTGTTTGATTGTTTGATTGATCTAAGAGGTTTACTAGTACTCGTGTGCGGTCGGTTTCAGCCCTGCGTGGAAGCATCATGCAGCCCATCTATTTCTTCAAGCCCCGATGGGCGGGTACCAATGACATGGGTCTGTTAACTAACAGCACTGCTGGCAATATCTTAGCTCTTGCTTTCCACTGTCCATAATACAGCTCAGTTTATTGGAGCAGGCAAGATGGACACTGTGGTGGAGCAGTCACATAATGTTGATTTGTTCTGTCAGATGTGCTAGCAAAATGGCAAATGGTGTAGACCTTGATCAAACTACTCCTTTTTAGGAGCAGCTATCTGATCTTGGTCTACCCTGTTTGAATAGGTACTCCTAGTCTTAACCCATAAAATCCCAATCACGACAATTGTCGTCTGCTTTGTCGCCTGCTCGTTTTTTAGCTCGGCTGTTCGGCGGCGGCGTGCAAAAACTTGGACATGTTATAATATCTCTGTCATTACTTGAAACTCGGACTAGTTGTTCATTATGAAAAGGGGAACTCATACCAATAGGTGAGGTAAACCTCAAAATATTTTTGGCACAGTTATTCCCCTTTTTCGACTTAGAATTTTTGCAGCCAAGCTTTGGCACCCGCATGCGGTGCTCTTGTTTTAAAGTCATTTTTGCAAACAGTGTGGACCCAAATCAGCTGATTCGGGTCCACAGTGTTTGCCTGTAAGCAAAAATATTTTTTTTAAACATTTGCAAAATAAATTCAGCAGACGACATAAGTAGACAACATTTTCAGATGTAGTTTTTCTCAACATCTTAAGGGTTAAGGTAGTGTTTTGAGCATGGGACATGAAGTCTTTGTGTCATTCGGTGCAGTGTAGTAGTGAGACGGAATTAATGTTAATTTAATTTCTTAATAGGCCTTAATTTGTGCAATTAAGTTGGGAGTTAATGAGTAATTATTAATTTTTATGAGAAATTAAGGTAGGTGTGCAGTATCGTGTGACAGGCTCTGTCTAGGCATGGGGGTAAAAGCAGAATGGTTACACCTTCAAGGATGTCTCTATTTCCAAAATTGTTCTGCTGTTTTTTGTTTGTTTGTTTTTTTTCTGGTAAGGGGCTACCCTAAATGGAAAGAATTTGCTCCTCAGGAGCAAAGTCTTTCCTTTTAGTGTAGGCCCCTTTTCTCATTGTTTTGAGTGTACATAGAAATAAACAGGAAGCCAGAAAAAGTTAGTTATTTCCCTTGTGAAAAGGGCAAAAACATTTTGAATGTATACCCATTCTTCTTAAAACAACTTGAAATTGTGAAATATGTTTCATTATGTAGCAGTTCATGTGGCAATGCTGACCATAGCCCTTCTGTGAAAATAGTTATGAAAAGCTGGAAGATTGTAAGGACAATCAAGAAAAAGATGAAATTCTTCTTCTATTGTGCTCTGTTGTATCAATAGTATCAGAAGTTGAACCAGTTTTTGCTGGAAATAAATAAATAAACAGCTAAAAATAAAGTTGAATCCATAGTGTAGTGGACGTTTTTATTTCTTGCTTTTGCTGGGAAAGTTGATTGAGGGAGCTGCTAGGGGCTCACGGTCAAATAATCTTGTAAGGGCCTTGTAAAACAAGAATCAAATTTTTTTTGGAAAAAAAAAATATATGGACTAATGGATTATTGGACATTCTCAAAAGCAAGATATTTATTTATGCTTGGATGCAACATGGAAAAGAGGTTTTTTTGTTTTTAGCTCACCTGTCACGTAGTGACGAGGTGAGCTTTTGGGATCACTTTTTGTCCGTCGTGCGTGCACGTGTGCGTGTGTGGGTGCGTGCGTGTGTGCGTAAACTTTTTCTTCAAATGACATCTCCTCCTAAACCACTGATCGGATTTTGACCAAACTTCACAGGAATGATCCTTAGGTGGTCCCCTTTCAAAGTTGTTCAAATGGTTCCGGTCCATTGCACATCTGGGTCACAGGAGCTAAAAATAGATTTTTGAAATGAAAACTTTAAAAATCTTCTTCTCTGAAACCAAAAGGCCCAGGTCTTCGATATTTGGTATGAAGCTTCATCTAGTGGACCTCTACCAAGATTGTTCAAATTATGGCCCTTGGGCCAGAAATGCCCCCGCCCCGGGGGCCTTTGTGTTTACATAGGCTTATATAGGGAAAATCTTTAAAAATCTTCTTCTCTGAAACCACAAGGCCCAGTTCTTTGATATTTGGTGTGCAGCTTCACCTAGTGGACCTGTGCCAAGATTGTTCAAATTATAGCCCTAGGGCCAAAAATGCCCCCGCCCTAAGGGCCTTTGGTTTTACATAGGCTTATACAGGGAAAATCTTTAAAAATCTTCTCTGAAACCGAAAGGCCCAGGTCTCTGATATTTGGTATGAAGCTTCATCTAGTGGACCTCTACCAAGATTGTTCAAATTATAGCCCTAGGGCCAAAAATGTCCCCGCCCCGGGGGCCTTTGGTTTTACATAGGCTTATATAGGGAAAATCTTTAAAAATCTGCTTCTCTGACATCACAAGGCTCAGGTCTTTGATATTTGGTGTGAAGCTTCACGTAGTGGACCTCTACCAAGATTGTTCAAATTATAGCCCCAGGGCCAAAAATGCCCCCGCCCCGGGGGCCTTTGGTTTTTACATAGGCTTATACAGGGAAAATCTTTAAAAATCTTCTTCTCAGAAACCAAAAGGCCCAGGTCTTCCATATTTGGTATAAAGCTTTATCTAGTGGACCTCTACCAAGATTGTTCAAATCATGATCCTTGGGCCGGAAATGCCCCCGCCCTGGGGGCCTCAGGGTTTACAAAGGCTTATATAGGTAAAATCTTTAAAAATCTTCTTCTCTGAAACCACATGGCCCAGGTCTTTGATATTTGGTGTGAAGCTTCACCTAGTGGACCTTTACCTAGATTGTTCGAATTATAGCCCTAGGGCCAAAAATGCCCCCGCCCGAAGGGCCTTTGGTTTTACATAGGCTTATACAGGGAAAAACTTTAAAAATCTTCTTCTCTGAAACTGAAAGGCCCAGGTCTCTGATATTTGGTATGAAGCTTCATCTAGTGGACCTCTACCAAGATTGTTCAAATTATAGCCCTAGGGTCAAAAATGTCCCCGCCCCGGGGGCCTTTGGTTTTACATAGGCTTATATAGGGAAAATCTTTAAAAATTTGCTTCTCTGACATCACAAGGCTCAGGTCTTTGATATTTGGTGTGAAGCTTCACGTAGTGGACCTCTACCAAGATTGTTCAAATTATAGCCCCAGGGCCAAAAATGCCCCCGCCCCGGGGGCCTTTTGTTTTTACTTAGGCTTATACAGGGAAAATCTTTAAAAATCTTCTTCTCTGAAACCAAAAGGCCCAGGTCTTCCATATTTGGTATAAAGCTTTATCTAGTGGACCTCTACCAAGATTGTTCAAATTATGATCCTTGGGCTGGAAATGCCCCCGCCCTGGGGGCCTCAGGGTTTACAAAGGCTTATATAGGTAAAATCTTTAAAAATCTTCTTCTCTGAAACCACAAGGCCCAGGTCTTTGATATTTGGTGTGAAGCTTCACCTAGTGGACCTCTACCAAGATTGTTCGAATTATAGCCCTAGGGCCAAAAATGCATCCGCCCCGGGGGCCTTTCGTTTTACATAGGCTTATATAGGGAAAATCTTTAAAATCTTCTACTCTGAAACCGCAAGGCCGAGGTCTTTGATATTTGGTGTGAAGCTTCACCTAGTGGACCTCTACCAAGATTGTTCAAATTATAGCCCTAGGGCCAAAAATGCCCCCGGCCCGGGGGCCTTTGGTTTTTACATAGGCTTATACAGGGAAAATCTTTAAAAATCTTCTTTTCTGAAACCAAAAGGCCCAGGTCTTCGATATTTGGTATAAAGCTTTATCTAGTGGACCTCTACCAAGATTGTTCAAATTATGATCCTTGGGCCGGAAATGCCCCCGCCCTGGGGGCCTCAGGGTTTACAAAGGCTTATATAGGTAAAATCTTTAAAAATCTTCTTCTCTGAAACCGCAAGGCTCAGATCTTTGATATTTGGTGTGAAGCTTCATCTAGTGGACCTGTACCAAGATTGTTCAAATTATAGCCCTGGGGCCAAAAATGCCCTCATCCCTGGGGCCCTTTGGTTTTTCATAGGCTTATATATGGAAAATATTTAAAAATCTTCATCTCTGAAACCACAAGGCTCAGGTCTTTGATATTTGGTATGAAGCTTCACCTAGTATAGCCCTTGGGCCAAGAATGTACTAGAGACACTGATTCTCAGGTGAGCGATTCAGGGCCCTCTGGGCCCTCTTGTTTTCGCGATGAAAACCTAGCCACACAGTATTGTTTAGAAGAGACATGTATCGGATATTGTGAAACTTTGGACATGGTACAAACTATAAACGAACAAAGTTGTATGTTGAAGATAAGATGATTAATTATGCTTAAGAGAAAGCTGTGTTGCTGTGTTCCACTTGCCTGGCCAGATGAAGGCCCTGGCAACTGGTGGGACCACCACTGTGACTGTGGCACCTTGGATATCGTCTGGAAAGATTGTGGAGACTGTGATGGCGAGTGTCCACCATGTTGTCTGAACTTGTTTTCCTGTCTTAATTGTTGTCTTCTGCCTCACAAAGGAAAGAGAAGATGCAGCAGAGTCTCTGATGGAGAAATTGGAGAGGTTGGTCAGGAGGTTTTAATTGGCCTACTAAACACAGGTCTCCTTGACCTAGTGGTTAAGATTTGTTTGTTTGATTTGATATTTAATGTCCCTGTCAACACTTTATAGGTCATTTTGGAGACATTGCTTCCTATTTTGTAGGACTTTTAACTGACATTGAGATGAAATGACATCTCAAGCCCTGCCGCCCAATGAAACCAATAGGGTTTATATGCATGGTCGGTCCGACTCGCACCGATTTGCCTGGGCAGGCTTAGATCCGCTAAGCGGTTTACCAGTACTCGTGTGCAGGTCGGTTTCGGCTCTACCTGGAAGCATCATGCAGCCCATCTATTTCTTCAAGCCCCAGTGGGTATGGGCCGAGGGCTGACTTCTTAAACATTAGTTCTCTCACTGCTGTGGGTTTATGCCTCACCTGATTGACATGTGGGACGGAAGGTTCTACAATGTATGGTCAGGTGCTTTTTATGGGTACTCCAGTTTTTGCCCAACTTTGATTAACCCATTGCATGCGGGGAAACCCGTAAAGGCGTACCTTGGCAAACAGTCCAGGCCCAGATCAGAAGCCGCATAATGCACTATTTGCTAACAGAATTTTTGTCAAAAATAGAATAAAAAACGAAAGTTCTACAATAGAAGGTCAAGTGTTTTTTATGGGTTCTCCTGTTTTTGCCCAACTTTGATTAAAGATCAGCGCTGTTTAAGTGGAATAATCTTTAAAGGGCTGAAAAAACTAGGAGTGAAAAAAAAAAACCTGGTAATCATCGTCCCAGATAATTTTCTACATTTCTCAGTAATAATATATGTTGTGGATACTTGAAAGAACGTCCTCTTATAGGCCATTCTAACTGATATCCCGGCCCCCGCCCATCGGGGCTTGAAGAAATAGATGGGCTGCATGATGCTTCCAAGCAGAGCTGAAACTGACCCGCACATGAGTACTGGTAAAACGCTTAGTGGATCTAAGCCTGCCGAGGCAAAGCGGTGTGAGTCGGCCGTCCATGCTTATAAACCCTATTGGTTTCATTGGGCAGCAGGGCTTGAGATGTCATTTCATCTCAATATTGGGTAAAAGTCCCACAAAATAGGAAGCAGCATCTCCAAAATGACCTTTACAGTGTTGATGGGGACGTTAAACCACAAATAAAACAAACTAAATTATATCCACAACATAAGTATTTATGAAGTAAATGATGTTACTCTTCCTTGTTTGTTATTTATAACCCATTTTATGTGGGGAAACCCAAAAGGGGCCATTGACAAACAGTGCAGGCCCAGATCAGACCCCGTAGAATGTAGTGTCAGCCATTTTTATGCCCCTGCATCGGATGATGCCAGGGGCATATAGTTTTTCGGTTTTCGGTATGTGCTCCATGGCTGCGTACAAACGTGCATATGTGTGTATGTGCGTACTTGCATCCAAATGTAATTCCTTCTGTACGTACGTACGTAATCCTGTTAGACTCAGGTTAAGTTTTTTGTACAAGGTAGAACTTGAGCTCATAATTTCCAAACCATACAATAGATTTGGTTTATATTTAGTATGATGATAGATATAGGTCCAAAGTTGTATTCAGCAATGCCCCCACCCATACCCGTGACCTCAAGGTCAAGGTCACAAACTTAGAAATTTCTCACGTTTAAGACCCAGGTTAAGGTATTTGCACCAGGTAGAATTTGAGCTTATATTTTCAAAACCATACGATAGATTTGGTTTATATTTAGTATGATGATAGATATAGGTCCAAAGTTTTATTCAGCAATACCCCCATCCATACCTATGACCCCAAGGTCAAGGTCATGGACTTTGAAATTTTTAATGTTTAAGTCCCAGGCTACAGTATTTGTACCAGGTAGAACTTGAGCTCATATTTTTCAAACTGTGTAATGAATTTGATTCATATTCTGTTTGATTATCATATAGGTCCAAAGGTTTATTCAACAATACCTCCACCCATACCCATGGCCTCAAGGTCAAGGTCGTAGACTTAGAAAAATTTTTAACCTTTAAGACTCGGGTTAAGGTATTTGTACCACGTTGACCTAGAACTGTTATGATTCATTTTGTTCATATTTGGTTTGATGATAGATGCAGGTCCAAAGTTTTATTCGATAATACCCCCACCCATGCCTATGACTTCAAGGTCAAGGTCGCAGACATAGAAATTTTCAAATTTAAGTATGATAATGGCTTATTTTTTCCAAACTTTATGATGGATTTGCTTCATATTTGGTATGAAAATAGTTGCAGGTCAAAAGTTTCATTGAGCCATACCCCCCACCCCTTACCTTAATATCAAGGTCACAGACAGAATTTTTTTTATATTATATTTTTTGAGAGTTCATATTTCCTGAACCATGTGATGGATTTGCTACATATTTGGAATGATGATAGATACAGGTCAAAAGTTTCATTCAGCCATAACCGTGCCCCAGCCCCATGACCTTAAGGTCAAGGTTGCAGACTTAGAAATGTTTAATGTTAACGTTTGTAAGAGCACATATTTTCCAAACCATTTGATGGATTGAGTTTGTATGTTGATAGTTATTTTTGCAAGGTTTAATCAGCCATACACTAATCTGTGCCAATGACCTAAGGCACTTTTCCAGGCGAGTTATGCTGTCCAATGACAGGTGTTATTGTAATATGTGTTGGTTTTTTTTTGTGGGTGGGTGGGGATGTAGGCCCCTTGGCGGGGGCATTTTTGTTGTATTGACACATTTCTAGTTAAACCAAGTTCTAAAATCAACTCAATCTAGTGCCCCTTAAAGTTAATTTTGAAATGGACTCCTGCTATATATAAGGTGGAAGATTCCATTCAGTTCGTTTGTTTGAATTGAGGGTTAATGTCCCTGTCAACACTATTAGGTCATTTTGGAGACATTGCTTCCAATTTTGTGGGGCTTTTACCCGACATGAAATCTCAAGCCCCGCTGCCCAATGAAACCAAATGGGCGTTCTGACTCGCTCATCTTTGCCTGAGTAGGCTTAGACCTAAGCGTTTTACCAATACACATGTGTGGTCAGTTTCAGCTCTGCGTGGAAGCACCATGCAGTCCAATCTATTTCAACAAGCCCGATGGGCGGGGGCGAACTATTCCATTCAGTACAAATAGGCATACTCCGGAAAATGCAAAATTTGTAACCGTTACAAATTTGGCTTTCAGTCTGTTATCACTTAAAAGTAATCAACATGTTTAGAAAATCCTGAAAATTAGTATAAAATTTCTACATTGGTTTTGAGCTCATATTTTTCAAACTGTGTAATGAATTTGATTCATATTCTGTTTGATGATACATATAGGTCCAAAGGTTTATTCAACAATACCTCCACCCATACCCATGGCCTCAAGGTCAAGGTCGTAGACTTAGAAAATTTTTTAACCTTTAAGACTCGGGTTAAGGTATTTGTACCATGTTGACCTAGAACTGTTATGATTCATTTTGTTCATATTTGGTTTGATGATAGATGCAGGTCCAAAGTTTTATTCGATAATACCCCCACCCATGCCTATGACTTCAAGGTCAAGGTCGCAGACATAGAAATTTTCAAATTTAAGTATGATAATGGCTTATTTTTTCCAAACTTTATGATGGATTTGCTTCATATTTGGTATGAAAATAGTTGCAGGTCAAAAGTTTCATTGAGCCATACCCCCCACCCCTTACCTTAATATCAAGGTCACAGACAGAATTTTTTTTATATTATATTTTTTGAGAGTTCATATTTCCTGAACCATGTGATGGATTTGCTACATATTTGGAATGATGATAGATACAGGTCAAAAGTTTCATTCAGCCATAACCGTGCCCCAGCCCCATGACCTTAAGGTCAAGGTTGCAGACTTAGAAATGTTTAATGTTAACGTTTGTAAGAGCACATATTTTCCAAACCATTTGATGGATTGAGTTTGTATGTTGATAGTTATTTTTGCAAGGTTTAATCAGCCATACACTAATCTGTGCCAATGACCTAAGGCACTTTTCCAGGCGAGTTATGCTGTCCAATGACAGGTGTTATTGTAATATGTGTTGGTTTTTTTTTGTGGGTGGGTGGGGATGTAGGCCCCTTGGCGGGGGCATTTTTGTTGTATTGACACATTTCTAGTTAAACCAAGTTCTAAAATCAACTCAATCTAGTGCCCCTTAAAGTTAATTTTGAAATGGACTCCTGCTATATATAAGGTGGAAGATTCCATTCAGTTCGTTTGTTTGAATTGAGGGTTAATGTCCCTGTCAACACTATTAGGTCATTTTGGAGACATTGCTTCCAATTTTGTGGGGCTTTTACCCGACATGAAATCTCAAGCCCCGCTGCCCAATGAAACCAAATGGGCGTTCTGACTCGCTCATCTTTGCCTGAGTAGGCTTAGACCTAAGCGTTTTACCAATACACATGTGTGGTCAGTTTCAGCTCTGCGTGGAAGCACCATGCAGTCCAATCTATTTCAACAAGCCCGATGGGCGGGGGCGAACTTTTCCATTCAGTACAAATAGGCATACTCCGGAAAATGCAAAATTTGTAACCGTTACAAATTTGGCTTTCAGTCTGTTATCACTTAAAAGTAATCAACATGTTTAGAAAATCCTGAAAATTAGTATAAAATTTCTACATTGGTTTTGAGCTCATATTTTTCAAACTGTGTAATGAATTTGATTCATATTCTGTTTGATGATACATATAGGTCCAAAGGTTTATTCAACAATACCTCCACCCATACCCATGGCCTCAAGGTCAAGGTCGTAGACTTAGAAAATTTTTTAACCTTTAAGACTCGGGTTAAGGTATTTGTACCACGTTGACCTAGAACTGTTATGATTCATTTTGTTCATATTTGGTTTGATGATAGATGCAGGTCCAAAGTTTTATTCGATAATACCCCCACCCATGCCTATGACTTCAAGGTCAAGGTCGCAGACATAGAAATTTTCAAATTTAAGTATGATAATGGCTTATTTTTTCCAAACTTTATGATGGATTTGCTTCATATTTGGTATGAAAATAGTTGCAGGTCAAAAGTTTCATTGAGCCATACCCCCCACCCCTTACCTTAATATCAAGGTCACAGACAGAATTTTTTTTATATTATATTTTTTGAGAGTTCATATTTCCTGAACCATGTGATGGATTTGCTACATATTTGGAATGATGATAGATACAGGTCAAAAGTTTCATTCAGCCATAACCGTGCCCCAGCCCCATGACCTTAAGGTCAAGGTTGCAGACTTAGAAATGTTTAATGTTAACGTTTGTAAGAGCACATATTTTCCAAACCATTTGATGGATTGAGTTTGTATGTTGATAGTTATTTTTGCAAGGTTTAATCAGCCATACACTAATCTGTGCCAATGACCTAAGGCACTTTTCCAGGCGAGTTATGCTGTCCAATGACAGGTGTTATTGTAATATGTGTTGGTTTATTTTTTGTGGGTGGGTGGGGATGTAGGCCCCTGGGCGGGGGCATTTTTGTTGTATTGACACATTTCTAGTTAAACCAAGTTCTAAAATCAACTCAATCTAGTGCCCCTTAAAGTTAATTTTGAAATGGACTCCTGCTATATATAAGGTGGAAGATTCCATTCAGTTCGTTTGTTTGAATTGAGGGTTAATGTCCCTGTCAACACTATTAGGTCATTTTGGAGACATTGCTTCCAATTTTGTGGGGCTTTTACCCGACATGAAATCTCAAGCCCTGCTGCCCAATGAAATCAAATGGGCGTTCTGACTCGCTCATCTTTGCCTGAGTAGGCTTAGACCTTCTAAGTGTTTTACCAGTTCACATGTGTGGTCAGTTTCTGCTCTGCGTGGAAGCACCATGCAGCCCAATCTATTTCTACAAGCCCCGATGGGCGGGGGGGGGGGGGGGGGGGGGGGGGGGGGGGGGGGGGGAACTATTCCATTCAGTACAAATAGGCATACACCGGAAAATGCAAAATTTGTAACTGTTACAAATTTGGCTTTCAGTCTGTTATCAACATGTTTAGCATTACGAAAACACACCTGTGTGACATAGCGCATTTTTCACATCTCCAAAATGGCTACTTTTCTGATGAAAATCCTTGATATTTTTGTTATAAATGTTCAAAACATAGGTTGAGGGTGCTCGTTAGAACCGCCTCGGTGAGGCAGTTCTAACAAGTACCCACAACCTATGTCTTGGAGCAGAAATAACAAAAATAATGTATACCCCGTAAACCCTAGTTTTCTCTATATAAAGTGGGGTTTAGGGCCGCGACATACCAAAGTCGTTAAAAATGGTACTAGCTGCTCCTCGCTTGGCACTCAGATTTACGGGGTAGAGCTAGGACTGGTCAACCCCGTGTCAGGATAATGTGACTGGGTGTGGTATCATGTAATGTGTCTGGGACATGATACTTCAGTGAGGCAGCACTATAAAAGTGAGCATTGAGCTCCCTGTCGCAACCAGACACCGTCGTGATATGACTGAAAAATTGTTGAAAGCGACGTTAAACCCGAATTCACACGCACACACACACACACACACACATGCATCATTGTATAGGTATGTTATCTAGGTTTGTGTCTGCTAAATATCAACAGATTTAGTTAAGAAATAATAATGTTATGCATTTTTAATGTAGGGAACCCATTGGGATCAAGTACTATAAAATTGCTCATTTGTACCTACCTAGGTACAAGCTATGCATTTTGTTATATATTTAATATATTTTTGAGTGGCTGTAACTATGGAATTTGTAAAGATATCAACTTCAAATTTTCAGAATTTCTTAGTTTTATAGAGCTCACTAAATGTATGAAATTTCAGAGGGCTAGATGAACAAGTTTTAAAGTTTTGCATTTTTCGGATAAGCCTATGTTTACCCCTGTCTCCAGGTTACAGGAGCTAAGTGCTATACATAATCAAAAATGGCCTTTAATAAATTTACAGTTATTACAGTTTAAATATGTCATTGTCCTGATATCTTTCTGACAAATAAATGAAGAGCTGATGACAAACAAATAAATCACATATCTGTAACATAACTTCAGATAAGATGGAATCATGGTAAATAATTTGTCCTATTTTGCTGAACAGTGTCACATGGGTATTTTGTTTGGGGGAATCAAACAAGTACACACAACATAACTTCAGTATTAAGCCAGCCTTGGTAGCTCAGTCAGAGGCGCATCTGAATCCTGACCAGGAGGACGCGAGTTTGATACCTGCCAGGGTTGGCAACATTCTTTTGTGGAGATCGAGCATGAAATCTTTTCTACGGTCATTCTCTCCCTTCTGCTGATTCAAGAAGGGCAGTTGTCAGTTTCTGGTGAAAGAATGTGCACTGTATTGGTTAACCGCTTACGTATAAGCCTGCCTAGGAAAGTGTGGATAGGTAAACTGACCAGCTCAAAAATGACAAATAGTGTTAACTGGGCCATTAAACTCCAATACAAACAAACAAAACTTCGATATTAACCCTTATCTTGCTGTTTATGACAACCCCTATATTTGCAAACAGTGTAGATCCAGATCAGATGGCTTCTGAATAGTCATCTGATCAGGATCTACACTGTTTAGCATTCAGTTTATGAATTTGTAGCAGTAAATTACATCAAGTAATTTGATTGGTTGATAGACAGAAATGGGTGTGGCTTAAATGAATATTCAGCAAGATATGGGTTAAAAAAGAATTGGAGTGGTTGGGTGATGCAGATTTGTCAATTATCTTTTTTTATACCGCAACCAGCCATTCTAGTAACCTAATAAAAGGGGTCGAATAACTGCACGCTATAATCGGTAGTGACCTACAATACCTTCTACTGACCTATAATACGTCTAGTGACCGATTATAGACCGGACCTATTTTTCTGGTCCCGAATTTGCAAGCGTAAACAATAACAGGCAACCTTTTATACACGAGAAAACAACGAAACTGTAAGTTTTAATCTTTTGCAATATTTATTTAAATAGATTTTTAGAAATTTCAGCTATATTCTTACCTTCTCGGGCTTTCCTGGTTTGAATGGCCCGTTGGAATAATTGCGCACTGCTACTGCGGTTGCGTCTCAACCCCGAAAATATTTTCTTAAGCTAAAATAAACTATTTATTTGCAGATTTTTATACAGAATGTTAAGCGCTGAGAAACATTTATTCGAGCGTCCATGTTGTTTCCTGCGTCTCCGTGGCGCGGTGACGTCAGAAACTTTGCGCTATTTGACGTCACGTTATACTACGTGTGCGCGCCATGGCACTGATTGTTGTTTAACATGCCACCCTGTCTGCTGTCTTTTTTGCTCAAATTTGCTAAATCATTGCAAAACCCTTGATTGTTCTGAATTGCGGTATAAACTAAATACATGATTAGTGTCTTTAATAATAAAATATAATCGGTTCGCCACGACAATTTTATAGGGGCTCGCTAAAGCTCGCCCCTATAAAATTGTCTAAGGCTCACCGATTATATTTTATTATTAAAGACACTAACCATGTATTTACTATGTAGTAGGCAGCAGGTAAGGGTAGGGAGATTGAGTTGGGGGTATAATTTCTTTCAAACTTCATAGGAATGTTGTTTAGGTGACCCTCTACCAAAATAGCTAATATTGGTTTGTTTCGATGAACAAGATGGCCACCAGAGCTATATATAGAAAAACCTTTAAACCACTACTCCTTCCATACCCCTGGGCCAAGTTCATTTAAACTTCATAGTAATGTTGCTTGGGTGTTGACCAACTACCGAAATAGCTAAAACCATTCCTCTCCGATGATCAAAATGGCTGCCAGAGCTAGAAATAGAAAACACCAATTATTTGATGTAAATGCTAAATTTTCTTAAATCCTTGGGCCAATTTTACTTAAACTTCACAGGAATGTTGCTTAGGTGGCTGACTACCAAAATAACTAAAATCGTTCCGCTCAGATGGACAAGATGGCCACCATGTCTAAAAATAGAAAAATCTTCTCCTATTTCCCTGGGCCAATTTCATTCAAACTTCCCAGGAAGGTTGCCTAGGTGACCATTTACCAAAATAGCTAAAACAGTTCTGCTCTGATGAGTAAAATGGGCACCAGAGCTAATAATAGAAAAATGTCAGCTTGAAATCAGGTAGGCAAATCAGGGCCATTTTGGACCTCTTGTTCAGGTTCACAAATGTACTCAAGTTTTGGCCCACCTCTGATTAACAATTGGCTTTATATCCGTGGAGTAATCTTGAAAGGGCTGTAAAACCAAAATAAAAAAAAAAGTTTATATACTAAAGTATTTTTGCTGGAAATAATGGGGTAGCTTTTGCATCGCTTTTTGCTCACATTTTTTTTTTCAGCAAAACCTAGCAGAGGATTTGCCATGTCTAATAATCAAGATAAAGATTTAGCGAACCCATTGCATGCCGGAAAGCTCTGAAGGGGTACCTTGGCAGACAGAGCAGGCCCAGATCAGACGCCACGTTCCTGCACTGTTTGCTAACAGATTTTTCTGTCAAAAATAGAATAAAAACAAAAAATAGGCCTGAAACCCCTTATATGACAAATGGACTTGTCCAACATATAGCAATGCAGGAGTCCACTAGCATACAATGTGTTAACCAACATTTTCGTTAACTTTGAAAAACCAGGCCCTGGAATGATGGTTTAGTGCTTGTCAGTAATGTTTAGAGTCATTACAGTTCTGTCATACCAAGTTGATCTGATGACAAACAATAATGAGATATCAATAAGTGTCTTCATTGATAAAAACTCAAACATAAACATTAATATCATATTTTATTGGAGTTGGAGTGAAGATGAACAAGGCCTCGCACACCAAAAATAAGGTAAAAATTGCTTTTGATAATTTTTGGTAGACAAGCCTGGAGATCTGGTGTAAGATCTGCCATGAGTGCAGCAATTATGCCAGCTACCTGGAAGGGGGCCCACTTTTGTGGACGTTGCCCCTGTACCTGCAGGTTAAACGAAAATCCGTTGATGATGATGATGATTTGGCATAGCAACAGATATAAGCTTGGCAATTTCTGATTATTGAAGGATAAATTTTAGCAATTCTTAATAAAAACCTATGTTGTGGGTACCCATTAGAACCGCCTCAGCGAGGCAGTTCTAATGAGTACCCACAACTTAGGTTTATATGGAGAAATGAAGAAAACTATCCTTCATTTTGTGATAACTGAAGGATAGTTTTTGTCAATTCTCAATAAAAACCTATGGTGTGGGTATTCATTAGAACCACCTCTGCGAGGCGGTTCTAATGAATACCCACAACATAGGTTTATATGGAGAAATAAAGAGAACTATCTTTCAGTTATCAAAAAATACCAAGCTTATTTGTTGCTATGTTTAGGCTAATGATAGTGTTATAAAATAAAAACTTATTTGGGGGCACTTGCTTATGAAGTCCGAAATCAAACTTTTAATTTTTTCTTGGGCTTTAGTTTAACACTCCAATCCCTTTAGACAGATAGAGATATTGTTTGTTTCCTTGCTGGTTTGTTTGGAGGTAAACAGCCCAATGAACACTATTTAGATCATCTGAAGCAGATCTTTCATGTTATGAAAAATAAGACAAACATATTTGAAAATGACATCTTCAAATGTTATGAATTGCACTCCAAGAGTTGATTTTCCCTCACATCTGGGAATGTATCAAATTGACCTCTGAAGGTGGTCTGTTAGAAACTATTTGATGTATATCCAAAGTAGAAGTAAAACAAAGATCAGGAATTGATACAATTAACTTACTCCATCCATAAAAGACACCAAAGGGAAAGAAATACAAACATTAAGCGACCAGACCATAATGGAAACCTAAACAAAGGAAGGCCATATGGACAGTTACTTTCCCACAAAATGGCCATATGGCCATCCAAAATTAAAAGACACAAGTGATACACACAGTAAGTAACAAACAACAACATAAATAAATCGCCACAGAAGAGCCGCCTTGGAACGGTCAGTGGAAGATTTCCACTGGAGGGCTTAAATCGATCAATTTGAATGCTTTCTTTTGTCAAATTGCTTGCTTACAGGGAGGTTAAAGGTATGGGTTTTCTTTACACAAGACTTATTTTAAAAATCAGAGAATGCCATGCTGTTTGAACATGGGTTTTGAACGTTTGATATCACAAGATGGGCCTTGCTTTGTTTAGGTTATATATTTGTTGCCCTAAATGTAGCATTTTAAGTTTTTATGATGACATCAGATCGTCATTGCGGACTGATCTCATTATTGAGAATGTTCTGAAATAGCTGCCATGCTTGTTTTACAGTCGCATTTAAAGAGTTTATACGGAGCCTTGTCATAATTTGCCACTATCATCCTTGCTTATTTCATTGCAATAACATAGAAGATATTTGAAAATTGGCCTTCTGATCAGAGCCTTTCATTATGTACCCCTACCCAAGGGAGAGTGACATAATGTTCTTGGTGCAGATCCCGTCAACGTCGGCATATGTGCTGGCGTGACACTTTCTTGTGTGCAAAATATCTCATGAACTACTGGGTGGATTTTAGTCAAATTTGCATGTATATAACATTGCGACAGGTTGAAGAACTGATTAGGTTTTGTTGACCTTGACCTTATTTTCAAGGTCACAGCTGTGCTAAATAGGTTAAATTTAGGCCAAATTTAGCTTGTGTGTAGTATATCTCATGAACTATTGGGTGGATTTTAATCAAATATGCATGGATATAACATTAGGTCAGACTGAAGAACTGATTAGGTTTTTGTGATCTTGATCTTATTTTCAAGGACACAGCGGTGCTGTTAAATTAAGCTTGTTTTGAAATGGGTATGTGGTTAGGGGAGATCTGTTTTCTCAGAAAACAAGTCTAGTTGCCTTTACTGTTTGCATAAAGTGCAGCCATTTCCTAGATAAACTTCCCAAAATAACTTGACCCGACTCGGCTATATTTGGGAATGGACTTCTGCTATAAACAGTTAAAATTCCTATATTAAGACCACCTTTGGGACTGTTCAAAATTGGTCTTTAAGATTAAGACCACCTTTGAGACTGTTCAAAAATGGTCTTTAGGATTAAGACCACCTTTGGGACTGTTAAAAAAGGTTTTTAAGATCAAGACCACCCTTAAAGACCACTTTTGAACATTCCCAAGGGTGGTCTCTTACTAGAGGACACTGGGTGTAGAAAAGAGACAGAAAGAATAATTGAAACCTTTTAAATATTAATTATAAAGAAGAATTGGTCTAAATTATAGCTGATGTTAGTAGCCGAATTTCACTGCATAAGATAGAAGATTCTAATCAGGACAAAATGTGTCAATTTGCTGTCATCAGCTCTTTGATTAGGTGCTAATTTCTCAATATAAGAAATAATTTTGGTAATTCAAGTCAATCATTTCTTTTGCAGGCATCAGCCGATCCAAAGAAGAAGTATGGAATTGATTCGAAGAATGTCAAGTACAAGCCAGGTGGTGGTAACATAAAAATTTTCAATGAGAAAGTGGACACTGCAACCGTTGGCCCCAGGACTGACGCTAAACCCAGAAGTGTAGAGAGTCCCAGAGGGAGTGTTTCATCTGGTGAGTATGTGATGAGTAGTTGGAGGAAAAAAATATGCTTGTCCAAGGATAACTGCATGATAAAATTTAAATCAACTTGTCCGAACAACATTTCCCTTGTCCTTACTCTTAACCCTTATCTTGCTGAATATTCATTTAAGCCACACCCATTTCTGTCTATGAACCAATCAAATTACTTGATGTAATTTATTGCTACAAATTCATAAACTGAATGCCAAACAGTGTAGATCCTGATCAGATGGCTTCTTCAGAAGCCATCTGATCTGGATCTACACTGTTTGCAAAGATAGGGGCTGTCAGGAACAGCAAGATAAGGGTTAAGATGCCAAGAAAAACTGAATATGAAAATGTTTTCTATGTCGTCTGTTGCATCTTCTTGCAAACCTTTGAAAACATATTTTTGCATACTGTCAAACAGTGTGGATCCTGATCAGACTGCTCCTAGTGGAGCAGTCTGATCTGGATCCACACTGTTTGCAACAATGACTTCTAAAGTAACCAACAGACAACTAAGCAGACGGCAATTGTGCATTATGCAACATCTGATTTTGGTCTACCTTGCTTGCCAATGACTTAGTAAACAAGCCCACTCCAGATACAGTAAAACCTGTCTTAGTGGCCACCTGTATTAAGCAAGCAACCTGTCTTAAGCGGCATTTGGTTCCCAACAAAGGCATATGCATTATAAGTAACCTGTAATAAGCAAGCACCTGTCTTAAACAAGCACATTTTGATTATCCCTTAAGTGCTTGCTTAAAACAGGTTGGACTGTATTAGTTTTTTGCACAGCGCTCTTGACATCACAGGGAGAAGACTAGCTCTGCTATAAATAACAGGTACTTAGATTTTGTAGATGGTCAGCAATAATCACATTGACAGTAGCAGGCAAGATGCTTCTGTAGTTAGTAACTTTTGGTCAGTTCAGCCCCCGCCTCTCGGGGCTTGAAGAAATAGATGGGCTGCATGATGCTTCCATGTAGTGCTGAAACCGACATGCACACGAGTACTGGAAAACCGCTTAGAGGATCTAAGCCTGTCCAGGCAAAGTGGTGCGAGTTGGACTGTCCATGCATATGAAGCCTATTAGTTTCTTTGGGCAGCAGGGCATTAGATGTCATTTCATCTCAATGTCGGGTAAAAGTCCCACAAAATTGGAAGCAACATCTCCAAAATGACCTTTACAGTGTTGATGGGGACGTTTAACCTCAAATCAAACAAACAAACAAAACTTGTACATTGTTTGCCTCTCATCCAACAATTTTTAGGCTCAGCATCGGGTATTCAATTGTTCTTGTTCAAATTTTAGAGCAAGTATGGTAGGGAGTTTAGGTGTCCGAAAATTTATGGAAAATACAGTAGCAGGAGTCTTATATTTTAGATATAGAAGCTAGAGATATTGTACTAATCAAACAGTGAACACTTAGGTTACCATAATACTCCCGTGTGACATAGTGCATTCTTTCATATCTCCAAAATTGCTACTTTTCCAGTGAAAATTGTGATCTTATTTATATGCCAAACATAGGTTGTGTGTCATCACGAAAATATGCCTATATACTTTTGACCCCCTTGAACCCCAATTTTATAAAGTAAAACTGGGGTTTCAGGGGGTATACCTTATTTTTCTTATTTCTGCTCTAAAATATAGATTGTGGGTACTCGTTAGAACCGCCTCATCGAGGCCGTTCTAACGAGTGCCCACAATATATTTTGAGCAGAAATAAGAAAAATATCACAATTTTTCATCTTAAAATCTTCATTTTTTCGGCAATAAAAGTGGCAATGTATTTGTATAGGCGTGTTTGCGTAATATGCTTGTTAGAACCATCTCATTGAGTTCTAACGAGTACCCACAAGCTATGTATTGGAGCATATGTAAGGAAAATAATGCACGCCCCTGTAAACCCCAGTTTTCTCCATATAAAGTGGGGTTTAGTGGGGTGTTTATTTCATGGACTTGCTATCATGATGGGAGCTGATCAAACTGACCACAATGCACAGGTAGATATTCACCTTTAGTGTTTGCGAATGGAAACAAGAATTCCGCCGAAGGCTATGTCGCGCCAGTGGGGGCGCAAAGTCACCGAACTATGACATCTAGGCCAAGATCAAACATAGATGCTTGCATAAAAGGCTCGTAGTTAGTATCATTAATGAAGTTCAAATAATTCTTGAGAAATGAACTTAACCATTAGGGTGAACGCTAGGGTGGTGGCAATATTTGACAAAGTCAGTGAACCATGAAATGTAGGTCAAGGTCAAATATGGATGCTTGCATTGAAGTTGCCATCCACAGATTCAAGTTTGTACCAAATTTCATTAAAGAAGCTCTTGAGTTCTTGAGAAATAAACTTAACCATTAGGGTGAACGCTAGGGTGGTCGCAAATGTTGACGCCTTGACGAACGGACAGAAAACCGGGCGCCTATATCGCGCCATGCTAATAGCAGGCGCGACAAAAACAGGTTTTCTCAAAATGTGACACTTGTGATCTGCACTATGATGAAGTACAGGGAGCCATGTTAAGGCCACCACACACAAATTAATGAGATAAAAGGCATGATATCATTAGCTCGGCTGTTTTTGAAGAAAACGACAAGGTATTGTCATAGCTCTGGCGGCGGTGTTGTCGTGCAAAAACTTGGACATTTTCGTCTGCGTCGTGCAAAAACTTGGACATTTTGTAATATCTCTGTCATTACTGAACATATTTACTTGCAAAAATGGACTAGCTGTTCATTATGAAAAGGGAAACTCATACCAATAGGTAAGGTAACCCTCAAAATATTTTTGGCAGTTATTCCCCTTTTTCGACTTAGAAATTTGCATCGTCGTCTTGCAAAAACTTGGACACTTTGTAATATCTGTCATTACTGAACGTATTTACTTGAAACTTGGACTAAATGTTCATTATGAAAAGGAGAACTCATACCAATAGATGAGGTAACCCTTAAAATACTTTTGCCACAGTTAAGCCCCTTTTTCGACTTAGAATTTTTGTTTAAAAATTGTTTCAAAAACTTGGACATTTTGTAATATCTCTGTCATTACTTAACATATTTAGGCACAGTTATGCCCCTTTTTCGACTTAGAATTTTTAGCTTGGCTGTTTTCGAAGAAAACAACGAGGTATTGTCATAGCTCTGGCGTTGTCCTCGTGCAAAAACTTGGAATTTTCGTCTGCGTCATCGTCTTGCAAAAACTTGGACATTTTGTAATATCTCTGTCATTACTGAACATACTTACTTGAAACTCGGACTAGTTGTTCATTATGAAAAGGGGCTGCAGCTGAGCATTGTCATGCGGTGCTCTTGTTATTCCCACGTTTTTCAACGAAAAGTGGGGATATTGTTATCGCCTCCGTCCGTCCATCTGTCTGTCCGTCTGTCTGTCCGGCTATCTCCTCCTAAACCGTTAGCCGGAATTCAACCAAATTTGGTATGCGAGTTGCTTACATGAATGGCTTGCGCAAGAGCACATTTTTTTTTGTCCCCGCCCCCAGGGGCCCTGGGGAGGGGTCAAAAGGTCAAATTTTGACCTACTGTGGAGAAAACGTGGGGATTTGCGATGGCTTGCCATAGACTGCACGCTCTAGTTTTATTTCATACTGCAAATCACTTGCATTTCCTGTTTTCTTTATATGTTTATCAAGTTTAATATCATTGATTAATTCACAGTTGTGATAAATCACAGGGTATGGTTGCTCAGGTAACGTGAATTGCCAACTACTGCAACAGAAGCTCAGTTAGTTTTTAGCTCCACTGGCCGAAGGCCAGCGGGGCTATTGTCATGGCCCTGTGTCCATCGTGCGTCCGTGGTTAACTTTTTTCTTTAAACATCTTCTCCTCCTCAACTACTGGGCCAATTGTAACCAAACTTCACAGGAATGTTCCTTACATAGTCCTCTTCTAAATTCCTTCAAAGAATTTTGTTACACCCAGAACTCTGGTTACCATGGCAACAAAACCACAAAAAAATAAAAATCTTTAAAAATCTTCTCCTCCAAAACCACCTGTTGGATTTCATTTTTATTTTGCATGAATGTTCCTTGGGTGGACCTCTTTCAGATTCCTTGAAGAAATTTTGATCCGACAAAAAACATGGCCGCCATGGGCGGGGCTTATTTTCCCTATTTAACATATAGTGTAATGCTAAAACATCTTCTCCTCCTAAACTACTGGGCCAATTGTAACCAAACTTCACAGGAATGTTCCTTACTTAGTCCTCTTCCAAATTCCTTCAAAGAATTTTGTTACACCCAGAACTCTGGTTGCCATGGCAACAAAACAACACAAAAAATTAAAAATCTTTAAAAATCTTCTCCTCCAAAACCACCTGTTGGATTTCATTTTTAGCTCACCTGAGCCGAAGGCTCATGTGAGGTATTAGTATACCACGAGCCGTCGTCCGTCGTTGTCCGTCGTCGTCGTCCGTCGTCGTCGTCCACACTTTCAAAGAAGTATATCTCCGGAACCAGTGGGCCAATCTTGATCAAATTTCATATGAAGCATTATCAGGTAGGGGGAAAGGCTGCATACTGTTTTCGGGCAGATCGGATTGGAACTCTGGTTGCCACGGCAACAAATAGCTCCCATAGACTTAACACAGGAAAAAGTTTGTCATCACTCTAGCTCCGTCAATTTTTTCTGATCGACTTCATTCTTGCAGATAACGAGGACAGGCATGAAATCTCGATCAAGTTCGATTTTGGGCTGAATCGGATTATTCACTCAGGAGTTACGTGCCCTTGAGCGTTCTTAACATAGGAAAAAGCTTGTCATCACTCTAGCTCCGTTAATTTTTTTCTGATCGACTTCATTCTTGCAGATAACGAGGACAGGCATGAAATCTCGATCAAGTTCGATTTTGGGGTGAATCAGATTATTCACTCAGGAGTTACGTGCCCTTGAGCGTTGAAAAAATTGCCTATTGACTTAACATGGGGAGAATGTTGTCATCACCGTAGCTGCTTCAATTATTTTCAGATTGGCTTTATTCTTGCAGATAACCAGCATAGCCATGAAATCTCGGTCAAGTTCGATAACTGGCAGAATTGGATCATTCACTTAGGAGTTACCTGCCCTTGTGTGTTTTTGCATTAGGGTTAATGGGAATTTCAAAAATGTATATCTTAAAGACTACTTGGCCAACTTTGATCAAATTTCATGTGTCGCATTATTGGGCAAGTGGAAAGGCTTCATTAGGTTTTCAGGCAGATCTGAGTGGAACTCTGGTTGCCATGGCAACATCTAGCTCCCATAGACTTCACATAGGAAAAAGCTTGTCATCACTCTAACTCCGTCAATTTTTTTCTGATCGACTTCATTCTTGCAGATAACCAGTACAGGCATAAAATCTCGGTCAAGTTCGATTTTGGGCCGAATCGGATTATTTGCCTTGGAGTTACCTGCCCTTGAGCATAAAAAAATACGTTGTGACCATGATAGCAACTTTATTTTTATTCAGATCAGCTTCGAACTTGTCGGCTTCATTCTTGCAGATAATAAGGACAGGCATAAAATCTCGGTTAAGTTCGATTATGGGCAGAATCGGAATATTGACCTCGGAGTTACATGACCTTGAGCGACAAAAAATTTGCCCATAGACTTAACATAGGGAAAATGTTGTGACTACGATAGCGACTTGAATTTTTTTCAGATCAGCTTCAAACTTGCAGGTAACGAGGACAGACATAAAATCACGGTTAAGTTCGATTTTGGGCCGAATCAGATTATTTGCCTTGGAGTTACCTGCCCTTGAGCATGAAAAAATACGTTGTGACCACGATAGCAACTTTATTTTTATTCAGATCAGCTTCAAACTTGCAGGTAACGAGGACAGGCATAAAATCCCGGTTAAGTTTGATTTTGGGCCGAATCGGAATATTGACCTCGGAGTTACGTGACCTTGAGCGACAAAAAATTTGCCCATAGACTTAACGTAGGGAAAATGTTGTGACTACGATAGCCACTTGAATTTTTTTCAGATCAGCTTCAAACTTGCAGGTAACGAGGACAGACATAAAATCTCGGTTAAGTTAGATTTTGGGCCGAATCGGATTATTTGCCTTGGAGTTACCTGCCCTTGAGCATAAAAAAATATGTTGTGACCACGATAGCAACTTTATTTTTATTCAGATCAGCTTCAAACTTGCAGGTAACATGGACAGGCATAAAATCTCAGTTAAGTTTGAATCGGAATATTGACCTCGGAGTTACATGACCTTGAGCGACAAAAAATTTGCCCATAGACTTAACATAGGGAAAATGTTGTGACTACGATAGCGACTTGAATTTTTTTCAGATCAGCTTCAAACTTGCAGGTAACGAGGACAGACATAAAATCTCGGTTAAGTTCGATTTTGGGCCGAATCGGATTATTTGCCTTGGAGTTACCTGCCCTTGAGCATAAAAAAATACGTTGTGACCACGATAGCAACTTTATTTTTATTCATATCAGCTTCAAACTTGCAGGTAACGAGGACAGGCATAAAATCTCGATTAAGTTCGATTTTGGGCCGAATCGGAATATTGACCTCGGAGTTACGTGACCTTGAGAGACAAAAAAATTTGCCCATAGACTTAACCTAGGGAAAATCTTGTGACAGAAATAGCGACTTGAATTTTTAGCTCACCTGAGCCAAAGGCTCGTGTGAGCTGATAGTATACCAAGGCTCCGGAGTCCGTCGTCTGTCGTCCGTCCATCCGTCGTCCACACTTTCAATGCAGCATATCTCAGAAGGCAGTCGACCAATCTTGTTTAAATTTTATGTGTAGCACCATTGGGCAAGGGGAAAGGCTGCATTAGGTTTTGGAGCTAGTCTGGTTCATTTGTTCCTTCATTCTTCTTTCTCTACATATAGAGATAATAGACCAATGTTAAATTTTTAATCAAAGATTTCTCAGGAACTATAAAAGCTAGAAGCATCAAATTTGGTATTCAATAGAATAATGATGACTTATTTTGTGTAAGAGACATTGGGCTTTCTCAGCTTATTTGTTCATTTGTTCTTTCATTCTTCTTTCTCTCCATTTTGACCAATGTTAAATTTTCGTCAAAGATTTCTCAGGAACTATAGAAGCTAGAAGTCTCAAACTTGGAATGCAATGCAATAATGATGACTTATATATGGGCTGGATTCTATTAGCAGATTTAGTAGCCAAGTCTGTGAATTGTTAAAACTTAAGTTCCTCAGGTGAGCGGTTTAGGCTCATTGAGCCTCTTGTTATTTTGCATGAATGTTCCTTGGGTGGACCTCTTTCAGATTCCTTGAAGAAATTTTGATCCAACAAAAAAACATGGCTGCCATGGGCGGGGCTTATTTTCCCTATTTAACATATAGTGTAATGCTAAAACATCTTCTCCTCCTAAACTACTGGGCCAATTGTAACCAAACTTCACAGGAATGTTCCTTACTTAGTCCTCTTCTAAATTCCTTTGTAGTGACGAGGTGAGCTTATGGGATCACTTTTCGTCCGTCTTTCGTCCGTGCTTCTGTGCGTCCGTAAACAATTTCTTTAAACGACATCTCCTCCTGAACCACTGATCGGATTTTGACCAAACTTCACAGGAATGATCCTTAGGTGGTCCCCTTTCAGATATGTTCAAATGGTTCCGGTCCGTTGCACATCTAGGTCACTGGAGCCAAAAATAGATTTTTTTCACCAAAAACTTAAAAAATCTTCTTCTCTGAAACCACAAGGCCCAGGTCTTTGATATTTGGTATGAAGCTTCATCTAGTGGACCCCTACCAAGATTGTTCAAATTATAGTGCTGGGGCCAAAAATACCCCCGCTCCGGGGCCCTTTGGTTTTACATGGGCTTATATTGGGAAAATCTTTAAAAATCTTCTTCTCTGAAACCGTAAGGCCCAGGTCTTTGATATTTGGTATGAAGCTTCATCTAGTGAACCCCTACCAAGATTGTTCAAATTATAGTGCTGGGGCCAAAAATCCCCCCGCTCTGGGGCCCTTTGGTTTTACATGGGCTTATATAGGGAAATTCTTTAAAAATCTTCTCTGAAACCGTAAGGCCCAGGTCTTTGATATTTGGTATGAAGCTTCATCTAGTGGACCCCTACCAAGATTGTTCAAATTATAGTGCTGGGGCCAAAAATGCCCCCGCTCCGGGGCCCAATGGTTTTACATGGGCTTATATAGGGAAAATCTTTAAAAATCTTCTTCTCTGAAACCGCAAGGCCCAGGTCTTTGATATTTGGTATGAAGCTTCATCTAGTGGACCCCTACCAAGATTGTTCAAATTATAGTGCTGGGGCCAAAAATGTGCCCGCTCTGGGGCCCTTTGGTTTGACATGGGCTTATATATGGAAAATCTTTAAAAATCTTCTTCTCTGAAACCGTAAAGCCCAGGTCTTTGATATTTGGTATGAAGCTTCATCTAGTGGACCCCTACCAAGATTGTTCAAATTATTGTGCTGGGGCCAAAAATGCCCCCGCTCTAGGGCCCTTTGGTTTTACATGGGCTTATATAGGGAAAATCTTTAAAAATCCTCTTCTCTGAAACATTAAGGCCCAGGTCTTTGATATTTGGTATGAAGCTTCATCTAGTGGACCTCTACCAAGATTGTTCAAATTATAGTGCTGGGGCCAAAAATGACCCCGCTCCGGGGCCCCTTGGTTTTACATGGGCTTATATAGGGAAAATCTTTAAAAATCTTCTTCCCTGAAACCGTAAGGCCGAGGTCTTTGATATTTGGTATGGAGCTTCATCTAGTAGACCCCTACCAAGATTGTTCAAATTATAGTGCTGGGGCCAAAAATGCCCTTGCCACGGGGCCCTTTGGTTTTACATGGGCTTATATTGGGAAAATCTTTAAAGATTTTCTTCTCTGAAACCGTAAGGCCCATGTCTTTGATATTTGGTATGAAGCTTCACCCCACAAGGCCCAGGTCCCCCCCCCTCCCCCCCCCCCCCGCCCCGGGGCCTTTTGGTTTTACATGGGCTTATATAGGGAAAATCTTTAAAATCTTCTTCTCTAAAACCGCAAGGCCCAGGTCTTTGATATTTGGTATGAAGCTTCATCTAGTGGACCCCGACCAAGATTGTTCAAATTTTAGTGCTGGGGCCAAAAATGCCCCTGCTCCGGGGCCCTTTGGTTTTACATGGGCTTATATAGGGAAAATCTTTAAAATCTTCTTCTCTGAAACCGTAAGGCCCAGGTCTTTGATATTTGGTATGAAGCTTCATCTAGTGGACACCTACCAAGATTGTTCAAATTATAGTGCTGGGGCCAAAGATGCTTCCGCCCCAGGGCCCTTTGGTTTTACATGGGCTTATATAGGGAAAATCTTTTAAAATTTTCTTCTCTGAATCCGTAAGGCCCATGTCTTTGATATTTGGTATGAAGCTTCACCCCACAAGGCCCAGAATTGTTCAAATTATAGTGCTGGGGCCAAAAATGCCCCCGCCCTGGGGCCCTTTGGTTTGACATAGGCTTATATAGGGAAACTCTTTAAAAATCTTCTTCTCTGAAACCACAAGGCCCAGGACTTTGATATTTGGTATGAAGCTTCATCAAGTGGACCCCTACCAAGATTGTTCAAATTATAGTGCTGGGGCAAAAAATGCGACCGCCCCTGGGCCCTTTGGTTTTACATAGGCTTATATAGGGAAAATCTTTAAAAGTCTTCTTCTCTGAAACACAAGGCCCAGGACTTTGATATTTGGTATGAAGCTTCATCTAATAGACCTCTACTAAGATTCAAATTAAAGCCCTTGGGCCAAAAATGTCCCCGCTCTGGGGCCCTTTGGTTTTACATAGACTTATATAGGGAAAATCTTTAAAATTCTTCTTCGTCGAAACCACAAGGCCTAGGTGTTTTATATTTGGTATGAAGCTTCTTCTAAAGGACCCCTACCAAGATTATTCAAATTATAGTGCTGGAGCCAAAAATGCCCCGGCCCCGGGGCCCTTTGGTTTTACATAGGCTTATATAGGGATAATCTTTAAAAACCTCCTTTTCTGAAACCGCAAGGCCCAGGACTTTGATATTTGGTATGAAGCTTCATCTAATGGACCTCTACCAAGATTGTTGAAATTATAGCCCTGGGGCCAAAAATGCCCCCGCCCCGGGGCCCTATGGTTTTACATAGACTAATATAGGGAAAATCTTTAAAAGTCTTCTTCTCTGAAACCACAAGGCCTGGGTCTTTGATAGTTGGTATGAAGCTGCATCTAGTGGACCTCTATCAATATTATTCAAATTATAGCACTGAGACCAAAAATGTCCCCGCTCTGGGGCTCTTTGGTTTTACATAGACTTATATAGGGAAATCTTTAAAAATCTTCTTCTCTGAAACTGCAAGGCCCAGGCCTTTAATATTTGGTATGGAGCTTTATCTAGTGGACCTCTACCAAGATTGTTCAAGGTATAGCCCTGGGGCCACAAATGCCCCCACCCTGGAGCCCTTTGGTTTTACATAGATTTATATAGCCCCGGGGCCATTTGGTTTTGCATAGGCTTATGTAGGGAATATCTTTAAAAACAAAATCTTCTTCTCTGAAACCGCAAGGCCCAGGTCTTTGATATTTGATGTGTAGCTTCATCTAGTGGACCTTTGCCAAGATTGTTCAAATTATAGCCTTTGTTGATGTTTGGTATGAAGCTTCACCTTTAAGACCTCCCTCAACATTACGCACATTAAAGCCCTGGGGCCAATAATGGCCCTCTCTGGGGCCCACTTGTTACACTATGGATCAGGTGAGCAATCCAGGGCCCTCTTGTTTTTTTTACCCATTGCATGCGGGAAAACCCTAAATGGGTACCTTGGCAAACAGTACTGGCCAAGATCAGACCCCACAGAACACCGTGTCTGATCAGGGCCTGCACTATTTGCTAACAGAATTTTCCATCAAAAATAGAAAAAATAGGCCTGACACCCCTTATATGACTAATGGACTGGTCCAACATATAGCAATAGAAGAGTTCACTAGTATACAATTGGTTAATGTAATAAATATGACAATTGTTTGAAGTTGGCCGGTGGAGCGACAGGCCCTCTTGGGCCTCTTGTTCTCTGGATACACCAGTTTTCACATACCTCAGAAAATGAGCAGCTCAGTATAAATTAAATAATCTTAAGAAGGACTGTAAATCTGAAATAAAAGTAATTGGGTACAATGCATTATTGCATAATTCCTTATAAGCTAATATTGAGTGCTTAGAATTTCTGGGGTATTGAGTTTGGTGAAAATCAGCCAAAATAAAGTTCCATTGTGTAATAGTGAATATACAGCATGAGAAAAGCAATGGTTCAGGACTTCAGGTAAGATTAACCATAATTACATGGACCGTAAAAATCCTATAGATTCGGACACCTTGGGGACTAGCTATAATTCTCCTAAAATTTTAACAAATTTGTTCCATAATCCAGCAAGCAGCCCAAAAGGAGCAGACAGAATGGTAAACAGTGTTGACCCTGATCAGACTGCTCCTTCAGGAGCGGTCTGATCTGGGCCTGCACTGTTTTGCTTAGGCCTATCTGTCCCAGTAGTTAGGATCATAATGGTATATCCATAAGCTAGCAGAAGGTCTCCTCAGAACATACGCTGGACATGCACAAAAATTGAAAATAACAATGTTACTGCTACAAACTGCCAGAAATATTTATAGAGTTAAAAGCTAGCTTGCAAAATTTATAGATTGTACAGAAAAATGGCTGTAAATATTTTCTAATACAGGTTCAAAAAGCCAGCCTTGGTATCTCAGTCAGATGTGCATCTGACTGATGATCAGGAGGACGCGGGTTTGATACCTGCTGTGGTCGGCAACATCCTTTCCTGGAGATTGGTCCTGAAATTTTTTCTATGGCTATTCTCTCCCTTCCGCTGATTCAAGAAGGACTGTTGTCAGTTTCTGGCAAAAGAATGTGCACTGAAATGGTTAACTGCTTACCTATAAGCCTGCCCAGGAAAAGTGTGGATTGATAAACTGAACTGCTCAAAAATGACCTAAAATAGTGTTGACTGGGCCAACACAAACAAACAAACAAACATATAATCCTGCCCAGGAAAAGTGTGGATAAGTAAAGTGACCAGCTCAATATGACCTAAACAGTGTTGACTGGGCTGTTAAACACCAAAACAAACAAACAAACAAATAAACAAACAAAAACAGGTTCAAGGTGTGTTCATGGTTTATAACAATCACAGAACATATTGACAGCCCCCGCCCATAGGAAATAGAAGAAATATATGGGCTGCATGATGCTTCCACGCAGAGCTGAATCCGGCCCACACACTGGTACTGGTAAACCGCTTAGAGGATCTAAGCCTGTCCAGGAACCGCTGTGCGAGGCGGACCATCCATGCTAATAAACCCTATTGGTTTCATTGGGCGACAGGGCTTGAGATGTCATTTCATCTCAGTGTTGGATAAAAGTCCCATAAAATTGGAAGCAACATCTCCAAAATGACCTTTACAGTTGAAGGGGAGGTTAAACCTCAAATCAAACAAACAAACAAACAGAACATATTGCATTGTAAGTTGTAGGTGGATGATTGCAATATAGGTAGTAACATTCACAATATTTGTTGCAGTATTACCTTTTGCGGTTGATGAGACTTTGAAGGTAGTAGCAATCACCATACATGTTTAATTGTCTGCCCTGATTAATGTACTGACATCTGCCAAAAATACTGGTGATCATCTGTGGTTCCGAAAATAATGATATTATAATGTTATTAATCAAATAATTTCGTATTGGCCCAATTACAGGTCCTAGGTCTGCTGTATTGGCACGAGGCCGAAGGCCAAGGCCAATACAGCTGACTGAGGACCTGTAACTTGGCCAATACGAAATAACTTGATTAATGACAATTTTATTAATTGACGCAATTAAAAACATGATTTATGATTTTTGAATATTGGTTGACCTGGTGTAATACAGGATAATCAATTAATAAGTGATATTAAATATCTTCTATAAAACAGTAATTCTATTGAAGCAATACACCATAGAACTGAAAAATGGTGAAGTTTTCAAGTTTGTCTGTTTTTTGGCCATTTAGGCCTCACCACTTACCCTTAAACATTTCAATAAAAATGTTCAAAAAGGTCTAGAAAATATAATCTACACTCAGATAAAGGGCAGGGAGCTTTCTTACAGCTGCCAAACACTCCCGTAAGTTAACAGCAACTGAAGTGAGGTTAAATATGTTGAATAAAAAGGTAAGCCTTTGGAAGTAAGAAATGCATCATAGACTTGGATAATATCAAAGGCTTACTGATGATGTAGGCCATAATGTTCATCTTACCGGTACATGTGACATGTAAACTATCAGCTGTGATTAAAGAGCAGAATGTCACTGTACATGCTGGATAAGTTTCGGTGGTTGATGAAACTTGCTTATAATACTATTTGTTATACATGCTACTTCGTGTCTGTGTTTATTGAAGCTTTCTGTGTTAATTTAAATCTTTGGTTGAAAAACAAAAACAACTAATATATGTAGCTAAAACAGTCATTGTATATAGAACAGGAAGATTGTCTTTGGTGGGTTATGGCGCTAAATGTTAATAACATTCTCTTTCATGTGATAAGTCTGATGAAGCTGGTAGGTACCCTAATGAATTTCACAATATATGTCATACTGTCAAATGAGGTTAGTGGCATACACTATTATACAATATACAGTCGAACTTCAATGGCTCGAACACTTTTGGGACCGCGAAGATCTGTTTGAGACAGGGGTAGTTCGAGCCACTGAGGTTACTGTCAGGATGCATAACGAGATACTTTTAGACATCTTTTCGGTGTTCTGTGATGAATATATATGCTGTGTGTGCTCATTAGAATCGCCTCATCGAGGCGATTCTAATGAGTACACACAGCATATATTTATGATAAAAGACTAAAATCTCCTTAATTATCCCCCACTATTTCTTATGTAGAGGATTTCGCTAGGGGCTCAAGAATGGGTTTGAATCATCCATGGTAAAAGAGCCATCGGTGTTCGAGCCATCGAAGTTCTACTGTATATTACACTGTAAGCTCAGTATGATGACATTCACAATATAGATTACACTACCAGCCAGATGAGTTTAATGTCATTCACAATATATCTTACATTTTCATCTGAGTTTTATGACATTCACAAGGTGTGTTACATTGCCAGCTGAGTGAATTGACATACACAATATACATGTACATAACATTGACAATTGAATTTAATGCCATTCACAATATCTATTACATTTTCATCCAAGTATAATGATATTCACAAAGTGTGTTACATAGTCAGCTGAGTTAAATATATAATACATTAGTATGACATTGCCATTCATTTCATTGTCAGCTCACAATGTATATTGTCAGCTGAGTTTAATGACATTCACAATATATTACATCCTCATTTGAGTTTACTAACATTTACAATATTGATTAGCTCACCTGAACCGAAGGCTCGTGAGGTATTAGTATGCCAATGATCCGTCGTCCGTTCACATTTTCAACTAAGTAAAGCCAATTGGCCAATCATGATTAAATTTCATGAGAAGCATTATCAGGTTGGGGGAAAAGATGCATTATGTTTTGGGGCAGATCAGATGGAAACTCTTGTTGCCATGGCAACATATAGCTCCCATAGACTTACAATGGGAAAAACTAAAAAATCTTCTTCTCTGAAACCACTAGGTCCAGAGCTTACATATGAAGCGTGTAGCAATGTCAAGTGGTCCCCTACAAAAATTATGCCAATCATGCCCCTGGGGTCTAAGCTGGCCACCCCCGGGGTCCCTTAGCCCCCATAGACTTATAATGGAAAAAAAAGCTTAAATAATCTTCTTCTCTGAAACCGCTAGGCACAGAGCTTACATATGAAGCATGTCGCAATGTCAAGTGGTCCTCTACATAAATTGTGCCAATCATGCCCCTGGGATCTAAACTGGCCACGCCCCGGGGCCCCTTAGTCCCTATAGACTTATAATGGAAAAAAAGCTTAAAATCTTCTTCTCTGAAACCACTAGACCCAGGGCTCACATATTAAGCATGTAGCAATGTCAAGTGGTCCCCTACATAAATTGTGCCAATCATGCCCCTGGGGTCTAAACTGGCCACGCCCCAGGGTCCCTTAGCTCCAATAGACTTATAATGGAAAAAAAGCTTAAAAAATCTTCTTCTCTGAAACCCCTAGGCACAGAGCTTGCATATGAAGCATATAGCAATTTCAAGTGGTCCTCCACATAAATTGTGCCAATCATGCCCCTGGGGTCTAAACTGGCCACGCCCCAGGGCCCCTTAGCCCCCATAGACTTATAATGGTAAAAAAGCTTAAAAAATCTTCTTCTCTGAAACCACTAGGCACAGAGCTTACATATTAAGCATGTAGCAATGTCAATAATATATAAATTTTACATAAATAAATTGGGCATATCATGCCCCTCGGTTCTAAACTGGCCACGCTGTCGGGCCCCTTTGCCCCCATAGACTTATAATGGAAAAAAAAGCTTAAAAAATCTTCTTCTCTGAAACCTCTAGGCACAGAGCTTACATATTAAACATGTGGCAATGCCAAGTGGTCCCCTTCATAAATTGTGCCAATCATGCCCCTGGGGTCTAAACTGGCCACGCCCCTGGGGTCTAAACTGGCCACGCCCCGGTGCCCCTTAGCCCCCATAGACTTATAATGGAAAGAAAAGCTTAAAAAATCTTCTTCACTGAAACCGCTAGTATTATTAGCTCACCTGAGCTGAAGGCTCATGTGAGGTTTTAGTATGCTAATGGTCCGGCGTCCAGCGTCCGTTCACATTTTCAAATAAGTATATCTTTAAAGCCACTTGGCCAATCATGATTAAATTTCATGAGAAGCATTATCCGGTTGGGCGAAAAGATGCAGTATATTTTGGGGCAATTCAGATTGAAACTGGTGTTGCCATGGCAACATATAGCTTCCATTGACTTACAATGGGAAAAACTTAAAAATCTTTTTCACTGAAACCACTTGGCCCAGAGCTTACATATTAAGCATGTAGCAATGTCAAGTGGTCCCCTACATAAATTGTGCCAATCATGCCCCTGGGGTCTAAACTTGCCACGCCCCGGGCCCCTTAGCCCAGATAGACTTATAATGGAAAAAAAAAAAACCTTCAAAAATCTTCTCCTTTGAAACCACTAGGCCAAGAGCTTATGTATTAAGCATGTAGCAATGTCAAGTGGTCCCCTACATAAATTATGCCAATCATACCCCTGGGATCTAAACTGGCCACGCCATGGGGCCCCTTAGCCCCCATAGATTTAAAATGGAAAAAAAAATCTTAAAAAATCTTCTTCTCTGAAACGGCTAGGCACAGAGCTTACATATTAAGTATGTAGCAATGTCTAGTGGTCCCCTACATAAATTGTGCCGATCATGCCCCGGGGGTCTAAACTGGCCACGCCCCGGGGCCCCTTAGCCCCCTTTGACTTAGAATGGATTTTTTTTTTTAAATCTTTGAAACCAGTGGGCCCAGAGATTACATATTAAGCATGTAGCAATGTCAAGTGGTCCCCTACATAAATTGTGCCAATCATGCTCCTGGGATCTAAACTGGCGACATGGTGGGGCCCCTTAGCCCCCATAGACTTATAATGAAAAATAAAAAAAGCTTAAAAAATGTTCTTCTCTGAAACTGCTAGGCCCAGAGCTTACATATTAAGCATGCAGCAATGTCAAGTGGTCCCCTACATAAATTGTGCCAATCATGTCCCTGGGGTCTAAACTGGCCACACCCTGGGCCCCTTAGCCCCCATTGACATAGAATTGAAAAAATAAATCTTGTTCTCTGAAACCACTTGGCCTAGAGCTTACATATTAAGCATGTAGCAGTGCCAAGTGGTCCCTTACAAAACTGGCCATGCCCTGGGGCCCCTTAGCCCCCATAGACTTATAATTGGGAAAAAAAGCTCAAAAAATCTTCTCTGAAACCACTAGATATGGAGCTTACATATTAAGCATGTAGCAATGTCAAGTGGTACCCTTCATAAATTGTGCCAATCATGCCCCTGGGGTCTAGACTTGCCACACCCCGGGGTCCCTTGACAATGCCCTGTCCCATTAGGAAGAACTTCAAAAAAAATTATGCTCAAAGACCATGAGACAAACAGCTAACTAAAATGTTCTTCAGGTGAGCAGTTAGGCTTATTGAGCCTCTGGTTACATTGTCTGGTCAGTTTTTATAGACATTCACAAATGTGTCAAATACTTTACATTCTCAGCTAAGGCTAATGACATTCACATTTAAGATTACATTGTCAGCTGAGTGTCATGCCATTCCATTGCTTGTTTCATTGTCAGCTCTTAATATATTTTGGATTGCCAGATGAGATTAGAGACGTTTACAATGTATGTTACATTGACAGCTGAGTTTTTCTGATGTTCATAATATATATATTGCAGCTGAGTTTAATGACATTCACTACAGATATTACTTTATCAGCTGAGTTTAATGGCATTCACAATATATATTGCATTACTGGATAGTTTAATGATATTCACAATATATATTACATTGTCACTCAGGCTATATATTAATGTTGTCAGCCAAGTTAAATGACCTTCATAGTATATATTACATTATCATCTGAGTTTAATGAAATTTAGAGGGTATGTTACATTGTTAGCAGAGTTAAGTGTCCTTCACAATATAATTATACAGTCAAACTTCAATTGCTCGAATACATTTGGGACCTCGAAAATCTGTTCGAGACAAGGGTAATAATAATAATAATAATAATCAACCTTATTTATAGAGGGTAACACATTTAGTAAACTAGTACTAATCTTCCATGTGGCCCTCACTGAGTGTTACGGCCAGGAGGCATAACGAGGTACTTTTGAACATTTTTCAGTGTTCTATACTGAAAATGTATGCTATGTGTACTCATTAGAATCGCCTCATCGAGGCGATTCTAATGAGTACACACAGCATACATTTGCAAGATAAAGGACGAAAGAAAATCTCCTAAATTATCCCTCACTATTTCTTATGTAGAGGATTTCCCTAGGGGCTCAAGAACGGGTTTGACTCAGCCATGGTAAAAGACCCAGTGGTGTTCGAGCCATCGAAGTTTTTCTGTATTACATTACAAGCTGCATTTAGAAGCCTCCGTAGTGTAGTGGATAAGCTACTTGCCTCATAAACCAGCGGTAGTGGCTTAGATCCTCGGCTTCTCCAGACTTTCTGATGAGTCTTTAAACTGAGGTCCCGTCTCTATATGACCAGCATTTAAGATGACTGTCAGAATTAGTACATGTATTTTATTGTTAGATGAGTTAAGTAACATTTTCACGTTTTCTGGCTGCATTGTTTTCATTGTTTCCAAGGGCAATTTATTGCTTTTATCATATGACATCGCGTCTGAGAGTGTAATAACGTCATGTAATGTTTTCGATAATCCACTAGTGGATTAAATATGCAAATTAGCTAGATACGTCCCGTAACATTACATGTACGATGCCCTTAACGAGGTCGTGTTTACTTATGGCAGAATATTGACATTTTTGTAAACAATCGTGAATAAAATGCGTTGAAATGTCATATGATAAATAGAATCTTGCATTCGTGCTCGTGTATTATTGAATTTATTAAACTCGTTGAGGAAAAGGGATCAAATGCTCGGCAAAGCCTCGCATTTTATCCTTTTTCCTCAACTCGTTTAATAAATTCAATATTACATGAGCACTCATGTAAGATCCTCTATATATTTTTCAGACAAGTCACCTGTGACTTCGAAACTGCCCTCACCCAATGTGAAGAATGTGCAGTCAAAGATTGGTTCTCTGGATAATGCCAGACATAGCCCAGGTGGTGGAAATGTATGTATCAGTTCTTACCTTAAGACTGCATAACCAGATTGGTTACGAGGATAATTACGCCCCTGTGCATCGGGGCTTGAAGAAATAGATTGGGCTGCATAATGCTTCTACACAGAGCTGAAAAATTGCACACAAATACTGGTAAACCAATTAGAAGTTCTAAGCCTGCCCAGGAAAAGGGGTGCGAGTGACCGTTCATGCATATAAACCCTTTTGGTATCACTGGGCGACAGGGCTTGAGAGGTCAATGTCGGGAAAAATCCCACAAAACTGGAAGCAATATCTCCAAAATGACCTACACAGTGTTGACAGAGACATTAAACCTAAAATCAAACAAACAAATAAACATCAAATCAAACAAACAGAGGATAATAAAGTGATACTTTTCTGTACTTCTTGTGAGAAATATATGTTGTGTACTTGTCAGAATGACCTCACTGAGGCAATTCTAACAGGTAACCACACATAGTTTTTTATTGAGAAATAACAAATAGTATCCCAAAATTGCCCTTGTTAATCCTTATCTTGCTGAATATTCATTTAAGTCACACCCATTTCTGTCTATCAACCAATCAAATAACTTGATGTAATTTATTGCTACAAATTCATAAACTGAATGCCAAACGGTGTAGATCCTGATCAGATGGCTTCTTCAGAAGCCATCTGATCTGGATCTACACTGTTTGCAAAGATAGGGGTTGTTGTGAACAGCAAGATAAGGGTTAACCCTTATCTGGGGCTATGGACATGATAACATGTAAATACACTCATTTTAGATTATTTAACCCTTCTCTTGCTGAATATTCAATTTAGCCACACCCATTTCTGACTCTGAACCAATCAGATTACTTGATATAATTTATTCTTTCAAATCCATAAATTGAATGTCAAACAGTATAGATCCTGATCAGATGGCTTCTTCAGAAGCCATCTGATCTGGATCTACACTGTTTGCAAAGATAGGGGTTGTCGTGAACAGCAAGATAAGGGTTAAGAAATGAATATAATTTAACGCTCATCGAAGTATGAACAATATTGGGCCACAAACAAAGTAAGTGAACCTCTTCCTGAAGGGGTTCACTTTAACTTTGTTCGTGACTTGATGTTGTTCATAATTCGATGAACGTTAAATAAATTACCCTTATTACATTTATTTACATAATTTTCCATCCATTATGTGAACAAAAACTTACGGTTTGAGGGCTAAAATTTCAGCAATAATACAGTTGTATGCAGCTTTCCTGCGAACAGTGGAAGAGCGTCGTTGACATCATGACAACATCATCGTCCAGTCAACATAAGGAGAACCAGTGTTTATTTTTGACGTCATATAACGGTCATGTGACGTCGTGCGAGTCAATGTATTCAGTGGAGTATCCACATAACAGGTTTTGGATACAGTAACACTTATTCTGCTGAACATGATAACTCCTACCTTTGCACAAACTGTAGATTCAGATCACCTGACTTCTTTAATAGCCATCTGATCAGGTTCTACATGATATTTAGTTTGCACATTTGAATAAATGCTTTTTAGCTCGTCTGTTTTTTGAAAAAAAATTTTCGAGCTATTGTCATCACTCCGGCGTCTGCGTTGTCGTTGTCGTCGTCTGGCGTCGTCGTTCCAAAAAAACTTAACCTTGGCTATAACTTAAAAAGTATTAGACCTAGCCTCATGAAACTTCATACACACACTCATCATCACAAGAGCTACATTTTGACCAAGGACCATAACAACATTGTTGAATTTGGCTGAATTATCTCCCCTTTTCCAATTTTTTTCTGAAACACATTTTTTGCTCTCATTTTAATACTATTCACAACAGAGCCTTCAAACTTCACATGAATGTTCCTTGGGACAAGACCTTTTCAGTGATACCACACTTTTTGATCTGTGACCTTGAACTTTAACCTATTTTTCGAAAATTTAACCGAAAACCTTAACCTTGACCATATTTCCAAAAGTATTTGGCCTACCTCCATGATACTTCATACACATACTCACTATCACAAGAGCTACATTCCCTACAAGTTTTATAACTCCATCTTGCAATTTGATTGAATTATCTCCCCTTTTCTCTCCGTTTTTTTTAAATTGTTTTTGTCTCTTATTTCAATACTATTCACAACAGAGCCTTCCAACTTCACATGAATGTTCCTTGGGACAAGACCTTTTCAGTCATACCATGCTTTTTGACCTGTGACCTTGACCTTGCAATTTCACTGATTTGTCTATGTGACATGGAAAAACAGACGAGCATGGCGCCGCTTGCGGTGCTCTTGTTATAAAGTCATTTGATTGTCTTAAGTCATAAATGGGTGTGGTTTAATTAACCCATTTTGAACCAGAAACCCCAAAATGGGTACCCTGGCAAACAGTGCAGGCCCAGATCAGGCACCGCAGAATGCTGTGTCTGATAGGGGCCTACACTCTTTGCAGACAGTTAGCTCATTTTGCAAATAAATTGTGAAGATATGTAACACAATGTGACACAACCTAAATTTTGAAGTGGACTCCTGCTATATAAAAGGTGAAGATTCCATTTGGTACAAAATGGATTAATATAGTCAGCAGGATAAGGGTCAAATATATTTCAGGTGAAGGTTATGTCCAGTAAAGTGGACTACAGCAATGTGGGTAGTAAAGTTGGCTCAAAGGATAAAATTGATCATAAACCAAAAGGAGGAGATAAGAAGGTAAGGGCATGCACATAACAGATCATGAGCATAGCTATCAGTTGGAAAATTTGATGTGCTTTATATTGATTAAGAATTCTGTTTTCCCTGTAGACTGCTACTAGAAATATTCCATTTTCAATATTGGGAAGTAGTGGGAAGTTTTGATGAACTTTCTGTAAGACAGAAATATTGTGAACAGGTTTTTTGTGCCCCTGCTATTCGAAATATGAAAGAAATGTACCTCCATCCACATCCGTGTGAGTGTCCATGTCTGTGCCCATATCCGCGATGGCATTAGCAGATTGAGTTTGAGTTTGAATTTTCTTAGTTATGCTGCCAGGCAGAGGCATTGGTTTCCTTTGGACATATTTCTAGTTTTGCTATGGTTGATCGTGATGGATGAGTTACACCACAAAATGTGTCCTTTGCATATTTGAGTTTACCCATGAGATCAATATGGTTGATAAACTTTGCACTTGGTATGATAATACATATTGGTCACTTAGGCTCTATCCCCGATTATGAGGACAAGGTCATAGGCTAAGAGTTTTATTACATTATAGATATGGTGCGAGCTCTCCCTCTGGCAACGAACCGTATTATAATGAGGTTGTGGTGTATTTATCCAAAATATTCTGACACCTCAACTCCTCACCATACTTATTCTAAATTTTGAACATGTACAACAATTCACTGGATGAGTGGCAAACAGTGTAGACCCTGATGAGACAATGCACTCTTTCAGTGTTTAATCTGGGTCTACCCTGTTTGTTCAGGCCTGTCTGCCAAAACATTTATGGCATCAGGTACTAGTTCCTTTTGTGTATCCAAAAATAGTATATTTCAGATAACATGTTTTATAATTGCCTTATATTCAAACCTTAAAGAGGCAGTTCTAACAGTCACCCACAATCTGTGTTCTGAGAAAGAATAAAGAAATACTGTACACAGCTGGATTCCTGTTATAGCAGAAGATGAACACAGTCATAATAAATAATAATTTCTTTCATATTTCTGAAATGAATCTTTTCTGAAGAAATAATATAAGTGAAGGCAATGATCAGGAATCGATACAATTAACCCACAGCTCCCAACAGAGACACTAAAGGGTAAGAAGTACAAACATGAAATAACTAGACCCTAATGGAAACATCAATAGCGGAAAGCCAAAAGGACAGTTACTTTCCCACAAAATGACCAATTGGCTATCCAAAATAATATAAGCAATACACACACTCAAACCATAACAAAAATAAACCGCGACAGAAGAACTGCCTTGGAACGGTCAGTGAAACAAATTCTTCTGGGGGGCTTAAATCGAGTTTACGTGGCCACAATCCTCGCGGTTCACATTTTTCTTATTTCCTCTTGAACTTAGATTTAGAGTGCACATTTGAATAAGCTCATTTGGACTGTTATGATGAACACCCACATGAGGTTTTAAGCAAAAGTAAGGAAAGCAATTTTTTGCTGCCTTTTTCGGCGATTACTTCTTTATTTTTATTTTTGATCAATACATCCAGCAACAAACTTGTAGAGGACAAGCTGTGCCAACTTCTCAAAAAGGTTTCATGTCCCTAAGTTATCTAAGAAAAGCTGTAATCAGATGGGGATTTCTGCGATTTCCACTTATTGCCAAATTTTCTGGTCCCGCCTTGATGGTGTGGTTTGTCAATGTGTCGTCAATTCATTGCTTGATTGATGGAAAGTTATGAGGGTCATTCAAATATCCTGCAGGTTTACAATATGCACATTCGAGAGGTAAACAAAAAGTCGCAATTACTGGTGACGTATTTTTAATATTTGAACAATACAGATCAAATGCGTAGGATCTGTATTGTCTCTACTATGGGTTTGCTGACTAAAACCATGTAGTTAATGCTTCTGACTGTCTTCACTCCAGTGCTTTGTACAACGCCCTTTCAGTTGGACGCCTCCTTGGTTGCACGGAATTTATCCATATAAAGATATCGTTTCATGTAGGCTGTTTCAAGTAGGCTTGTCATTTGCTCACATTTTGATAGTGTGAGTGACAGAATGGGACTTAGTTTATATTATGTAAAAAGTTCATCTGATTAGAGCAAAATTATACCATTCAGGAGGCTGAGTCCTTAACGAGAAGTTGGCGGAGTTTCTCCTCAAGAACTTTCCAGCTGGATGTATTGATCAAAAAAAAAAAGTTGTTGCCAAAAAACACGGCAAAAAAAGTAAAAAGTAGAAGGGCAGTTGTCATTTTCTGGCAAAAGAATGTGCACCATAATGGTTAACCTCTTACGTATAAGCTTGCCCAGGAAAAGTGTGGATAGGTAAACTGACCGGCTCAAAAATGACGTAAAAAGTGTTGACTGGGCTGTTAAACTCCAATACAAACAAACAAAACCCATTTAGTACCAGAAACCCCAAAAGGGGTATTTGGCAAACATTGCAGACCCAGATCAGACGCCGCAGGGTCTACACTGTTTGCAAAAAGTTCAGCCATTTTCCTACTAAAATTTGAAGAAAACACAACCTGACACCCCTTTTTAGCTCACCAGAGCGGAAGGCTCAGGGGAGCTTATTGGATAGGCAGTTGTCCGTCGTCGTCTGCGTCGTATGTCCCTCGTCAACACTTTCAAACGACTTCTCCTCTGAAGCCACTGGGCAGATTGGGCCCAAATTTTATCTGTAGCATCCTTGGGCGGGGGTATTGAAAGTTTGTGTTTTTTATGAAAATCGGCTCATTAGTTTGGTTGCTATGGCAACTAAGACTTCCCATAGACTTATAATGGGGAAAATTGAAAAATGGCATTTACTGCCAAGCCTCTGCAGATATTTTGACAAAACTTTCATAGAAATGTTCCTTAGACAATCTACTCTCTGCCATATGAATTTAGGGCTGCTGCTCATTTGTATTGGTTGCCATGGAAACCAAAATGAAAAAAAAAAATAGAAAAAAAAAAACCTTAAAAAATCATCTCCTCAGAAACAGTATGCTCAATGAGGCTGAGAGTTTATGGAAATATTCACCATATTTGCCTTTACAGGTTTTGTGTTTTTTATGAAATTCGGCTCTTTAGTTTGGTTGCTATGGCAACTTAGATTTTCCATAGACTTATAATGGGGAAAATTTAAAAATGGCATTAACTACCAAGCCTTTGCAGATATTTTGACAAAATTTTCATAGAAACGTTACTTGAGTAAACTTCTTTCAGCCATATGCTTTTATGTCAACCTGTGGGTCCGGTAGGTTGTGCCAGGGCCATGCCCCGCCCCCTCCACTTCATAAAATGCCTTATATCTCAGAAACCTTACAGATCCCTACCCCTAAACCATATATATTCTTGTTCCTTATGATAAGACACATTAAGTGACACCAACCTGGGGGTTCCCCCGGATGTGCCGGGGACATACCCCACCCCCTCCACTTCATTAAATGTCATTTATCTCAGAAACCATTCAGATCCCCACCCCTAAGCCTTATATATTCTTGTTTCTTATGATAAGACGCACTCAATGACAGCAACCTGGGGTCCCTCGGGATGTGCCTGGGCCATGCCCCACCTCCTCCATTTCATAAACAGCCCAATATCCCAGAAACCCTACAGATCCCCACCCCTAAACCATATATATTCTCGTTGCTTATGATAATTCGCATTCAGAGACACCAACCTGGGGGACACCCAGGATGTGCCGGGGCCATTCCCAACCCCCTCCACTTCATAAAAGGCCAAATATTCCAGAAACCTTCCAAATCCCCACCCCTAAACCATATTTATTCTTGTTTCTTATGATAAGATGCATTAAGTGACACCAACTTGGGGGTTCCCCCAGATGTGCCGGGGACATGCCCCACCCCCTCCACTTCATAAAATGCCATTTATCACAGAGACCATTCAGATCCCCACCCCTTAACCATATATATTCTTGTTCCTTATGATAAGAAGCACTCAGTGACACCAACCTGGGATGTGCCGGGGCCATGCCCAATCACCTCCACTTCATAAAAGGCCAAATATTCCAGAAACATTTCAGATCCTCACCCCTAAACCATATATATTCTTGTTCCTTTTTATTAGACACATTCAGTGACACCAACCTAGGAGTCCCCCAGAGCATGCCCGGGCCATGCTATACCCCTCAACTTCACAAAAGACCATATATCTGAGAAACTGTTCAGAGCCCTACCCCTAAACCATAATATATTCTTGTTCCTTATGATAAGACGCAATCAGTGACACCAGCATGGGGGACTCCCGGGGTGCCAACGGCCATGTCCCACCCCTTTACTTCATTAAAAGCCATATATCTCAGAAACTGTTCAGATCCCCACCCCTTAACCATATATATTCTTCTTCTATATGATGTCCCCACTTCATAATAGGCCATATATCTCAGAAACCATTCAAATGCCCACCCCATAATCACATATATTCTTGTTCATTGTTATTAGACACATTCAGTCACCCCCATCTTGGGGGGTCCGCAGGGGCCATTTCTCTCCCATCCACTTCATGAAAGGGCCTCATATCTCAGAAACCGTTCAGCATTCAGTGACAGCAGTATTGGGCTTTACTGGGATCCACCATGCCCGAATCCCTCTACTGCTTAAAAAGCCTTACATCTCAGGAGCCATACATATCCCCACCGCTAAACCATAATGTCTCTGTTCCTTTTGATAAGATGCATTTAGTGACACCAAACAGGGCTCCATTGGGTTCATTCCCCACCCTCTCTACTTTATAAAACACCTAATATTTCAGATACAGTCCACATGAGTGCTCATTTGGGTATGGGGTTTGTTTAGGAGACTTTATAATTGGTAGATTAAAATCATATCCTGTTAAAATACAATGTCATGGGCAGTGCCCACCTAAGCTCTGGTTTATGAAATTTGGCTCTTTGGTTTGTTTGCTATGGCACGTTAAGAATTTCCATTGACTTATAAATGGGGAAAATTGAATATCACATTTATGCCTTTCAAGATATTTTGTCAAACTTACATAGAAATGTTCCTTTAATAATGTTCTTTTAGGCCTATTAGTTGCCACAGATGGGAAATTGTCAATTGCCATCTGTTGTATTGCAACAATACATTCAAGCGACATCAGACGTCTGAAGCCACTAGGCTGATTGGGTCCAAATTCTATCTGTAGTATCCTTGGGCGAAGGGTTTTCATGGTTAGTTAAAATACATTGTTGCCAGTGGGCAGTGCCCCCTGAGCTCTGGTGGGCATAGTGGCCCATGGGCCTCTAGTTTTGGACTTCTTCAGGTAAGGTGAAGTTTTGAAATGGAAGGTCAAGTGGCAAACTGATGATTTATCTCCCCTAATGATATTGTTGAAATCAGTAAGCCTCAGATTACTATTACTTAATGTTATGTAACTTTATATGACAGCTGAAGGAAGCTACTATAATTTTACAGTCATTTACTACTATAGCTTTGCATATCTTTGATAAATTTTTTAATTGTTTGTTTATATGCTTCTCTTTTTAATAGATTCAGACTGCGAAGCTGAACTGGAATGTTGACTCTAAGGTTGGGAGTTTGAAGAATGTGACTCATTCTCCAGGCGGCGGTACCGTAAAAGTAATTTCTTGTTGTTTATTGTAGCTCTCTGGCAGAAGCTGTGGGAGCTTGTCACAGATTGTGTTTTCCAATATGTTTTCTACATGATGCTAGACATATAACTTTGTATATTTTTAGCTCACCTGAGCCAAAGGGTCCAGGGGAGCTTATAGGATGCTAGTCCATCCGTCGTCTGTCTATCCATACCTTTGACCAGGTATATCTCTGCAACCTGCAGGCTTGTCTCAATCATTTTTCATCTGTAGCATGCCTCTGGTGGGGCATTGATGACATAAGCTTTTTATAGAAATTGAATGAAAGCTTTGGTTGCTATGACAACCACAAGGTTCCAAAGACTTACAATGGGAAAATGCTTATCATCACCATAGCGCCTTCAGTTTTGATCTGATCTTTCTGAAACTTATATGTCAGGTGGCTGGACGTAAAAACTCTGATTCATTCGAAAACCGGCTAAGCAGGCCCATTAATCATAGAGTTACATCCCCTTGATCGCTGAAAATGCCTTTGCCAACCTCTGACATTTTCACTACCTTTCATTATGCTGTTTGTCATACATTTTACTAGAAATTACATTCCATAAAAATCCTAAAAATTCAGACACCTTGAACACTTGCCGTAATTCTCCCAGAATTTTAACAAATTTGTTTCACAATCAAGCAAGGAGTCCAAAATGTGTAGATGGAAAGACAAACAGTATAGACCCTGATCAGACTGCTCCTTCAGGAGCAGTCTGATCTGGGTCTACACTGTTTGCTGAGGCCTGTCTGTCCCAATACTTAGGATCATTACAGTAGTTTTTGCATATGCATTATAAGAGATGAAATGTAAGCCAGATCATGTTTTCACAAATGTCATATGCACCCATGTCAGCTCTAGGTCAGATATGCTATATCAGCTATATAACACCTCTATATCACATCTCTGACCTCTGACTAGTAGCACAGTCACTATTCGATCAACATCACTTCCACACAGTCATGTTTGTTTGTTTGTATTGGAGATTAATGGCCCAGTCAACACTATTTTAGGTCATTTTTGAGGCAGTCAGATTACCTATTCACATTTTCCCTGGGGAGGCGTATACATAAGCGTACAGTACAGTGCACATCTTTTTGCCAAAAACAGACAACTGCCCTTCTTGAATCAGTGGAAGGGAGAGAATGACCGTAGAAAAGATTTATGATCAATCTCCACGAAAGAATGTTGCAGGCCCTGGCAGGTATCGAACCCGCATCCTCTGATCACTAGTCAGATGCGCATCAGACTGACATTGGAGGCCGGCTCCACAAGGTCATATCAAGCCTCTGAAATACGTTTGACACCAATTGCTATGCCCAGCCCACTTCTCCCCATCCCATTTCACAACAAATACAATACCTTGAAATATACTATTCAAAAACAGTAGGGGATATTTTACTTTCAGGCTGAATATTGGGAAATAAATAAAACGTTACCTGGCCAAGAGGCATTTAATTCAAAGGACTATCAAATATCCATAAATTGAACCACACATTAATTCCAATGATCACGTCATTGTGTAGCGAGACGGCGACCAACATTCAAATGTCATTTTTCAAAAGCCCTCAATAACGTGTTAGACCGCCTCGATTGTCACAGCAGGCATTCCATCGTTGTCGCATACTTCCAATTAGTCTTTGAATCGTGAACTGAGGGATCCTTGGCCACTCTTCTTGAAGTGCTGCACTAAGCTCACCCAGGGTCCTTGGAGGAGGATTGCGGCTTTGGACTCATTTCCCGAGGATGCCCATATGTATTTGATGGGAGATAAGTCTGGACTCACCGCAGGCCATGGCATTGTCCGAATATTTTGCCGTTGAAGGTACTCAGTGATGACCCGTGCCAGATGAGCCCTAACGTTATCGCCCTGAAAGATGAATCCATTGAGCAAACGGTATCAAGTGAGGAGGCAACATGTTATCAAGATAGTACAGTCCTGTAACTCTGCTGTAAATCAGTTTTTCCAGTCATGATGATCCCACCTCATCATGTAACAGACCCTGCTCCATATCGGTCATTAACAACTCTAGCCGGGCCTGTATAACGTTCGACAGTATGACGCCAGACTCTTCTACGACCATCAAGTAAGTTCAAGTTACCCCGGGATTCGTCACTGAGAATAACGTGAGACCACTGATTAATGTTCGAATGTCAGTGGTGTGTACACAAAACGTGCTCTACGGTGCCTACCTTTCAACGGCAGTACAACTTGTGGACACCGTGCCGTAAGGTCACTTGAGTGAGGGCGATTTCGGATCGTCTGTCTAGAGGCATTAACCCCTCTTACTCGTTGCATGTATTGCTGAAGAATGGTTGACGTTAGTCTCTGGTTGCAAAACGTTTGATGGACAACAAGGTGGTCATCGCGTCCGTTAGTACTCTTCAGGCTTCCACTTCTCTGCAAATCCGTTACTGCTCTTTTCCTACGATAGCGTGCCTATAGTTGACTGACAACTGACTATGACGCATTCATAACATTTTAACTCTTTTCCTACGATAGCGTGCCTATAGTTGACTGACAACTGACTATGACGCATTCATAACATTTGCCGTCTGCAACTGCGAACTTCCGGTCTTGAGCATGCCAAAGACTCTCCAACGTTGAGTTGTCTGCCGAATCATGGTTCTAATAACAAATTTGTTTATGAAATCGTTTCATACAACACTTCTACCGTCGACACAGAAAGCTTTATTGAAATCTCGCAATATTAAACCGGTTTGTCGCTAATGTTAAAATTCAAGTGCTACCCCATGTACAATTTATGCCCCTGTGCTATGCTACTCGAGCACAAATATTATACTCCTCAATGATAGAATAAACACACATGATAGTCAATTGACATGGTGTACCCAGTATTTGTTCATTCCTAATGCTTAGGCTGATGGGCTCGAAGGAACCGGAATATCCCCTACTTTTTGTGAGCAGTATAGTAATGGAATCACCTTTTATCATTTAGTAAAATGAAAGGTATGAGAAATAGATTATAATATGGCATATTCATATCATACCCATTATCAGCCCTCAACCCATATCAGCCCTCATCCCTGATATGGGCCAAGGGGTGATATTGAGGAATATGGTATATTGCTTCAGGTACGGAAATCAATGTAAATTTCACAACAAATACAATTAAACTGACACCCTGGACCTGTTGCTTTTGATTGGCAGATTCTATTGGTCAGTGAAAGGTCATTTTTCTGTATAATATATACATTTTGCAAGCCAGCTTTTGACTTATAATATTGCCAGTAGCTTCATTGATCAGTGTTCAATCTGACAACGTTCCCTATCAGAGTCTAACCACTGGCATTTAGGGTAAGTTTGGTTTAGGAAATGTCACAAAATTTTGTTGTACTTTTATTTTTTCCTATTTTCAACTCACAAGTGTGTGTTGCAGTCTCAGATCTAATTGGCTGTTTCAGCATTGTGAGACCGAGTATTTTGATGATGACTTAAAGTGGACAGCTGAAGCTAAAGTGAACTCTTTGGAAAATACAGACTATGTTCCTGGGGGTGGCAAGGTCAAGGTAATGACATTTTAATTCACTTATATTTGACTGTTTCAAAGTTCCGTGAGATTGACTACCTTCACAGAGTTACTGCTTTTAACCCATTGTATACTGGTGGACTCTTCAATTGCTATATGTTGGACAAGTCCATTTGTCATATAAGGGGTGTCAGGCCCATTTTGTCGTTTTTATTCTATTTTTGTTTGAAAATACTGTTAGCAAATAGTGAAGGCCCTGATCAGCATCTGCTCTGGGCCAGCACTGTTTGCCAAGGTACCCCTTTAGGGGTTTCCTGTATAATAATTTATTGGGTAAATAATTTATTTGTATTACTGACAAGTCAATGCAGACTTCTACATTGCCTCAACCTCTATTTTTCTAAACATCTGGTCAATCCAAGAAGTACATATGGATTTAGTTTTGAGCCTACATAAGAAAATCATGAATTTTATTTAAAATACAATGCTTAGAGTGCATAGATTTATTTTCTTGTTGTGCTTCATGTTTTTGAAAATTTAATTTTCCTTAATGTTTGTATGTTTAAGAAGATTTCGTTCAAGAAGTCTGTTTAAAATTTTAAATCATTTGTGAACTTTTTCAAAATGAATTGACAAATATCAGTAATCTTTTTCAGGCATTTAATGAGAAACTGATCTGGAAGGCAGAGCCAAAAGTGAACACTAATCTGAGGAGACATGTAAATACTGGATTGGATAAACTGTATGTCTCAGAAAACAGGAGCAAGGAAAGATACATGAGCTGCAATTATCCACTGGTACTGAACACTGAGAGGCCAAATGAGGATGTAGGACAGGAATTGTTAACAAATCATGTTGAGAATGAACTAAAGATGAAAGGAGATAGCAGCTCACCTAAGATACCTGAAGAGGTCCGTGATCAGAATTCAATAACAAAACGTGTAGTGTATAAATTAGAGAGAGCAGATACTATGAATATTGGAGGAATTCTGAAGGTGAGGGCAGTCTATTCAGCTATAAACACCAAAGATGAAGTTAGAAACAAAAATTTGGACATTTTGCCAGAAACCATCACTGAGGGCCAACACCTTAATGATTATACAGCAGGTACTGAGAATGCATCATCAGAAACTTTAAAAGAAGTTAATAGTGTGTTGGAAGAAATAAATTTTCCTGATGAAAAGGAACTTAAAACTGGAAATGCGTGTGAAGATCGAACAATAAATCAAGAAACAAACACCTGTGCATCATACATGACAAAGGAAAATGAGCTTCCTGTGCCACACCCTGATGTTGAAGATGTGGAGTTGCAAACTGTTGATCTTTCAAACAAAAAGAGACCAAAAAATCACAAATCTGTTGGGAAAAGTTTTCTCAGTGCTTTCATATCTAAACATAAACATCTGATAAAAAGTAAGCATTCTAAGAAGAAACCAGGGGCTGATACGGCTGGAGGTAAGGAGTGCCAAAATACTCCATCAGATGCAGAGATGGTAATGGCAGTTAAAGTCACTGACAAGGAAGACAGTGTAAAACTGGCAAACCTTGGATATGTAAGTCCAAAAATGAAGAGGAAATATAAGATTACCGGAAGTTCTAAAAATGATAAAACAGGTTTGGCATCAGATGGCAGACATAAAACAGGAGATATCTCTAATCAAGTCATTTCAAAGAGGCATCAAAGAGCTACTGGAATAGAACATATAGACTCAGTTAGCCCAACATTACAATGCATTACCCATCATGTTTCAGAAAATGAAGTGCAGGGATTTGGATTAAAAGTAATTAATGCACACAACAGCTTAGACCCTGGAAGTGTAACTTCTACAGATGAGTGTATTGATACGCTGCTGAATACAAAAGAAGTGTTTAATTGTCCAGGATCTATCAGCTCAGCTGTTCAAGTAACTAATCAAGTGGAAGAGTGTCTCTGCAGAGAACAAATTTCTGTAAACCAGTCTAATAGTTACTCCTGTGCATCACACAAACCATCTGCTGATAAGTTTAAAGTCTATGCTGAAATAGAATTCGATGATGAAAGTAATGATGGCCAAAGGAGTGACAGCATATCTCAGACTGAAAATTATATTAGCCAAAGTCAGTATGAAGAAATCTGTACTGAAAATAATTCAGCAGCAGTACATTATCGTCCTGAACTGCCTTCTGATGAACAGAGTTTCCCATTGCATGAGAATTTGGTATGTTACAAGACTGAACCTGTTTATAGTACAGTAAATAAATTTGATAAAAAGAAAGTACTTCAGGATTTTGAGGAAGAGAGGTTTCAGACCAAATTAGAATTTCCGGTGAATAAGCAGTGTCTTCCAGATTGCACTGAGCCAATGGATACAAAAACAGTGGAAGATTGGAAAGATACTGCGGAAGATAGAGATATTTCTGGTGATAGTGATGGCATATTGAGAACATCTTCATGTGACAAGCCTAGGAAAGCTAGCCGAAGTATTACTGTTGTGTCATATGCCTATCGGGAAACAAAACAACAGAGCACAAAGTTTGACAACTTAAAATCCTTTTCCGAAGATGACAAAGTCTTGGAAAATAGAAACCCTCATGCAGGAAATACATTGGAGGACATACGTTTGTCACAAACTACACTTTCTCATGATTGTGGTCAGATACCAAGTTCAGTACAGCATGAAACAAATAAAAAAAGGAGTGTTGACGCATTGTCAAGTAGTGGAACAGGTACAATAACTACTCAGTTTGAGAATGATGATACAAGGTTGACCAAATTATTTAAGAAAATGGATGTTAACAAAGGGCTTCAAGGTATGAAATATCAGGATGGGAAAAGTGAAACCATTGGGAAAGATGCTTTAAAAATTACAGTTATGCCACTGAAACATGAAAAAGATAGGAAGACTCCTGCAACCACCAAGTGGGGTGATGAATCAAACATGTCTGCTGTAATCAGAGAACTAGAAATGGTGACATGTTTTATTTTAGATGTGCAATGTATGCTTTTGAAAATTATCCATGCTTTAGTAAACAGTGTGTGAAACCACAGTGAATTGCCCTAGAGGCCATTTATATTAACCCTGTTTTAAAAGGGCCAGTTTTTCAGAGCATTTCAAATGCAAACAAGTAGAAATATCCAGTCTTAAGTAACCACTGTTTTGCTTGTTGCAGTGTGGTTGCTCAACTTGGGTTTGCTACAAGAAATATTTGGACGTCTTATATACTCTGACTGAAACTATCCTAAAATTTGAACAAGTAAACATTTCTGTCAATGATGATTAAAAAATATGCCAGTGAAATAGCAACCAGTAATGCTGATCTGATCTAGACTCTTTCCAAAAACCTGTTTGTCAGAATATTTCCTTGAATGGTTCCTCTAAGAGAAGACATTTGCCCAACTTAAATTTCTGAAAGACCACTGTTTTCACATTTTGTTTGCATACATGGCATTAGACAGATAATTATACATGTATAGTTTTGCTTTACCAGAACAGTATTTAAAGTGTGGCTTTTTCTTGTATAGTAAACATGGCATGTATAACTGGGCCTTGAATTCCCATGCAGCTTCTGATCAGGTTGCAGGCTTGATTCTGGGATATGGCAACAGAATTTGTGATGATTGATAGATTATCAGGAGCTGTCTGATCTGGGTAAGCACTGTGTGTATATTAGGCCTATCTGACCCAATACTTAGGATCATTACATTATCCTGAACTGTTCATGATGTTTAGATTAACCTACCTGCAAAAGGCCTGTGACTCTGTTTCATTTCACAAAAGAAAGCCTTTCCATTGCATTCTTTCGTAAATTAAGGCAAGGAATCTGTTGGTCTAATACAGTCCAAGAAATGTGGCATGGGTATTTCAGTGCGGGGCCCCTATAGTAATCACTCTGTCCGTCCGTCTGTCTGTCCGTCTGTCCGTCCACAAATTTTTACTCCTCTGATAGCGCTGCCGGGGCCCTAGTCAGTTTCACTGACAGCTCTAGTTTACCCTTAAGATGCCAGTCACAACAATTGTCATTTGTTGTCTACATGTTAATTCAAGTCATTGTTATTCACCGTGTGGACTCAGATCAGACTGTTTACCTGAATACAAAAGCCCCAGTCGTTCAGGGCTTGGAGAAATAGATTGGACTGCATGGTGCTTCTGACGGCAGATAGTACTGGTAAACCGCTTAGAAGGCAAAGTGGTAAGAGTCCAATACATATTAGCCCTATTGGTTGTCATGGGACAGCAAGGCTTTAGATGTTATTTCATCTCAATGTCGGGTAAAAGTCCCACAAAATTGGAAGCAATGTCTCCAAAATGACCTAAACAGTGTTGATGGGGATGTCAAACCTCAATTCAATCAAACAAAAACCTAAATACAAAAATATGCTTGAAATAATTGCAAGAAGATGCAGCAGGCAACTTAAAAAGACAACATTTTCAGATGTAGTTTTTCTTGGCATCAGAACTGTTAAAAACTATTCATGGCACAGTCATGCAAATGGTACATGAACATTGATGCTTAAAACTACAGGCAATTTTTGAATGATTTTGATTTTAGTAAAAAGATAAAACAGTTGTGATGCCTTATTGAAAATTTGTGATTTTTAGAAAATGTTAATTATTAAAAATTGCAAAGTAACTTTTGGTTTCAAGTATATATAGTTAAGCACAACTTTGTTGTTTTTTCCGGATATTAAACATTATCATATATCGTAGTTTTCATATTTTCATATTTATCAAATGTATACCATTTTATCAGCCATGCTTTTAGTTAGATGCCATTTAATTGTAACCTAGATTGGCCTCTGTAAATCACTCTAAAAAACAAGGTCTCTCGACACTGTGGTTTTGACCTTTGCTAGGGTCTATTGTTAGATGCCAGGTTCTGCAATGGAAGGCTCTCAAGGTACTCCAGTGTTCAAACACCTCTGATGAACAATTGGTTTGATATAAGTGAAATAATCTCATAAGGGTCATGAAAGAATTGTAACCCATTCTCTTTTGCACTTTTCTGGCATGCTTCTTAAAGTATTGGCAGGGAAGTTGCTGAGTAAGGAGTGTATACCTCAATTGAACTGCTGCATTTGTAGCTGTCGGGTCATTGTCAATACTTTCTGCTATATTACCAGCACATATTTGACATAAAGCAGTGAAATTCCGCTATTAAGTCCACCTAAAACAAAGACTCCTGCTTTTAATGGCTTATTTAGTCGGTTGCAGTTATTCTTTCTTTGTGCTTTCTGCATACAATGTCCTCTGGTCAGAGGCCACTTTTGGGACTGTTCAAAAGTGGTCTTGAAGACCACTTTTTAACAGTCCCAAAGGTGGTCTTAATAGTGGAATTTTACTGTATTTGATAGTGATGGTCCAGTTGTTCAAAGTATTGTTAGTTTAAAGAGCTCGTTAGTGGTCAAACTGTTTGCTATGCTAGTACATGTATGTGGGAAAAGCTGCCCACACCTTTTTCTGCAAAAATATTAGTACTTTTGTCATATTTGAAATGATTTGCAATGCTTTAATGATATAATAACTAACAATACTGTTAGTTTTGAACAACTGAACCCGAATGTTAAATTTTAAGTATAATTATAGTAATTGAGCCAACCAATGACAAAAAGGCACTTTAGCATTTTTCAGTTATACTTTTCAAATATGCTAACATCCTTGAAGGTGTCTTCCAAGGTCCGATTTCTCTTCCGGCTCTTCAGACACCCTCCCTGGATGTAGATTTTTACCTGAAATTAAGTAAAAGAGAAAAATAAAGACATCTACACCAAACAGATGGTTGGCCAGCCTACAGATATGCATACATAGCCAATTAAAAGAGCTAGACATCAATTTGCCACAAGGTCAGTGAGCAATAAAGGCTCTGATGAGACTGTGCATTTGCCCAGGATCCCCCGAGCCATTGCTGGTCTCCTTAGTGAATCCTTTTCTCATGAGCTGGCTCAATTGGTTATGGGGAATGCCTGAAGTAAAAGGGGGGACAACTCTGTCAAAAATATTTTTGCTTCCCTTGTCAATAGGGGTCTACTCTTAAACTAAAGAATTGGCATGACTACTTTAGTTCAGGAGTAGACCCCCATTTTAACTGGCCTCCACATCCTAATGGGTAAGAGCGCTGACTCTTAATCATTAGGTCTCTCACCGCTGTGGTTAGCGCCTCACTTGAGCCATGTTTGAGAAGCCAAGTTCTGCAACGGAAGAACATTTTCTGTGGGTGCTCTGGTTTTCACCCCATGTTGCTTAATGATCGGTTCTAAATACCGGTAAGGGAAATAATCTTGAGAGGGTCATAAAACACACACACACACACACACACACACACACACACACACACAAGAGGTTTTCTCCCATGTAAGCTGGCTTAACCTTTACCACTGTCTGGGCTAATTCAGTTGACGACAAATTGTTGATTTTCTTTTTTCATTTTTCCCAGAAAAAAGTCTTGACACCTCTGGCAAATTGTCTCTATAGAAGACAATTTGCATGAAATGTTGAATCCTGTTTTCGGAGAAAAAAAAATCAAAATGTTGTTGGCTGAAAAAAATACCCAGCATGCAGGGCATTTAAATATGTCACAAGTGTCCATTTTGTATTTTGGGCATTTGGAGTACAATAAAATTTGTTTACTATTTTCAGATCTTGGATCAAAAAGTAGAAGTGAAGGCCCAGTCCAAGATTGGCTCAACAGCAAATATTAAACATAAAGCCGGTGGTGGCGATAAAAAGGTAATGTGTTGCTAAACAGTTAACAGTGTTACAGGTACATCACAAAAATCATGGCTTGGAGAATTATATTGGGCTGCATGGTGCTTCCACACAGAGCTGAAACCAACTGAACATTGGCGTTCAGGGGCCATTTGTTCAAAGCATCGTTAGCTTAACCAGCATGTTAGGAGTCAAATTGTTAACTCCTCTGGCAAGTACAGTATCTATAATTTTGTTATTTTTGCTGAAAAATGTGAGCAGCTTTTGCATTTGCAAAAGCTGCTCACATTTTTTTTCAGCAAAAATGGCATATTTGACATATTAAATGATTAAAGTTTTAATGATACGTTAACTAACGACATTGTTAGTTTTGAACAACTGGCCTCCGGTAAACAGCTTAGAAGGTTGAACCCTGCCCAGGCAAAGTGCTCTGAATTTGACCGTCCCTTCTTATGAATCCTAGCGGTTTCTTTGGGCTGTAGGGCTTAAAATGTCATTTTATCTCGATTTGGGTAAAAGTCTCATAAAATCTGAAGCAATGTCTCCAAAATGAGCTATGTGATGCTGATTGGAACATAAAATCTCAACACAACAACAAGACCACAGCCTGTTTATAGAGCATCTTACATAAGTGATCATCTATTTTTGAATTTATTAAATGGGTTGAGGAAAAGGTATAAAATGCGAGGCTTTGCCAAGCATTTTATCCCTTTTCTTCGAGTTTAATTAATTCAGTAATACATGAGCACGAATGCAGGATTCTATTTATTGAATGACATTTAAAACGCATTTTATTTACGATTGTTTAACAAAAATGCCAGTATTCCGCCATTAGTTAACACGACGTCGTTGAGGGTGACATACATGTAACGTTAGGGAGCGTATCTAACTAATTTGCATATTTAATCCACTAGTGGATAACCAAATTTATTACATGACGTTATTACATCTCAGACGTGACGTCCTATGATAAATTATATTATTTGTGGGACTAAAGCAGAAACAGTGTTAGTTAAACATGTTATAGTTATATTCATTTGCGAAAGTATAGATAATAGAGAAAAAATAACCATTTATGGGCATTTTCCTGTATAAGCTATACCTTTTTATCCCCTGACCGAATATGTTCAGGGCATATAGCGATCAGCCTGGCGTCTGTCCATCCATCTGTCCGGTCCGTCCGTCCGTAGATGCAACCTTGTGATGGCCATAACTCCTATACCCTTTGATGGTGTCATGCGCAAGAACCAGAACTCTGGATGGCATACTTCTTGAGTTACCTCCCCTTTTAATAAAATAGAATGACTACTTTGTGATGGCCATAACTCCAATACCTTTTGAGATATATTGATGGTACCTGGCACAGTTGTTCACAAGGCTGAGATGGCATGTCATGCACAAGAACCACAACTCTGGTTGCCATGGTTTTTGAGTTATCTCCCCTTCCAATAAAATTGAGTGACTACCTTGTGATGGCGATAACTCCAATACCCTTTAAGATATATTGATGGTACCTGGCATAGTTGTTCACAAGGCCGAGACAGTGTGTCATGCACAAGAACCACAACTCTGGGTGACATGATTTTTGAGTTATCTCCCCTGTTAAATAAAATAGAATCACTACCCTGTGATGGCCACATCTCCAGTACTCTTTGAGATATATTAATGCTACTTGGTACAGTTGTTCATGAGGTTAAGCAGGTGTGTCACATGCAAGAACCATGACTCTGGGTGCCCTGGTGTTTCAATTATCTCCCCTGACAATATAACCTTGTGATGGCTATAACTCCAATACCCTTTGAGATACATTGATGGTACTTGGCACAATTATATACAAGGTTGAGACGGCAATTCATGCCTGAGAACCACAACTCTGGGTGCTATGGTATTTGTGTTATCTCCCCTTCCAATATAAAAGTATGACCAACTTGTGATCACCGTACCTCCAATACCCTTTGAGACATATTGGTGGTACTTGATGCAGATGTTCATGAGGTTAAGCAGGTGTGTCATGCTCAAGAATTGCAACTCTGGGTGCTCTGGTTTTTTCAGTTATCTCCCCTGACAATATAACCTTGTGATGGCCATAACTCCAACACCCTTTGAGATATATTGAAGGAACTTTGCACAATTGAATACAAGGTACAGAAGTGGTGTCATGTGCAAGAATCACAACTGTTGGTGCTGTGGTATTTGAGTAAGCTACCCTTCCAATATAACAGTATGACCAGTTGTGATCACCATATCTCCAATACCCTTTGAGACGTATTGATGGTACTTCGTACAGAAATACTTGAGCTTAAGCAGGCATGTCATGCGCAAGAACCACAATTCTGAGTGTCCTGGTTTTTGAGTTGATCTTCCCTGACAGCATAATCTTGTGATGGCCATAACTTGAATACTTTTGTGATATATTGCTGGTTTAATTCTGGTGCACTTTCCATTGGTGATCAATCTTCTGAAGGCCATATTGGCTTTTGGTCGGGGGATTTGCCATCTCTTCCAATGGCTATTTTTGGGATTTGTAACCCCTGTTCCACTGAACCCTTTTCAAACAGTGAAGATCTGGATCTGATAGCTCCTTATCAGGATCAACACTGACTGGCATTCAGGGTTCAAATTAGAATATATACATTATTTCAAGCAATTTGTTTGGTTGATAGGTAGCAATGGGTGTGGCAAATTAATTTATAATTATAACTTAAGCTGTATATTAGTGAGCATTATTATATAGAGGTTTGTTGTATAGTAATTGTTAGAACTTTCATTCCTTAAGAGAAACTTCTAACATCGCTGAGCATAGATGATTGTAAAACATCGCAGGCCTGTTGTTCAAACCTAACGACATTGTTAGTTAATATATCATTTAAGGGGAATGGGAACACCTTCAGGTGAGGCAACTCCTGAAAAGTATTTTTGTATCCCATGTCAATAGGGGTCAACTCTTAAAGGTGCATTATTGAGCTACTGGGTCTCAATTTTTTTTTCTGGTTTTTATCTTCAATGCATACTCCTATGTCATGTGAACACTTTTGGAGCCAAATACAGCTTCAGAACTTTGTGAAAATGGTAGTTTTCATTTGTGTTTACCCTTCGCTCTGAACATGTGTTCGGAATTTCTGTTCTAAAAATAAATCTGTCACTTTACACATACATGGCGACAGTATCGTCTCTGAGTGTCGTTACTTTTGGCATGGTATTCAGCGTCATATTTTTTACCGATTCAGGTATGGCCTAAGCAAGCAAGGCCAAAAATAAACGTCGCATAACGTCATATATGGGGATTCTATTTTTGTCACGAGCTAAAAATAGATCTAACTAGTGTTTGAAACCTAGTTAGGGAATCCCTCTCAAACTCGTTTACCTGTAATCATAATTGTTCGCATTTTTGCATAAAATGCATTCATTTGTATTGTTTAAAAGAAAAATACCGGCTATGTGTTTTATTTTTGGAAGCATTTTTCCCAGATAGCTCAATAATGCACCTTTAAAGGAAAGAATTTGCTCCTAAGGAGCAAATTCTTTCCTTTAAGAGTAGACCTCTTTTTCAGTGGGACAGGGCAAATATAGAAAAGTGAAGAGGAAGTCCAGAAAGTTGTCTCCCTTTGAATAATGGCAAACTAATCTGCCAGGTGTTCCCATTGTCCTTAACCCAGCTCATGAGAAAGGGCCAGTACTTTTTCAGTGGGAGAGGGCTTATAGGAAAGCAAACAGGAAGTTCCGAGAGTTGTCTTCCTGTGAAAAATGGGGGGAAAAATCTGCCAGGTGTTCCCATTCTTCTTAAATCTTTGATCATTAAATATGGCATATACATTAGTATTTTTGTTGTAAAAAAAACCCAGATTATTACATATCCTAATTGCTAGAATAGTTAACAGTTTGACCTCTAACGAGCTTGTTAAGCTAACAATGCTTTGAACAACTGGACCCTGACAAAGCTATTCATGGAGCCATTGAAGATAGTATTATTGTACATATACAGAGGGCTGGCCTCTGTAGCTCAGATGGTTGTATGTCTGACTGGTGAGTGGACCAGGAGGTCACTGGTTCGATACCTGCCAGGCAGGCAACATTCTTATGAGGAGATTGATCTTGAAATCTTTTCTACGGTCATTCCCTCCCTTCCTCCAACTCAAGAAGGGCAGTAATCAGTTGGCGAAAGAATGTGCACTATACTGGTAAACTGCTTATTTATAAGTCCACCCAGGAAAAGTGTGCATAAAGTAAACTGCCTGGCTCAGTATGACCTAAATAGTGTTGACTGGGCAGTTAAACTCCAACCAAAAAATACATATGCAGAGGACCATCTTTATATTAATATTGTTTACGAATATTTTGCCACTTCAACTCTTATCTTGCTGAATAAATTAATTCAGCCACACCCATTACTGATTTTGAACCAATAAAATTGCACGATATTTATTGTTATATTCCTACAAATTCACTTGTTGAATGTCAGAAGCTATCTGATCTGGATCTTCATTGTTGGCAACAGTAGCGATTATTGCATTCAGCAGGATAAGGGTTAACCCTTATCTTGCTGTTCAGGATAACCCCTATCTTTGCAAACAGAGTAGATCCAGATCAGATGGCTTCTGAAGAAGCCATCTGATCAGGATCTACACTGTTTGACATTCAATTTATGAATTTGTAGCAATATATTACATCAAGTGATTTGATTGGTTGACAGACAGAAATGGGTGCGGCTTAAATGAATATTCAGCAAGAGAAGGGTTAAGGAATGTTTTGCTTTGAAAAAAATCCCAGTTAGGAGTTGCACAGTAGATAATAAAAACTGTTCTTTCCTTAATTACTCCAAGCAACTCCAATGGTTGTTCTTTTAAGAATTGCCTTCCTGAGGCAATTATAACAAATACATGTTCGTTTCATGGAGTATAAATAGAGGATCTTACATGAGTGTTCATGTATTATTGAATTTATTAAACAAGTTGAGGAAAAGGGATAAAATGCAAGGATTTGCCGAGCATTTTATCCCTTTTCCTCAACCAGTTAAATAAATTCAATAATACATGAGCACGAATGCAAGATTCTATTGAGGCTTTGCCGAGCATTTTATCCCTTTTCCTCAACCAGTTTAATAAATTCAATAATACATGAGCACGAATGCAAGATTCTATTTATCATATGACATTTAAAACGCATTTTAGTCACGATTGTTTTATAAAAATGTCTGTATTCCGTCATTAGTAAATGCTACGTCGCTAAGGACCTTGTGCATGTAACTTTACGGGACGTATCTAGCTCATTTGCATATTTAATCCACTAGTGGATTATCGAAAATATTACATGGCGTTATTACACTCTCAGACGCGACGTCATATGATTAAAGATAATATTCTTGAGAATCTCCATTAATCCATCTCATATGGATCTATGGATATTTTCCATTAATGAGTTTCGTTTTTTAGCTCAAGAGCTCATGGTGAGGTATTGTGATCAGTGAATGACTGTCGTGCATCGTCCGTCGTGCGTCATCAGTTTGATTAAATGCGAACTCCTCCTAAGCCCTTGGGCCATTTTGATTCAAACTTCACAGGAATGTTGCCCAGGTGGCTCCCTACCGATGAACAAGATAAGATGGCCAGAAGAGCTAAAAATAGAAAAACCTTTAAACCATAACTCCTCCTGTACCCTTGGGCCAATTTCATTCAAACTTCACAGAAATGTTGCTTAGGTGACCCTTTACCAAAATTGCTTAAAACTTTCCGCTCCAATAAGCAAAATGGCCGTCCGAGCTAAAAATAGAAAAACATCATAAATTTGCTTCAAAGGCGAACTCCTCCTAAACCCTATGGCCAATTTGATTCGAACTTCACAGGAATATTGCCTAGGTGACTCCCTACCAAACTAGCTAAAATCGTTCTGCTCTGACGAACAAGATGGCCACCTTGGGCCAATTTCATTCAAACTTCTTAGGAATGTTGCTTAGATGACCCTCAACCAATTCTGCTACGATTAGCAAAATGGCCACCATAGCTAAAAATAGAAAAACATCGTAAATTTGCTTCAAATGCAAACCCTTGGGCCAATTTGATTCAAACTTCAAGGAATGTTATGTAGGTGAGACTCTACCGAATAGCTAAAATTGTTCAGCTCTGACAAACAAAATGGCCACGAGATTTAAAAATAGATGACCCTCTACCAAAATAGCTAAAACGATCCCACTCAGATGAATAAAATGGCCGCCAGGGCTAAAAATAGAAAAACATTGTAAATTTGCATCAAACATGAACTCCTCCTAAAGCCTTGGGCCAATTAGATTCAAACTTCACAGGAATGTTGCCTAGGTGACTCCCTACCAAAGTAGCTAAAATTGTTCCGCTCTGACGAACAAGATGGCCGGCAGAGCTAAAAATAGAAAAAATGACAAGTACTGTACCCTTGGGCCAATTTCATTCAAACTTTGTATGAATGTTGCTTAGATGACCCTCTTCCAAAATAGCTGAAATGATCTCGCTCTGATGAACAAAATGGCCACCAGAGTTAAAAATAGAAAAACATAACTTTGCTTCAGACACCTCCAAAACCCTTAGGCCAATTTGTTCAGACTTCACAGGAATGTTGCCTAGGTGACTCCCTGCCAAAATAGCTAAATTCTTTCCACTCTGACACACAAGATGGCTGACAGAGCTAAAAATAGAATGTACTTGAGACAACGACACTCAATTTAGCCAATCAGGGCCCTCTTGGCCCTCTTGTTTTCCAAAACATGCTTTGGTAGAGGTGTTTAGATATGTCGCCTTTTCTTTCAGATTGAGACTAAGAAGATAGATTTTACTGCAAGTGCCAAGTCAAAGGTTGGTTCTATGGACAATGTGAAACACAAAGCTGCCGGTGGAGACATCAAGGTGAGCTCTTAAGCCCATAAAGCATCAAGCACAATTATCAGCAGATGACATTTGTACTGTTTTGTAATTTTTCAGGGCCAGTCAGGTGAATTGTCTGCTAATTCATATGAAATGTCAATCCCGATTTGTCATGGAAATTAAGAAGCAAAATATTATAAAATGTATTTTACAAGGACAGTTGGGCTTGTCATTTAAGGTTTTCCATGAAACATCAGGATTGACATTTCATATGAATTGTCTGCTAGGCAGACAATTCATATGAAATGTCAATCCCGATTTGTCATGGAAATTAAGAAGCAAAATATTATAAAATGTATTTTACAGGGACAGTTGGGCTTGTCATTTAAGGTTTTCCATGACAAATCAGGATTGACATTTCATATGAATTGTCTGCTAGGCAGACAGTTCATATGAAATGTCAATGCCGATTTGTCATGGAAATTAAGAAGCAAAATATTATAAAATGTCTTTTACAGGGACAGTTCGGCTTGTCATTTAAGGTTTTCCATGACAAATCAGGATTGACATTTCATATGAATTGTCTGCTAGGCAGACAATTCATATGAAATGACAATCCTGATTTGTCATGGAAATTAAGAAGCAAAATGCTATAAAATGTCTTTTACATGGACAGTTTGGCTTGTCATTTAAGGTGATTCATCTTCCTAGTCGAGGATTCACATGAAATTCCAATCCACATTTGTCACAAAAAATAAGAAACAAAAATATTGTAAAACACCCGTTACAGTTTTGATGAGTTCTTGCAGGGTAGAACATGCTGCTTGACTAAGCAGTCATTTCCAGTGGAACAACATTTACCTAACTCCAGGAACAGGTTGGCAATGGGAAGCCCCTTATACAGTGAGGGTCTCAAGAGCTGGGCAAAAACAACAAGGTTTCAGGGTTACATAAAGTGTCATTTAGATGCTAAAAGTGAAGAAAAACAGGGAAGTTCAGACAGTTTTACTTGCCCAGCTCTCAAGCAAGTGGCCACGGAATTTATAGTCTAGTCATATGCTTTATGGTGACTGTGTAGGTGGTATGGCAGCCATAAAATGCCTTATGTATTGAAACTTCTGTGGCTAAAACACGTGGAAATATTGTTTTTGGTGCGGATCCCATTGATGTTGGCATATGCGCTGGCGTGACTCTTTCTTGTGTGCAAGATATCTTATGAACTATTGGGTGGATTTTAATCAAATTTCCATGGGACAGGATGAAGAACTGGTTAGGGTTTGGTTATCTTGACGTTATCTTCAAGGTCACAGATGCTAAATAGGTCAAATTTAGGCCAAATTTAGGTTGTGTGCAGTATATCCCATGAAGTAATGGGTGGATTTTAATCAAATTTGCATGGATATGACATTGGGACAGGATGAAGAACTGTTTAGGTTTTGGTGACCTTGACCTTATCTTCAAGGTCTCAGCGGTGCTGTTAAATTAAGCTTGTTCAGAAACGGGTATCTGGTGGGGAGACGACTGTTTTCTCAGAAAGCAAGTCTGGTTTTGAAATTGGGATAGTTTGAGCCACTGTGTGTTATTCATTGCACCAGGGGCCAGTCTTCAAAGCCTTGTTAGGTTAAAGAGCTGATTAGTGGACTTACTGTTAACTGTTCCAGCAAGCACAGTATCAAAAATTTTGTCATTTGTGCAAATGCAAAAGCTGCTCACATTTTTTTTTTTTTTCAGAAAAAATATAAGCATATTTGGCATATTAAATGATCAAAGTTTTAACGACTCGTTACCAATGACATCATTAGTTTTGAACTACTGGCCCCAGGTCAGGATTTGTAATGCTTTTGTAAAATCAAGGTATGCTGTGAGTACTCATTAGAATCACCTCATAGGCCCCCATGCATCGGGGCTTGAAGAAATAGATGGGCTGCATGATGCTTCCACGCAGACCTGAAACTGACCTGCACACGAGTACTGGTAAACCGCTTAGAGGATCTAAGCCTGCCCAGGCAAAGCAGTGCGAATGTCGGACCGTCCATGCTTATAAACCCTATTGGTTTCATTGGGCTGGAGGGCTTGAGATGTCATTTCATCTCAATGTCGTGTAAAAGTCCCACAAAATTGGAAGCAACGTCTCCAAAATGACCTATACAGTGTTGACAGGGACGTTACACCTCAAATAAAACAAAAAAACAAAGAATCGCCTCATGAAGGTGATTCTAATAAATTCACACTAAAAACTTTTTCATAATCATAATGATAACATAGCCTGTGTGACATACATGTAGTGAAATCTTCCATATCTTCAAAACAGATGAAAAATTGTGATATTTTTCATATTTTCCATATCTCCAAAATGGATGAAAAATACAGTAGAACTTCGATGGCTTGTTTACCATGGCTGAGTCGAATCAGTTTTAAGTCCCTTGGGAATTCCTGTACATAATAAGTAATGCGGGGTAAATAAGGAGCTTTCTGAATTTTATCTTGCAAATGTATGCTGTGTGTAGTCATTAGAATCGCCTCGATGAGGCGATTCTAATGAGTACACACAGCATACATTTTTATTAAAGAACACCAAAAGATGTCCCAGAATTACCCCTTCATGCCTACTGGCAGTAACCCTTAGTGGCTCAAACTACTCCTGTCTCGAACAGATTTTCTTGGTCCCAAAGGAGTTCGAGCCATCGAAGTTTGACTGTAGTGATATTTTTCATAGTTTTACATCAAACATAGGCTGTGGGTGCTCATTAGAACCACCTCAACATAAGTCTAGGAGCAAAAATAAGGAAAATAATTAGAGATAAAGGTTTAATCCTGTTTTAAAGGATGAGCGGTGTGTGCCCCTTTAGTTGCTTGGTTATCTCCCTTGGCCTTGTCTGCCTTTTTACCTTCCTTATCCTCACAGTATCAAGTGAGGGAAGGTGTGCTTATTTATAAGTTTCAATAATTGATAGGTTCCATATACCCCTCTCGGGTACTATTGGTCTGGCCCCGCACTTCAGTAATTGGCGCCAATTGTTGCGCATGTCTGGTAGTAGTCACATGACCCAGTTACCCTCCTGGTGACTCAGTCCACCAATCACATTCTCCTATCAATTATAAGGACCAATGAATTCATCTTGATAAGCCCATCGCTTTGAATCCATATCCCTGCGTCAGTTTTCAGGCAGTGCAGCTGGTGCTAACACGTGTTTCGCTATTCTTCTTTCATCCTGTAAACCCAAGTTTTCTCTATATAAAGTGGGGTTGTAGATGGGTGTTCATTTCACAGACAGTGATAGAAATATGACTGCTAAAGATGGATTGTTCATTTCACAGACAGTGATGGAAATATGACTGCTAAAGATGATTGTTAACTGCTATAGATAATGGCTGCTTATGAAAAAAAGTGTGGTTATGTTAGCTGATCTTATTAGCATTGACTTGGCAATTAACCATTAAGATAAAGGAACACAATAAATGCGTAAAGAACTGGGACAAATTTTTCAAAACTAATGATGTTTTAGTTAAGAAATCATTAAAACTTTGATCATTTAATATGGCAAACATGCTAATATTTTTGCTGAAAAATGTAGTAGCTTTAAAATGTGCAAAAATACCTCTGTATTAGATAATGTTCTCACTAGAACAGTTGACATTTTGGGGCCAGTTGTTCATTGCATTGTTAGCTTAACGAGCTCGTTTGTGGTCATATTGGTAACTGTTCTAGCAAGTTTAATATTCAAAATTTTGGTATTTTTGCTGAAAAAATGTGAGCAGCTTTTGCGAAAGCTGCTCACATTTTTTCAGCAAAAATATTAGCATATTTGGCATTTATTTGCCATAATAAATGATCAAAGTTTTAACGATACGTTAACTAACGACGGCGTTAGTTTTGAACGACTGGCCCCTGACCATTAATGAGCTTGTTAAGCTAACAATGCTTGGAACCTGGCCCCTGATGTCTAGTACTGTTAAAGGAACATTTTTGTTTCAGAAAAGAAGGTATAGATTTTTTTTGCAAACCATGCTGATCTCCCTTGAAAGTGTAAATAAAAGATTAAATATTCTTTTCTCCCAAAACTAGCTAGGGATTTTATGCTGTCAAGAGAATGATGTTGAAACAATGAGACTGCTGGTATACAGTCCAACCTGTATTAAGCAAGCACCTATGGGATATTTAAAAACAGCTTGCTTAAGATGGGTGCTTGCTTAATGCAGGTGAATTTTAATGCAATTACCTTTTTGGGGAACTGAATGCCTGCTTGCTTAAGACAGGTCGCTTGCTTAATAGAGGTGGCCACTAATGCAGGTTTTATTATAGTTCATATATTGTACATTTGCCAGAATTTGACAGTATGCAATATATTTTTACTAAAGGTGAGAGATGAAAAACTGAGTTGGGATGCCACCTCCAAAGTTGGTTCCCTTGACAACGTGAAACATGCCCCGGGTGGTGGTAAAATTCAAGTAGGTTCAACTTCATGCATGCTGTTCCTGTGTCAGTGATTTGAAATATTCATGTGTCCAAGTTGGTCATGTCACAGTGATATTGATTGGTTATGTCACTGTTCTTGTTGGTCCATGTCAAGTTATTATGTCCGTAATTTCATGTTTAAGTTGATGTATTTTACAGTGATTTTCTAATACACATATTTTAGTAGCGATAGTGAATAATTTCTAATAGTAATTTTACATTCAAGTAGAATCTTGTTGTTATATCAGTAGCTATGGTTTAGTGAATATACCTCAGACATTTCTTGTAGAACTTAGTTGGTGCCGTTTTTCATATCTCAGTGATTTATTTTTTTGTATCATTATCAGTGATTTGTGTTAAAGTCAGTCATTATCATATTGTTGTGTCAGTGATTTTATGTTCTATTAGGTACAAATGTTCATGATATCAAATGGCTACTTATATAAGTTGTCATCTTCCCAGCATTTTTGAGTATGCCCATTACGAAAACAAGCCTATTCAAATACAGTCGAACTTCGATGGCTCGAATACCGATGGCTCGTTTACCATGGCTGAGTCGAACCTGTTTTTGAGTCCTTAGGGAATTCCTCTGCATAAGAAAAAGTGTGGGATAATTAAGAAGATTTTCAACTTTAATCTTGCAAATGTTTGCTGTGTGTACTCATTAGAATCGCCTCAATGAGGCGATTCTGATGAGTACACACTGCACACATTTCTGTTACCGAACGCCGAAAAGAAGTCCAAAAATACCCCCGTTATGTTTTCTGGAAGTATGCAACAGTGGCTCGAACTTCCGCTGTCTCGAACAAATTTCCATGGTCCCAAAGGGGTTCGAGCCATCGAAGTTCGACTGTATATTGAAAATGTACCCACCAGAAAATGAAACTTTTCAGAAAAGAAATTGCAATATTTTTCTTATTTCTGCTCAAAACATGGATTGTAGGTCCTCTTTTAGAATTGCCTTGACGTGGCAGTTCTAATGAGTAACCCACAGGCTATGTTTCGGCCAGAAATAAGAGAAATAACATATACCCCGTAAATCCCAGTTTTACTATATAATGTGGGGTCTAAGGGGGTCAAAATTATCTAATGATTTAATATTGAAATAAGTGCAAGTCACATTGATTTCAAGTAGTCATGTGCATGTAACTTCATGCCATACTATCTGTCAGAACATCACCTAAACCTGTCCGTAAAATGAAGACCCCCTAAACCCCACTTTATATAGAGAAAACTGGGGTTTACGGGGGTATTCATTATTTTTCTTATTTCTACTCAAAGACATAGGATGTGGGTACTCGTTAGAACCGCCTCACTGAGGTGGTTCTAACGAGTGCCCTCAACCCATGTTTTGAGCATTTATAAGAAAAATATCAAGGATTTCAACAGAAAAGCAGCCATTTCGGAGATGTGAAAAATGGACTATGTCACACTGGTGAGTTATCGTAATGATAATTTCAGTTCCCAGAGATTTAAAAAAGGCATATGTCGAAGATGTGGTTATGTTATTCTTATATTCATGAATTCATTTTTAGCATGACTTGAATTCAGATTTTGTAGTTTTTCATTATTTACATGGTTAAATTCATCTTCATTTGATAATTCTGTACTGCAATTTTATATTTTGCTCATAATGTTAAAATTTGTTAACCATTTTCCCACTTTCAAATTTGTACAATTTGAACATCTTCAGCTGTGCTTTATGAGATTTCAATACAACATTTTGTGAAAATCATTGGATAATGACATGGTTGAATGGGTTATTGAAAGATTTAAAATTTTGTATCAGTATTACACTTGAAATTAAGGTTCCATCAAGAGTTCTGTTATTATTCTAAAAATTATTCAGTTTAAAGATTTTCAACAAGCCTTTATAACATTACTTCACAAAATCTACACAGATTATATAGGACGGGTGTGAAAGAAGTATCAACCCTTATTCCTGCTGCAAAAAATAATTAAGCCACACCCATTATTTATCCACCATTCAAATTACTTGATATAATATATTTGCTCAATTCACAAACTGCATGACAAGCAGTGTAGATCCTGATCAGATGGCTCTGGATCTACACTGTTTTCCAAGGTAGGGGTTGTTTTGTTCTGCGGGATAAGGATTAAATTGAGTTTAACCCTTATCCCCCGGAATAATTAATTTAACCACACCCATTACTGATTTTGAACCAATCAGATTACTTGATGTGATTTATTCCTACAAATTCACAAACTGAATGTGAAACAGTGTAGATCCTGATCAGATGGCTCCTTCAGAAGCCATCTGATCTGGATCTACACTGTTTGCATAGGCAGGGGTTGTCATGAACAGCAGGAGAATGGTTATTATATTACAACAATTGCAAATACAAGGGGATGGAATTATTATCTATTCTGTGTCAGTAGTATGTAACCAGAATATTATGTAAGTTGTACCAATTTACATCATAACATTAAACCTCGGACCAGCCTCATTGGCTCGGTCAGATTTGCTTCTGACTTGTGATCGGGAGATCACAGGTTCGGGAGATCACAGGTTGCTTCCCTACAGCATAGAGCAATATTCTTTCATGGCATTATGAAAACACCTCTATACAAATACATTGTAAATTTTAACAAGAAAACAATTGTTTTCCTGTTTAACAGGGGAACAGCTTCATTGAAGTCATAACATTGCCATCGTCCAGTCATATTTTGTCACACTTAAAGATCTTGTCATGTCATATGAAACAGTCTATTTATTAAAGTATGAACAACTTAAACATCCCAATAGTCAACTGCAAGTTTCTTTTTCCTTTAAATGCTGCAAAAATGTAAATATATGCTGTTATAAAATAGAAGTGAAGGTAATGATCAGGAATCGATACAATTAACACACAGCTCCCATCAGAGACACCAAAGGGAAAGAAACATAAAAATGAAATAACTAGACTCTAATGGAAACTTCAACAGTGGAAAGCCAAAAGGACAGTTACTTTTGCACAAAATGGCCAATTGGCTATCCAAAACAAAAAGATATAAGCTATACAGATACTCAAAGACAAACCATAACAAAAATAAACTGTGACAGAAGAACCACCTCGGAATGGTCAGTTATGCTGTTATAAACCTTGTTCATGGTCGTTACAGTCAATATTCCAAGTCTTCATAAACTCAAGTAGATGCAAGTTAATCTTACATAGACATATAGGCCCTGGAATGACTAAATGAAAAGAAATTGCATTCCCTAAGCAGAATGAACAACATTGAGAGAACAATTTCCCTTGCAATAAGATATACATGTCTGTCATGTTGTGTATTTGCCAAATATAAGTAAAATGCAGAATATTTTTTACTGAAGGTGAGGGATGAAAAACTGAGTTGGGAAGTCACCTCAAAAGTTGGTTCCCTCGACAACGTAAAACATGCACCAGGTGGTGGTAAAGTTCAAGTAGGTCCATGCATGCAGTTCATATGTCAGTGATTTAAAACTTTTTTATGTCTGTTCAAGTCAGTCCTTGTCACAAAGATGTTGAAAAGTCAGTTTTACTGTTCCATGTTGGTCCTTGTCATGCAATCAACCCATAAAATGCCAATCACAACAATTGTTGTCTGCTTTGACATCTGCTGGTTACTTTAAAAGTCATTTTTGCAAACATTGTGGACCCAGATTAGACTGCTCCTCTATCGATTTTGGTCCACACTGTTTGCCTGTATGCGAAAATATTTTTAAAGAGTTTGCAAAAACAATTAGCAGGCGACATAAGCAGGTGACATTTTCAGATGTAGTTTTCCCGGCATCTTAAGGGTTAAGTCAGTGATTTTGTGTTCAGTTAATTTCATGTACATGTAGTAATGTTTCATAAACAGTGGTAGTCATTTCTAATAGCGATGTTACAGTCAAGTAGATCCTTTCCATGTTGTTATGTCATGTTCTTATTGCTATATCTTAGAGATGCCAAGAAGAACTTAATCATTGGCCTCAGTGGGTCAATCGGATCCATCCAGGTGACAAGTAGGCCATGGGTTTGATCCCACAACATTTGTGGAGAGCAATCATGTAATAATTTCTACAGTCATTCTGACACAATGATTTGAAAGGGAAGTTGTCAGTTTCTAGCAATAGAATGTGCACTGCACTGGTTAATTGCTTATGTATCAGCTTGCCCAGGAAAAGTGTGGCCATCATGAAAACACACTTAAATAATTCTGACCCCATTGAACCCCACTTTTATATAGTAAAGTTGGGGTTTACCGGGATAAACCTTATTTTTCTTATTTCTACTGTACCCACAATCTATATTTTGAGCAGAAATAAGAAAAATATCACAATTTTTAGCTCACCTGTCACGTAGTGACAAGGTGAGCTATTATGATCACTTTTTGTCCGTCGTCCCTAGTGCATGCGTCTGTGCGTGTGTGCGTCCGTTCGTGCATCCGTAAACAATTTCAAATAAGTATATCTCTAATACCGCATGGTCAATATTGATCAAATTTCATGAGAAGCATCATCAGGTAGGGGGAAAGGCTGCATAAGGTTTTTGGGCTGATCAGATTGGAATTCTGGTTGCCATGGCAACATATAGCTCCCATAGGCTTACAATGGGAAAAAATTAAAATATCTTCTTCTCTGAAACCACAGGGCCCAGAGCTTAGATATTTAGCATGTATTAACGGCAAGTGGTCACCTACATATTTCCTGCCAATCATGTCCCTGGGGTCCAAATTGGCCACACCGCGGGGCCCCTTCGCTCCCATAGACTCATAATGGAACAAAAAGCTTCAAAAATCTTCTTCTCGGAAACCACAGGGCCCAGAGCTTAGATATTTAGCATGTAGCAACGGCAAGTGGTCACCTACATAATTCCTGCCAATCATGCCCCTGGGGTCCAAACGGGCCACGCCCCGGGGCCCTTTAGCTCCTACAGACTCATAATGGAAAAAAGCTTCAAAAATCTTCTTCTCTGAAACCACATGGCCCAGAGGTAAGATATTTGGCATGTAGCAACGGCAAGTGGTCACCTACATAATTCCTGCCAATCATGCCCCTGGGGTCCAAATTGGCCACACCCCAGGCGCCCCTTAGCTCCCATAGACTCATAATGGAAAAAAAGCTTCAAAAATCTTCTTCTCTGAAACCACAGGGCCCAGAGTGTAGATATTTAGCATGTAGCAACAGCCATTGGTCACGTACATAATTTTTGCCAATCATGCCCCTGGGTTCCAAATGGGCGACGCCCCGGGGCCCCTTCGCTCTCATAAACTCATTTTGGAACAAAAAGCTTCAAAAATCTTCTTCTCGGAAAGCACAGGGCCCAGAGCTTAGATATTTAGCATGTACCAACGGCAAGTGGTCACCTACATAATTCCTGCCAATCATGCCCCTGGGGTCCAAACGGGCCCCGCCGCGCTGCCCTTTAGCTCCTATAGACTCATAATGGAAAAAAGCTTCAAAAATCTTCTCCTCTGAAATCACAGGGCCCAGAGCTGAGGTATTTGGCATGTAGCAACGGCAAGTGGTCACCTACATAAATCATGCCAATCATGCCCCTAGGGTCCAAATGGGTCATGCCCTGGGGCCCCTTAGCTCCCATAGACTCAGAATGGAAAAAGCTTAAAATATCTTCTTCTCTGAAACCACAGCGCCCAGAGCTTAGATATTTAGCACGTAGCAACGGCAAGTGGTCACCTACATAATTCCTGCCAATCATGCCCCTGGGGTCCAAATGGGCCACGCCCCGGGGCCCCTTAGCTCCCATAGACTCATAATGGAAATAAGCTTCAAAAATCTTCTTTTCTGAAACCACAGGGCCGAGAGCTTAGATATTTAGCATGAAGCAATGACAAGTGGTCACCTACATAAATCCTGCCAATCATGCCCCTGGGGTCCAAATGGGCTACACCCTGGGACCGCCTTAGCTCCCATAGACTCATAATGGAAAAAAACCTTCAAAAATCTTCTTCTCTGAAACCACAGGGCCCAGAGCTTAGATATGTAGCATGTAGCAATGGCAAGTGGTCACCTACATATTTCCTGCTAATCATACCCCTGGGGTCCAAATGGGCCACACCCCGGGGCCCCTTAGCTCCCATAAGACTCATAATGGAAAAAAGCTTCAAAAATCTTTTTCTCAGAAACTGTGAAGCACAGAACTTAGATATTTAGTATCTAGCGACATAAAATAGCCAGCTACATAAATCCTGCTAACCCTGCCCCGGGGTCAAAATTGGCCATGCCCGAGCTCATCACCTCCAATAGACTTATAATTTTTTTTATTTTTTTTTTTTGTTTTTGGTTTTATGGCCCTTTCAAGATTATTTCACTCATATCGAGCCGATCGTTAATCACAGGTGTGGCGAAAACCAGAGTACCCGTAGAAAAACCACCTGACCTTCCGTTGCAGAAATTGGCATCTCACATGTGACCCGTGCGAGGTTTGAACCACAGCGGTGAGAGACCTAATGATCAAGAGTCAGCGCTCTTAACCACTAGGCCACAGAGGCCCGTAATAGACTTATAATGGAAAAAAAAACTTAAAACATCTTCTATGAAACAATAAGGCCCAGAGCTTAGATTTTTAGTATGTAGCAACGTCAAGTGGCCACCTAGATAAATCCTGCCAGTTATGCCCCTGGGATCCTAGTTGGCCCCACCCCAGGGCTCTTTAGCTTCTATAGACTTACAATTGGCGAAACTTCAAAAATCTTTTTCACTGAAACCACAGGGCCCTTATAATGAAAAAGAAAAGAAAAAAAAAAAAAAAAAAAATTAAAATTGGGGAAAAATCTTCAAAAATCTTCTCTGAAACTATAAGTCCCAGAGCTTAGGTATTTAGCATGTAGCATTGTCGAGTGGTCGCCTACATGAATCCTGCCAATCATGCCCCTGGGGTCCAAATCCTGTGGCCCCTTAACTCCAACAAACTTATAATGGAAAAAAGCTTCAAACATCTTCTTTGAAACCACGAAGTACAGACCTTAGATATTTAGTTTATAGCAACACAAAATGGTCACCTACATAAATCCTGCCAACCGTGCCCTTTGGGTCAAAATTGGCCAAGCCCCAGGGCTCATTAGCTCCTATAGACTTATACTGGAAAAAACGTAAAAAAATCTTTTTCTCCAAAACCATAAGGCACAGATTTTGTTTGATTTGAGGTTTTACTTCCCCGTCAACACTGTATAGGTCATTTTGGAGATGTCTCTTCCAATTTTGGGGGGCTTTTACCAGACATTGAGATGAAATTACATCTCAAGCCCTGTCGCCCAATGAAACCAGTAGGTTTATAAGCATGGACACCGTTTTGCCTGAGCTTAGATATTTAGTATGTAACAATGTCAAGTGGTCTCCTACACTAATGATTTTCTGGTACACAGGTGAGTGATGTAGGGCCATTGGGCCCTCTTGTTTTTCTTAAAACTTTCTTTTTTTTCAACGGTAAAATTTATAATGTATTTGTATAGGTGTGTTATCATAATGCTCGGTAGACTGACTGGCTCAACATGATCTAAATAGTGTAGACTAGTCTGGTTAATTCCAGACCTATACAAAAAGTAGAACTTAGTCCCTACTTTGATGTTGTATGTATATATCAATAATTTCATTATCATAAGTAGTATATTTCTAACAGTAGTTATGTAAAAAATAAAAGTATATATCTGTAAATTTAATATTATCACAGTGATGTCATGTCAGTTTGACAGTGTCATTTTGTTATGTCAGTGATTTCTTGCTCTTGATTTCAAACGTGTTTCAAGTTTCATGAGTCACTTTTGTGTTACATTACCATACATGTCGTTTTATTAAAGGATTTCATTTTCATAGTGATTTTGCAGACCATCCAGGTCATTTTATTCTTTTATAAATGGTGACTTAGTTTGAAATCTTGGTTTGAAGTGGTTATTCTGTATTTACATGATTGAGTGGATCCTTATTTTATTCCAAATACAGTCAAACTTCAGGGGCTCAAACACCTTTGGGACCTCGAAAATCAGTTCGAGACAGGGGTAGTTCGAGCCACTTAGGGTTACTGTCAGGAGGCATAAATAGATCCTTTTCGGTGTTCTATAATGAAAATGTATGTTGTGTGTACTCATTAGAATCGCCTCATTGAGGCGATTCTAATGAGTACACACAGCATACATTTGCAAGTAAAAAAAGCGAAAATCACTTAAATGTTCCCCATTATTTCTTATATACAGGATTTCTCTAGGGGCTCAATAATTGGTTTGACTCAGCCATGGTAAACGAGCCATCGGTGTTCGAGCCATCAAAGTTCTACTGTACTGTGATTTTCTAACCGTTTGCAATAATTAGCCTATAATTTGTACACTTAAGCATTTCAGCAACAATTTAATGGGCTTTTATGACACTACAATGCAGGACTGATACTAAGTCCATAGGATAGAAGTGAAATTTGTATCTTTCTTGGTCATGAAATTTTAAATATTGTTAGTGTTCATTTATATTTGAATCATACCTAAAAGTAACCCCACTTGATTTTCTTTTATTAAGGCCCACAATGCCATTTTTCTTTGATTGAATAGTGGAGTTTACCTCTTATTCGTTTCTGACTGTCCATCCATCAAATTACTTTATATAATGTGTTGATTCATTTCACAAGCTGCATAACAAACAGTGTAGATCCTGATCATATGGCTATTCAATGGCATCTTGAGAAGCCATCTGATCTGGATCTGTACTGTTTGCAAAGGAAGGGGTTGTTATGTTCAGTGGGATAAGGGTTAAGTTTTTAAGTTAATTTTAAAACTACTTTCCATTTCTTCAGTATTTTTCATTGCTTTCATTTGTAATACATTTTTAGCTCGTCTGTTTTTTGAAAAAAAACTTTCGAGCTATTGTCATCACTCCGGCGTCTGCGTAGTCGTCCTGCGTCGTCCTTCGTCGTCCTGCGTCGTTCCAAAAAAACTTAACCTTGGCTATAACTTAAAAAGTATTAGACCTAGCCTCATGAAACTTCATACACACACTCATCATCACAAGAGCTACATTTTGACCAAGGACCATAACAACATTGTTGATTTTGGCTGAATTATCTCCCCTTTTCCAATTTTTTTCTGAAACACATTTTTTGCTCTCATTTTAATACTATTCACAACAGAGCCTTCAATCTTCACATGAATGTTCCTTGGGACAAGACCTTTTCAGTGATACCACACTTTTTGATCTGTGACCTTGACCTTTGAACTTTGACCTATTTTTAGCTCACCTGACCGAAGGTCATGGTGAGCTTTTGTGACCGTAAGATGTCCGGCGTCGTCGTGCGTCGTCCGTTGTCCGTCGTCCGTCGTGCGTAAACTTTTTCTTGTGAACAAACTAGAGGCCACAGTTTTGGTCCAATCATCATCAAACTTGCTCAGAATGATCATCATGACAATATCTCGGTCAAGTTCGAATATGGGTCATGTCGGGTGAAAAAGTAGGTCAGTAGGTCAAATCATAGAAAAACCTTGTGAACACTCTAGAGGGCACAGTTTTGGTCCAATCATCATCAAACTTGCTCAGAATAATTATCATGACAATATCTCGGTCAGGTTCGAATATGGATCATGTAGGGTCAAAAAGTAGGTCAGTAGGTCAAACCATAGATAGTCCTTGTGAACACTCTAGAGGGCACAGTTATGGTTCAATTATCATCAAACTTGCTCAGAATGATCATTGTGACAATATCTCGGTCAAGTTTGAATATGGGTCATGTCGGGTCAAAAAGTAGGTCAGTAGGTCAATTCATAGAAAAACCTTGTGAACACTCTAGAGGGCACAGTTATGGTCCAATCATCATCAAACTTGCTCAGAATAATCATCCTGACAATATCTCAGTCAAGTTTGAATATGGGTCATGTTGGGTCAAAAAGTAGGTCAGTAGGTCAAATCATAGAAAAACCTTGTGAACACACTAGAGGGCACAGTTATGGTCCAATCATCATTAAACTTGCTCAGAATGATTGTCATGACAATATCTCGGTCAAATTTGAATATTGGTCATGTCGGGTCAAATGTAGGTCAGTAGGTCAAATCATGGAAAAACCTTGTGAACACTCTAAAGGCCACATTTTTGGTCCAATCATCATCAATCTTGCTCAGAATGATCATTGTGACAATATCTCAGTCAAGTGCGAATATGGGTCATGTGGTATCAAAAAGTAGGTCAGTAGGTCAAATCATAGAAAAACCTTGTGAACACTTTAGAGGCCACAGGTTTGATCCGATCATCATAAAATTTGCTAAGAATGATCATCATGACAATATCTCAGTCAAGTTTGAATATGACTCATGTCGGGTCCAAAAGTAGGTCAGTAGGTCAATCATTGAAAAACCTTGTGAACACTAGTTTTTGTTTTATCATAACTTTAGAACCGTTTGAGGTAGAGCCTTTATATTTGGCATGTTGGTTCTTTGTTCAAATGGTTCCGGTCCGTTGCACATGTAGGTTTTTGGGGCCAAAAATAGACTTTTTTCACCAAAAACTTAAAAAATCTTCTTCTCTGAAACCACAAGGCCCAGGTCTTTGATATTTGGTATGAAGCTTCATCTAGTGGACCCCTACCAAGATTGTTCAAATTATTGTGCTGGGGCCAAAAATGCCCCCGCCCCGGGGCCCTTTGGTTTTACATAGGCTTATATAGGGAAAATCTTTAAAAATCTTCTTCTCTGAAACCACAAGGCCCAGGACTTTGATATTTGGTCTGAAGCTTCATCTAGTGGACCCCTACCAAGATTGTCCAAATTATAGTTCTGGGACAAAAAATGCCCCCGCCACGGGGCCCTTTGGTTTTACATTGGCTTATATAGGGAAAATCTTTAAAAATCTTCTTCTCTGAAACCACAAGGCCCAGGTCTTTGATATTTGGTATGAAGCTTCATCTAGTGGACCCCTACCAAGATTGTTCAAATTATAGTGCCGGGGCCAAAAATGCCCCCGCCCCAGGGCCCTTTGGTTTTACATAGGCTTATATAGGGAAAATCTTTAAAAATCTTCTTCTCTGAAACCACAAGGCCCAGGACTTTGATATTTGGTATGAAGCTTCATCTAGTGGACCCCTACCAAGATTGTTCAAATTATAGTGCCGGGGCCAAAAATGCCCCCGCCCCGGGGCCCTTTGGTTTTACATAGGCTTATATAGGGAAAATCTTTAAAAATCTTCTTCTCTGAAACCACAAGGCCCAGGACTTTGATATTTGGTATGAAGCTTCATCTAGTGGACCCCTACCAAGATTGTTCAAATTATAGTGCTGGGACAAAAAATGCCCCCGCCACGGGGCCCTTTGGTTTTACATTGGCTTATATAGGGAAAATCTTTAAAAATCTTCTTCTCTGAAACCATAAGGCCCAGGTCTTTGATATTTGGTATGAAGCTTCATCTAGTGGACCCCTACCAAGATTGTTCAAATTATAGTGCCGGGGCCAAAAATGCCCCCGCCCCGGGGCCCTTTGGTTTTACATAGGCTTATATAGGGAAAATCTTTAAAAATCTTCTTCTCTGAAACCACAAGGCCCAGGACTTTCATATTTGGTATGAAGCTTCATCTAGTGGACCCCTACCAAGATTGTTCAAATTATAGTGCTAGGACAAAAAATGCCCCCGCCACGGGGCCCTTTGGTTTTACATTGGCTTATATAGGGAAAATCTTTTAAAAATCTTCTTCTCTGAAACAGCAAGGCCCAGGTCTTTGATATTTGATATGAAGCTTCATCTAGTTGACCCCTACCAAGATTGTTCAAATTATAGTGCTGGGGCCAAAAATGCCCCCGCCCCAGGGCCCTTTGGTTTTACATAGGCTTATATAGGGAAAATCTTTAAAAATCTTCTTCTCTGAAACCACAAGGCCCAGGACTTTGATATTTGGTATGAAGCTTCATCTAGTTGACATCTACCAAGATTGTTCAAATTATAGTGCTGGGGCAAAAAATGCCCCTGTCCCGGGGCCCTTTGGTTTTACATAGGCTTATATAGGCCAAAATCATTAAAAATCTTCTTCTCTGAAACCGCAAGGCCCAGGACTTTGATATTTAGAATGAAGCTTCATCCAATGGACCTCTACCAAGAATGTTCAATTTATAGCCCTTGGGCCAAAAATGCCCCCGGCCTGGGGCCCTTTGGTTTTACGTAGACTTATATAGGGAAAATCTTTAAAAATCTTTTTCTCTGAAACCACAAGGCCTAGGTCTTTTATATTTGGTATGAAGCTTCATCTAGTTGACCCCTACCAAGATTGTTCAAATTATAGTGCTGGGGCAAAAAATGCCCCCGCCCCGGGGCCCTTTGGTTTTACATAGGCTTATATAGGGAAAATCTTTAAAAATCTTCTTCTCTGAAACCACAAGGCCCAGGACTTTGATATTTGGTATGAAGCTTCTTCTAAAGGACCCCTACCAAGATGATTCAAATTATCAAATTATAGCCCTTGGGCCAAAAATGCCCCTGCTCTGGGGCCTTTTGGTTTTACATAGACTTATATAGGGAAAATCTTTAAAAATCTTCTTCTCTGAAACCACAAGTCCTAGGTCTTTTATATTTGGTATGAAGCTTCTTCTAAAGGACCCCTACCAAGATGATTCAAATTATAGTGCTGGGGCCAAAAGTGGCCCCGCCCCGGGGCCCTTTGGTTTTACATAGGCTTATTTGGGGATAATCTTTAAAAATCTTCTTCTCTGAAACCACGAGGCCCAGGACTTTGAAATTTGGTATGAAGCTTCATCTAATGGACCTCTACCAAGATTGTTCAAATTATAGCCCTTGGGCCAAAAATGCCCCCACCCCAAGGCCCTTTGGTTTTTACATAGATTTATATAGCCCCGGGGCCATTTGGTTTTGCATAGGTTTATGTAGGGAATATCTAAAAAAAAAAATCTTCTTCTCTGAAACCGCAAGGCCCAGGTCTTTGATATTTGATGTGTAGCTTCATCTAGTGGACCTTTGCCAAGATTGTTCAAATTATAGCCTTTGTTGATGTTTGGTATGAAGCTTCACCTTTAAGTCCTCCCTCAACATTATGCACATTAAAGCCCTGGGGCCAATAATGGCCCTCTCTGGGGCCCACTTGTTACACTATGGATCAGGTGAGCGATCCAGGGCCATCATGGCCCTCTTGTTTCGAAAATTTAACCGAAAACCTTAACCTTGACCATATTTCCAAAAGTATTTGGCCTACCTTCATGAAACTTCATACACATACTCACCATCACAAGAGCTACATTCCCTACAAGTTTTATAACTCCATCTTGCAATTTGATTGAATTATCTCCCCTTTTCTCTCCGTTTTTTTTTAAATTGTTTTTGTCTCTTATTTCAATACTATTCACAACAGAGCCTTCCAACTTCACATGATTGTTCCTTGGGACAAGACCTTTTCAGTCATACCCCGCTTTTTGACCTGTGACCTTGACCTTTGAACTTTGACCTATTTTTCGAAAAATTAACCAAAAAACTTAACCTTGACCATATTTCCAAAAGTATTTGGCCTACCTTCATGAAACTTCATACACATACTCACCATCACAAGAGCTACATTCCCTACAAGTTTTATAACTCCATCTTGCAATTTGATTTGACTTAGAACTTTTGTTTTCTAAAAGAAACTGCAGACGAGCGTTGGCACCCGCTTGCGGTGCTCTTGTTCTTATACCCATTGATGGTTTTGATTGTTTTCAAAACTAAGCAAAAATGTGGAGTTGAATTTCTGTATAATTAAAACTTTTCTTCATGTTTTGAATGAAATTTTAAAGCAGTTGAAACTGCCATTCAGTCTTAATTTTCTTTGTTATGATGACAAAAATGCCTTTTGAATATTTTTAAACAGATTTCTCTGTATTGCATGTTATTTCAGCTATACTCTGAAATTATAATAATTTCGAATAAATTATTTAAATTCTAAATTGTAGACTATAAGTTGTATATATGAGATATATGAGATAACTGGTTTGGCATATGAATTCAATTCAATTAATTCCCAAAGGTGACTTTTGTCACACCTGCTATTAGCATAGTGCGATATAGGGCCCAGTTTTCCTTCCATTCGTCAGAACATCGGTTCATCCATCTGTCTGTTTGTCAAAGCGTCAAAATTTGCGACCACCCCAGCGTTCACCCTAATGGTCAAGTTAATTTCTCAAGAACTATAAGAGCTTCATTGATGATACTTGGTACAAACTTGTATCTGGGGATGGAAAATTAAATGCAAGCATCCATATTTGACCTTGACCTACATTTCATGGTTCATTGACTTTGTAAAATATTGCGACCACCCTAGCATTCATCCTAATGATCAAGTTAATTTCTCAAGAACTATAAGAACTTCATGAATGATACTTACTTGTATCTGGGGATGGCAACTTAAATGCAAGCATCCATATTTGACCTTGACCTACATTTCATGGTTTAATGACTTTGTAAAATATTGGTACCACCCTAGCATTCACCCTAATGGTCAAGTTCATTTCTTATGAACTATAAGAGCTTCATTAATGATACTTAGTACATACTTATATCTAGGGATGACAACTATAATGCAAGCATTCATATTTGACCTTCACCTAAAATTCATGTGTCACTGACTTTGTGAACTATTGCATCAACCTTAGTGTTCAACCTAATGTTTAAGTTCATTTCTCAAGAACTATAAGAGCTTCATTAATGATACTTAGTACAAGCTTGCATGTAGGAATGGCAACTTAAATGCAAGCATCAGTGTTTGACCTTGGCCTAGGTTTCATGGTTCGGTGACTTTGTACCCCCACATGCGCAGCATAGCCTTTAGCCGAATCCTTGTATAACTTTAGAGGATAATAAAACACCTGATCCTTTTTGAAAAGGTCTAAAAAATTTTGTGTGTAACTGCAACATCATAGAATACGGCATGAATATAAGGAGGTGGTTTGAAGTTAGATATATGATACATGCATATTTAATATGTGATAAATATTGTACATGTACATGTATATATGTAAGTTGACAAAATATGTTTTTTGCTGAAGGTAAGAGATGAAAGACTCAGTTGGGAGGTTACCTCAAAAGTTGGTTCCCTTGACAATGTGAAACATGCACCTGGTGGTGGTCAAGTGCAAGTAGGTCAAGCATGTTGTTCAATGATTTGAAGTAGTTGTGTATCTGTTAAAATTGGTCTGTGTCCCTCTGATTTTGAATGTTTAGTTTCCTTGTTGGTCCTTGTCATACTGTTGTCATACAAATTTATTCCTGTTAAAATAGATGCTCATTCTAGTGATTTTAGGAGTGTTTATATAAGACCTTTTTCTTGATGTAAACAAGCATGTCGTTTTCAAGAAAATAAATGCTGTCCATGCAATTTCAAGTAATATCTTAATTGATGTTGACGTAGATCCTTGTCATTTTGTTGTTATTTCAATAATTCCATGTTTGAAAAGTTGACTCTGATTCAGATAGGAATATGGTGTTCAGATATGTCCTTATTATATTGTTACCCCAGTGATTTCATTTTCAAGTAGGGATGTGATTCACTACCTGTTTATTGAATTAAAACTTTGTCATGGATTATTTTCTCAGAACCTCATGTTCAAGTAGGTCCATTGCTGAGTGAATTTAAACACTTTGAGATGGTCTTTGAAAGAACAAAAAAAAAAAAAAAGAAAACATTTTACTGACCGTTCCAAGAAAAAACAGAACAAAACACAGAAAAGCAAAAAAACATGTTGATAACCATTCCAAGGTGGTTCTTATGTTGTGGTTAGTATTGTTAACGTTCATCTTTTCATATATTTATTAATTGATTATCCTATATTAAACAAGGTCAACCAATATTCCAAAATCATAAATCATGTTTTAATTGCGTCAATTAATAAAATTGTCATTAATCAAATAATTTCGTATTGGCCCAGTTACAGGTCCTCGGTCAGCTGTATTGGCCTCGGCCTTTGGCCTCGTGCCAATACAGCAGACCTCGGACCTGTAAATGGGCCAATACGAAATTATTTGATTAATAACATTATAGTATTGCTAATATCTTTTTATTTTGGATAGCTGTTTGGCCATTTTGTGAGAAAGTAGCTGTCCTTTTGGCTTTCCTCTTGTGATGTTTTCGTTTTAGTTATATAAGCCCCGCCAAGCGAATTTGGGTCTTCGAGCATTCCGTCATGACAAATTTTAACTGCGCATGCCCAACCATTCAGAGGGGCCAGGGATATGGCTTTCTGTCTGAAGGTTCCTCTTGATTCACTGCTTGTATGAGCGAGCAGCGAAGGTTCTGGCGAGACTGCGCGGATGCGCAGGCTCGCCTGAACCTTCGCTGCTCGCATAGGCGATAAGTACCAAAATCGCTTGGCGGGGCCCAAGTTATTTTGTGTTCATGTTTCTTTCCCTTTGGTGGGAGGTGTGAGGTAATTTTATTGATTCCTGATCATTGCCTTCACTTCTGTTTTGCTAATTACAGACCACCTGTTTTGAAATCTTCTCCCTTTTGCATTCAGGTATGCAATATCTCTGCAATTTTCAAACAGAGATATTATTTCTGTCAAGTAAATCAATGTCATGTTTTTGTTAATTTGTTTATTTTATATTAAGATAAGATGCATGTGTGAGTGGTGACTTATAGATGAACTGTTCGTGTTCTTTAATGTCATACATAGCTCCAGATAAGGTCCTTTTTTCATCAGAAAAGTACTGACATTTGGAAAACATATGTCTTTGTGCATAAATAAGATGAAAGCGCCAAAGGCACTTAAATGACAGATTCTATGAGAAAATCATAACACTGTGAAAATTTACAAAAAGCCTTTCTAAAAAGATCTTAAAATTTAGAAAAGTAGTTCTGCAAATTCAGTTATATGATATGTTTGCAGATGTCTATAGACCGGTGGTATTATGAAACGCCATTCGATGTTTCAAATTTATGAAAGAAACTGTTTACGTTTTCAAACCAAACATTAAAATTCAAGTTTTAACAATGCCATAAGTAACAGTTTTTATCTAGTCGGTTGTGGATACATCTCCCCAAAGATATTCTATGGGAAAGAGATCGGAGGAGAAAGGCTGGCTAGTCCAGTACATGAATTCCATTGGCTTGAAGAATTTTTTGAGCAAGAACAGCACTATGAGCCTGCATGTAATCTTGCTGGGTAAGATATCCTGGATTCTGAGTGTAAACAAATAAATGGAACCATGTGAAGCTGAAGCACTTGATTGATGCAACGTCTCGCTGTTCAGTTCACGTCTCAGCCATGATTTTGAATGTTCTTAATGACACAAAGCTGCGTCCGCTAACTACATGCAATACCTCGCCACACAATTACGCTTGTTCCACCCGATATGTCCCGCTCTATTATGTACGTGCCTCGACATAAATTACACCTATACGTCCAAACACCCAGAAACGACAATCGGCGTGATTCACGCTGAAGTGCGATTTGTCACTGAAATGCAATCATGTCAGTCACTTAGATGCCAATTTAGGTATTTCATAAACCAGCATAAGTGTTCCTTACTGTGTCCACATGTTAACTTTGGTCACGACAGGGATGTCTAGCTCTCAAACGTGCATCGCATAAGGGGGTGAACAGTGTCAGCGTTTATGAGTCGGTTGTTGAAACCCCTTGTTTATCTACAGGTTCAGTGTAGCAGCTGCCGGCTGAAATCTGTTTCGCAGATGCATCTGACGGAAAATCAATCTTGACGTACTGACGCCGGTCTTCCGCTAAGTCGATGTCCACTAGCGTCTTCTGTATATAGTTAGATGATGCTCCAATAGACGATAGATCATACACATGGGACACTCAAAATCAGAGTCAACGTCATCCGCTTTCTGACCAGCTTCTAACTGTCCAGTGGCACGCTTGCGATCCTTTAATGAGAAACGTTCCAATACGCTCTGATTTAATGCTTTTTGAGAACAAATTTCAGTTTCTTCTTTTCTAGGCACGACCTTACATTACACATCAAAAGTTTGGTTCTGAAAATGTGGTTTCTATCCGTACTGGTGTGAAGGTGGTGCAAAGGACTGGTAACCAGACGTCAAGATTGATTGATTTAACCTTTTTGGTGACTAAGCGTGTCATAATCATGCAATCTTTGGTTTCATATTCAAAGTGCTCCGAGTGATTGTTGGGGGTAATAGAACTGGGCTGAGATTTAAACTGTTTCATATAACTCTGAAATTCCAAACAAATAGTGAAGATTTTGAAAAGAAGCTGCATTCTGCAGCATCCGATCTTGGTCTACACTGTTTGCCAAGCTCACCCTATGATTCCAGGATAACCCTCTTCAGTCTTATGGAATACCCTGATCTCACTGCGGCTATTTTTTTACAAGAAAAAAGGTTATTCTAACAAGTCAGTGATAAGTCATATAGACGGTAGCACTGAAGCACTTTTCTTATCAGTAACTTTGGGCAAATGACAAACAATCAACCCAAACATAGCCGCGTTGTTTGTCAGTGTTGGGTACATGTAAGTGTTATCTGTAAAATCTGCACTTAAATGTTGGATCTGGCAAACAATGTATACTCAGTTCAAACGCCGCAGAACACGGTGCTGATATTATTGTTCTACACATTTTGCATCAGTTACTAACATTTTAAGTTTAAATGAAACTTCAATAACGAGCCTGCACTCAGAGACAATCTGCATGTGTGTTGTCAGTGCTTTGATTTATTCACTGCCTTGAGTTTCTGGAGTATACTCTTTGGACCCTGCCCATCGGGGCTTGAAAAAATTTATGGGCTGCATGATGCTTCCACGGAGAGCTGAAACTGACCTGCACACAAGTACTGGTAAACCACTTAGAGGATCTAGGCATGCCCAGGCAAGCAGTGTGAGCGACCCGTTCGTGCTTATAAACCCTATTGATTTCATTGGGTGGCAGGATTTGAGATGTCATTTCATCTCACTGTCGGGTAAAAGTCCCATAAAATTGGAAGCAAGGTCAACAAAATGACCTTTACAGTATTGACGGGGACGTTAAACTTCAATTCAAACAAACAAACCATCACTGAAGTTGGGCTTGTCTATTCTGCTGAATATGGCACCTGGAATTATATCACCGGACCTACACTGTTTGCATAGGTATCTGTACCATATTCCTGGGTTGTAAGGTACAGCCGTTCTTTCCAATTTCTCCAGTCGCAAGTCCCATATACACCTAAGTTTTAACTGACCCCATTAATATTCTTGTCTGCGGCTGACCTTGTGCTACAGCAGGCTGGTCTTTAAGGGTTAAATATTGACAGCACTGTTAGAAAACAGTGTAGAACCTGAGCAGACGGCTGAGCAGACACAGCATTGATCTGGATATACAGTGTTTGCCAAACTTGTCGCATGATGCAGCTGATTCATATGAAATGCTGAATCTATTCTCTGAAAGGTAAGATAAAATCGTCAAGTCGTCTGCTTAAAAAATTTGTATTGCTCTTATAGGATAACTAATGTGCTTGTACAATTTTGATTACTGTGCCAAACCGGACTACATTTTGTGTGAACTTGTATGGTAGTCAAAGCCGGAATAAAGCCAGAACTTCTTTAAGACATGCAACACAGCAAGAATAGACAGATGGAATCTGTCATTATAAAATGATAAATGGATACCCCACCCCCACCCACCCTATCTGGGGCTATACACCCATGTGATTTCAACTAAATCTTCCTCACAATATTGTTGTTACCTTAGTGATTTTCAAAACATTTCAAGAAGTTACTCATAATCTTTCAGTTTCTTTAGTGAATATCTTTAGTGAATATTACTACTTATGATAATACTCTATCCTTAACCCTTATGCTGCTGAATAGATTGATTTTGCCACACCCATTTTTGACTGTCAACCAATCAAATTTCTTGATGTAATTTATTCCTATTAATTTGCCAAATGAATGACAAACAGTAAAGGCACAGATCAGATGGCTTCTCTCCAGAAGCCATCTGATCTGGATTTACACTGGTGGCAAAGGAAGAGCATATCAAATTTCAGCAGGAACAAGGGCTAATAATTACACACCACAACCTCATTATAACATGGTTTGTTATAACACTGTTTAAGATATAACACGGTTTCAAGATGGATCCCAAAAATGTAGATTATATAGAAAAATGACCATAAATGGTCATTTTTAGGTCAGCGTCATATAGTGACGAGGTGAGGTTTTGGGATCACTTTTTGTCCGTCGTCCGTCGTGCATTCCTGCGTGCGTCCGTCCGTGAGTGCGCGTGTCCGTCCGTGCGTGCTTAAACAATTTCTTCAAACGACAACTCCTCCTAAACCACTGATCGGATTTTGACCAAACTTCACAGGAATGATCCTTAGGTAGTCCCCTTTCAAAATTGTTCAAATGGTTCCAGTCCGTTGCACATCTAGGTCACAGGAGCCAAAAATAGATTTTTTTCACTGAAAACTTAAAAAATCTTCTTCTCTGAAACCACAAGGCCCAGGTCTTTGATATTTGGTGTGAAGCTTCATCTAGAGGACCCCTACCAAGATTGTTCAACTTATAGTGCTGGGGCCAAAAATGCCCTTTGGTTTTACATAGGCTTATATAGGGATAATCTTTAAAACTCTTCTTCTCTGAAACCACAAGGCCCAGGACTTTGATATTTGGTATGAAGCTTCATCTAATGGACCTCTACCAAGATTGTTCTAATTATAGCCCTTGGGCCAAAAATGCCCCCGCTCCGGGGCCCTTTGGTTTTAAATAGACTTATATAGAGAAAATCTTTAAAAATCTTCTTCTCCGAAACCACAAGGCCTAGGTCTTTGATATTTTGGTATGAAACTTCATCTAATGGACCTCTACCAAGATTGTTCAAATTATAGACCTTGGGCCAAAAATGCCCCCGCTCAGGGGCCCTTTGGTTTTACATAGACTTATATAGGGAAAATCTTTAAAAATCTTCTTCTCTGAAACCACAAGGCCTAGGTCTTTGATATTTGGTATGAAGCTTCATCTAATGGACCTCTACCGAGATTGTTCAAATTATAGTGCTGGGGCCGAAAATGCCCCCGCTCCGGGACCCTTTGGTTTTACATAGACTTATATAGGGAAAATCTTTAAAAATCTTCTTCTCTGAAATCACAAGGCCTAGGTCTTTGATATTGGGTATGAAGCGTCATCTAAAGGACCCCTACCAAGATTATTCAAATTATAGTGCTAGGGCCAAAAATGCCCCTGCCCGGGGCCCTTTGGTTTTACATAGGCTTATACAGGGATAATCTTTAAAAATCTTCTTCTCTGACACCGCAAGGCCCAGGACTTTGATATTTGGTATGAAGCTTCATCTAATGGACCTCTACCAAGATTGTTCAAATTAAACCCCTTGGGTCAAAAATGCCCCCGCTCCGGGGCCCTTTGGTTTTACATAGACTTATATGGTGAAAATCTTTAAAAATCTTCTACTCTGAAACCACAAGGCCTAGGTCTTTGATATTTGGTATGAAGCTTCATCTAGTGGACCACTATCAAGATTGTTCTAATTATAGCCCTGAGACCAAAAATGCCCCTGCTCCGGGGCCCTTTGGTTTTACATAGACTTACATAGGGACATTTTACATAGACTTACATAGGGACAAATCTGAAAAAATGTTCTTCTCTGAAACTGCATGGCCCAGGACTTTGATATTTGGTTTGAAGCTTCATCGAATGGACCTCTACCAAGATTGTTCAAATAATAGCCTTTGAGCCAAAAATGCCCCCCGCTCTGTGGCCCTTTGGTTTTACATAGACTATTATAGGGAAAATCTTTAAAAATCTTCTTCTCTGAAACCACAAGGCCTAGGACTTTGATATTTGGTGTGAAATTTCATCTAGTGGACCTCTATCAAGATTGTTCAAATTATAGCCCTGAAACCAATAATGCCCCCGCTCTGGGGCCCTTTGGTTTTACATAGACTCAATATAGGGAAAATCTTAAAAATCTTTCTCTGTGAAACCACAAAGCATAGATCTTTGATATTTGGTGTGAAATTTCATCTAGTGGACCTCTATCAAGATTGTTCAAATTATAGCCCTGGGGCCAGAAATGTCACCGCTCCGAAACCCTTTGGTTTTACATAGGCTTATACAGGGAAATCTTTAAAAAATCTTCTTCTCTGAAACTGCAAGGCCCAGGTCTTTGATATTTGGTATGGAGCTTCATCTGGTGGACCTCTACCAAGATTGTTCAAATTACAGCCCTGGGGCCACAAATGCCCCCACCCCAGGGCCCTTTGGTTTTACATTGACTTATATAGCCCCGGGGCCATTTGGTTTTGTATAGGCTATGCTTATGTAGGGAATATCTTTAAAAAAAATCTTCTTCTCTGAAACCGCAAGGCCCAGGTCTTTGATATTTGGTGTGTAGCTTCATCTAGTGGACCTTTGCCAAGATTGTTCAAATCATAGCCTTTGTTGATGTTTGGTATGAAGCTTCACCTTTAAGACCTACCTCAACATCATGCACATTAAAGCCCTTGGGCCAATAATGACCCTCCCTGGGGCACTTGTTACACTATGGATCAGGTGAGCGATCCAGGGCCATCATGGCCCTCTTGTGCTATATAATGTATACATTTTTGTTTGGGTATAACATGGTCATTTAACTTACAGGATTTCTGCTTTGGACCCTTACTATAGTGTTATAAAGAGGTTGGGGTGTATTCTCTTTTGTTATATGTGAGTTCCTTCATATTTATATTTGGTGACTGCTTATTATACTTACTTTCGTACATAAATATCTATGCGTATGGCTGTTTGAAGCCATTGTCAAACGGAGCGAAAGCTGTGCTCAAACAGCAAAAACCATGTTCAAATCGTGAAATTCGCGTGCTGTTTGAACATGGGTTTTGAGCTTTTGATATCACAAGATGGGCCTTGCTTTGTTAACGTTACGTTAAGTGACGTAACGTTATCTCCCTGAAGGTAGTGTATAGGGTTTCTATGATGATGTCAGAGGGTTACTGTGTAACAAGGTCATTGTAAACAACATACTGAACTAGCTGCCATGTTGGTTTGCGGGTTGCATTTGAAGAGTTCATAAGGAGTTCTGAGTTCTGTTGTAAGGTGTGCTGTTTGAACATGGATTTTGAGCTTTTGATATCACAAGATGGGCCTTGCTTTGTTTAAGTTATGTTGAGTGACGTAACGTTATCGCCCTGAAGGTAGTGTATAGGGTTCAATGATGATGTCAGAGGGTTACTGTGTAACAACGTCATTGTGAACAACTTTCTGAATAAGCCGCCATGTTGGTTTGCTGGTCTCATTTCAAGAGTTTATATGGAGTTTATATGGAGCTTTGCGCGTTTTCATCAAAATTTACTGTCGGAATTGTAACCTATGCAAGAACAATAATCATCCATGGTTATTGATTGCATTAACATTTGCCAGATCCCTCGGAAGATATTTGAACATTCGGCCTGGCGGCCTCATGTTCAAACAGCTTCCTTGGGCCCTGGCAAATGTCAATGCAAGAAAAAACCTTGGTTGATCCCTATATTCTTGCATAAATACCTATGTGAATGGCTGTTTGAAGCCATTGTCAAATGGACTGAAAGCTGTGCTCAAACAACAAAAAACCATGTTCAAATCGTGAAATTTGAGTGCTTTTGAACATGGATTTTGAGCTTTTGATATCACAAGATTGGCCTTGCTTTGTTTACCTTATGTTGAGTGACGTAACCTTATCGCCCTGAGGGTAGTGTATAGGATTCTTTGATGATGTCAGAGGGTTACTGCGTAACAACATCATTGTAAACAACATTCTGAACTAACTGTCATGTTGGTTTTACCGGCCGCATTTGAAGAGTTTATATGGAGCTTTGCGCGCTTTCGTCAAAATTTAATGCGTAACAATGTCATTGTAATTTGTAAACAACATTTTGAACTGGCCGCCATGTTGGTTTGCTGGTCGCATTTGAAGAGTTTATATGGAGTTTATATGGAGATTTCGGGCGTTTGCGTCAAAATATGCTGTCAGAATCGTAAGTTATGCAAGAACAACGATCATCCATGGTTATTTCATTGCATTAACATTTGCCAGATCCCTCAGAAGATATTTGAACATTCGGCCTAGCAGCCTCATGTTCAAACAGCTTCCTCAGGACCCGGCGAATGTGAATGCATGAAAAACCATGGTTGATAACTGTATCCTGTATTCTATCTTGGACATTTTTTTTCTGTTTTGTTATGGCTGAGTAGATCCATAATTGTGTAATTGAGTGATTTAAAATATAGTGTACAATAACTGTTCTAATATTGGAGTGTTTTATGAGATAACTACATACAGTCTGATAGGGATGGTTGGTTGAGTTGAAGGTGTCATATAAGAATCTTATATGGGTGCCATTGGGTGGGAGGGGTGGATGAAAAAATCCGTCCCAAGGGTCACTGTCCGGCATCGCCTGGCTTGCCTCATGATGCCGGACAGAGATCCTGAGGGACCGATTTTTTTCTAGCCAGCCCTCACACCCATATAGGATTCTTTTTCTTGCATACCTTTCATTTCGCATCCCGGATTTTTAATGCTGCAGTCACTTCGGTTAGTGACGTCTGCCATATTGTGATGACACTACAGGAATGTTTAGTGATGTCACGTAACATGCTGTGACATCAACCTTAATGTCGGCGCATACGAGGTCGATTTCAACCAGTGCATTTACCAAACACGGGAAAATATTTGATTTGAGGTAAGACCACCAGGGTTAGAACAGAATTCCTATCCCAAGCTGCAACTATGGATTTCCTTATCTGGTGTGCAAGAATGTACCTTGTGTCACTGGGGTGTTCACCTGATTTTGGCTTACAGTTGGGCAAGGCCTACTGTCCTTGCCGGAGGTAAGGATAGAGGGGGAATGTTGTTATTTCTTCAGTTTCTTCATTTCCAGTCATATTTCATGTTTTTTCATCTTTGCAGAAAGCATTTCGAAAACATACCTATATAATTTTGGTCCACTTGAACCCCACTTTTATATTGTAAAACTGAGGTTTACAGGGGTAAATAAAAATCAAAAATGAGTTCCTTTAAGAGCAATGAAAACATTCATAAGAAAGAAGATGGGTCATAATAGTAGTTTCAGCTAATAAATCCTCATCAGTGACCCTGTAATGATCCGGCAAAGAAAGCCAGAGGAAACATACTGCAATTTTGCGAATTTGGAATAACCTTATTTTTCTTTAAGTCTGCTCTAAAACATAGATAGTAGGTACTCGTTAGAACCGCCTCGATGAGGTGGTTCTACAGAGTGCCCACAATCTTAGTTTAACGAGGACCGCCTTGATGAGGCGGTTCTAACGAGTGCCCACAATCTCTGTTTTGAGCAGAAATAAGAAAAATATCGCAATTTTTCATCTTAATATTTTTGTAACATGCTGTGACATCAACCTTAATGCGGCGGTAAAATTTACACTGTATTTATATAGGTGTGTTTTCGTAATGGTTTAGCCATTTTCCAAATAGATTTTGAAGATAACACAATTACCGGTCACCACTAAATTTTGAAATGGACTTCTGCTACCTATATATAATGAGGAAGACTATGAATATGAACAAGTGTTGGTTTATAATCTGGTATGGTGTTGTTTTTCAACCAACTGTCACGATTTACCTTAAAAACACACAAAGTCCATCAATCGGCCTGTCTGTCTGGCCATCTGCCTGCCCACTCACCTGTCTGTTCACCTGCCCACTATCCTCCTACCCATTCATCAATCTAACCGAAAACATAAAAACAGCTTTGAAAACTGTGGCTGTGTTGTGTGGCTAATTAAGTGATGCATAAGTTAAGATGTGAACAGTTAGCAACATAAAATGTACCCATTTACCAGTCTGCTCATCAGGGCTGTGAGAAATAGACTGGGCAGCATGGTGCTTCCACACAGAGCTGAAGTAAGAAGGTCTAAGCCTGGCCAGACAAAGTGGTGCAAGTTGGACCGTCTATGTATATAAACACAATTGGTTTCATTTAGCAGTAGGGCTTGAGATGTTATTTCATCTCAGTGTCGGGTATGTCCCACAAAATTGGAAGCAACATCACCAAAATATGACCTGTATAGTGTTGACGGGGACTTTAAACCTCAATTCAAACAAAAAACCAAACATCCCAACAGACTCCAATAGCTACTGTAATCTGTCCATCCATCTGTCTGTCTGCCCGTCTGTCTGGGCAAACATACCAGGTTTGGGAATTCACATTGAGGAATTCACATTGATTATCACCTAAAATAGTAAGTATTTTGTACTGGAAACCCCAAAGCGGGTTGTTGGCAAACAGTGCAGGCCCAGATCAGATGCCGCAGAACGTGGCATCTGATCACGGCCTACACTGTTTGCATAACATTCAGCCAGTTTCCAAATAGATTTTGAAGAAAACACAACCTGACACCCCTTAATTTTGAAACAGACTCCTTCTAGATATAGGGAGGAAGATTCCATTTGCTACAAAAAGGGTTAAGCCAGAAATATTTCGATTCAAAGCAAACCCTAAAACTGGGTGTTGGAATGACAGCCCATCCATTTTTCCAATCATCCACATTATGATAGCACATCCGTGTGACATACTGCATTCTTTTATATTTTCAAAATGGCTACTTTTCTAATAAAAATCTGTGATATTTTTCTTGTTTATACAGCAAACATAGGTTTTGGGTGCTCGTTAGAACCGCCTCATTGAGGCGGTTCTAATGAGTACCCACAACCTATGTCTTGGAGCAGAAGTAAGTAAATTAATGTCTACCCCCTAAAACAGTTTTCTCTACATAAAGTAGGGTTTATGGGGTGTTCATTACACAGACTTGTTCACGTGATGCAAGGGAGTGTAAGTTTGAAGTAGGAAGAAACAGGTTTGAAATAAGTTACTTAGCAAGAAGTGGGAAGTCATGAAATGAGAAGTAAGAAATTGGAAGTAAGAATTTGAAAGAATATGTGAATTTTTGTGAAGTCAAAGGAAGTAAGAAGTCTGAAGTTAGAAATTAGAAGTAGGAAGTAAGAAATTAGGAGGTTAGAATTTAGAAGTCATAATGTAAAAAATTAGAAGCTGAACTTAGGAAGTAGGAAGTAAGGGTTTATAATTAAGTCATAAAGTTAGATTTAGGAAGTTTCTTTCTTTCTTTCTTCTGTTACTTGTTAACCTGATAAGAGGACTACAGAAGGGTATCTGGTATACCAAGTGCTAAAGGGGGTTAGCTGAAATAAAAGGTACCGTAAGCAAAGTAGGTGAAATGAGTTTGTACAGTGCGAAAAGAATGTTAGTATAGTTAAAAGATAAAAACAGAGTCTGGTAATTTAGGGGGACACATGCACCACCTGGCAGACAGCATGACAAAACTGTGCCAAGGTCAGTAGCATGACAATACAGGTTGGAAGAGCGTTCCAGTGTATAACTAATCTTGGGCAAGTTGTAAGTTAAAAATTTGAAATCAGAAGTTAGAGTTAGTAAAGCCAATGAATAATGATGACTGGTTTATCAACAATATATAGCAGAATACACTCACAAATTTTAATCATTACCCAGTCAGGCATAACATTACATTTTCGGTTGTTTTTAACCCATTTTATACCAGAAACCCCAGACTGGGTCCCTGGCAAACAGTGCAGGCCCAGACCAGAAGCCACAGAACATGGCGTCTGATCAGGGCCTACACTATTTGCAAAAAGTTCAGCTATTTTCGAAATGAATTTTAAAGATAACCTGTCTCCCCTTAACCCATTGCATGCGGGAAACCCCTAAAGGGGTACCTTGGCAAACAGTGCAGGCCCAGATCAGATGCCTGATCAGGGCCTGCACTGTTTGCTAACAGGATTTTCATCTAAACGAAAAAATAGGCCTGACACCCCTTATATGTCAAATGGACTTGTCCATCATGTAGCAATGGAAGAGTCCACTAGCATTCAATGGGTTAATGTCGAAATGGACTCTGCCATATAGAGGAAGGTTCCATTTGGTACAAAAAGGATTTTTGTTATGGTTTGTCTTTGGGTGTTTGTGTCGCTTGTGTTATTTTATTTAGGATAGCCTATTGGCCATTTTGTGGGAAAGTAACTGTCCTTTTGGCTTTCCGCTGTTGGTGTTTCCATTAGGGTCTGTTGTTTCATGTTTGTGTGTCTTTCCCTTAGGTGTCTCTGATGGGAGCAGTGGGTTGATTGTATCGATTCCTGATCATTGCCACTTCTATTTTTAAATGGTCTGATTCATGTACATTTACCTTATTGCAGATATTTGATGAGAAGGTGGAGTTTGCAGAGAAGGCTGATTCCAAGGTTGGTTCCATGGACAAGGTCAAGCACCAGCCAGGTGGAGGAGATAAGAAGGTATGTCATGGTAGCTGGTTCCCCTTTCTTTCAGTGTGTGCCCAGTGGGGCACACAATGTGAATGCAACGTCGTATCAACGTCAATGCAACGTCATGACGTTGCATTGATGTTGATGCGACGTTGCGGAGACGTCTTGTGCCCATCGGGTAAATGTTGATTTTTTTTTTTTGGTTTGGGTTTTACGGCCCTTTCAAGATTATTTCACTCATATCGAGCCGATCGTTAATCAGAGGTGGGCGAAAACCGGAGTACCCGGAGAAAAACCACCTGACCTTCCGTTGCAGAACTTGGCGTCTCACACGTGGCCCGAGCGAGGCTCGAACCTACGGCGGTGAGAGACCTAATGACTAAGAGTCAGCGCTCTTATCCACTAGGCCACGGAGGCCTGTGGGTAAATGTTGATGCTGGCTTGGGTTGTGATTTCAGTGTAGAGACAGCTTATTTAGGTGAAATAAAGACACTGATTATTTAATGCCATAGAATAGGCTCCAGTATATAAAATCGTTTTTTAGCTTGCCTGGACGAAGTACGGGAAGAGGTATTGCACTACCCCCAGTGTTGGAGTTGGTGGTGGAATCAGCATCGGTGACCACTTTTACATCAAGTTTTTATGCCCCCGCCATTCAAAGAATGGTGGAAAGGGCATATAGCGTTGTCCCTGTCCGTCCGTGCGTCCGACACTTAAACGCAGTCAATAACTTCCTTATTTCTTGATGGATTTTAAAATTACTCTGCAGAAATGTTAACCATCATGAGACGACGTGTCAAGTGCAAAACCCAGGTCCGTACCTCCAAGGTCAAGGTCATACTTAGAGGTCAAAGGTCAAAAAAAGGGTCCGAAACTTAAACACAGTCAATAACTTTCTTATTTCTGGATGGATTTTGAAATTACTTTGTAGAAATGTTAACCATCATGAGACAATGTGTCATGTGCAAAACCCAGGTCCGTACCTTTAACGTCAAGGTCATACTTAGAGGTCAAAGGTAAAAAAATGGTCCGAAACTTAAACGCAGTCAATAACTTTCTTATCTATGGATGGATTGTGAAATTATTTGGCAGAAATGTTGGCCATCATGAGACAATCTGCCTCACCCAAAACCAAGGTCCTTACCTACAAGGTCAAGGTCATACTTAGAGGTCAAACGTGAAAAAAGGGTCCAAAACTTAAACACGGTCAATAACTTTCTGTGGATGAATACGAACATAGACATATTTTCAGGCGGGGGCATCCGTGTCCTATGGACGCATTTCTAGTTTAACCCATTGTATGCTAGTGGACTCTTCCATTGCTATATGTTGGACAAGTCCATTTGTCATATAAGGGGTGTCAGGTCTATTTTTTCGTTTTTATTCATTTTTTTATGGAAAATTCTGTTAGCAAATAGTGCAGGCCCTGATCAGACGCCGACAATGCGGCATCTGATCTGGGTCTGCACTGTTTGACAAAGTACCCCTTTTAGGGGTTTCCCTCATGCAATGTGTTAAGAGCTCATATTTTCCAAACCATATGGATTTGGTTCATGTTTTATCCAGCAATGCCCCCACCCATGCCTATGACCTCAAGGTCAAGGTCGTGGGCCTCAAATTATTATGTTAAAGTGTTTCAGAAAATTTTATATTAAAGTTCCTTAAATGCTCATATTTTCCAAACCATATGCTGGATTTGCTTCATATATGGTATGATGATAGATATAGGTCCAAAGCTTCCTTCAGCAATACCCCCGCTCATGCCCAAGACCTCAAGGTCAAGATCACACGCTTAGAAATTTTTAATGTTTAATTTTTTTAACAGCTCATATTTTCCTAACCACAGATGGCTTTGGTTCATATTTGACATCATGATAGATACAGGTCCATAGTTTTATTCAGCTATACCCATGACCTGAAGGTCAATTTTTAATGTTAAAGTTTTTTTGAGCTCATATTTTCCAAACCATATGATGGATTTGGCTGTCATTTGGTATGATAAGATAAAGGTCCAAAGTTTTACTCAACAATTCCCCACCCATGCCTCTGATTTAAGGTCAAGGTTGCGAACTTAGAAATTTTATTAATATTTTTTAGAGGTCATATTTTCAAACTATACAATGAATTTGGTTCCTCTTTGGTATGATGACAGTTGCTGTCTGGTGACAGCTCCAGTTTCATGCCAAAATCACATGAGTATGAAATTTGTCTTACTCATGAATTTCAAAATTTCAACAACATTTATTCATGAGAATGCAATAATCCAGTTGTGTGCCCTCCCTTGAGTCAGCTGTTTGCTTGCCAGCCCTTGACCCATTCAGTGTAGATCCAGTATGGTGCTTTTACATTGTTTTTAGCTCACCTGAGCACGAAGTGCTCATAGTGAGCTATTGTGATCGGTCAATGTGCATCGTGTGTCGTGTGGCGGCAACAATTTGCTTTAAATGCTAACTCTTCTTTAACCCTTGAGCCAATTTCAACAAAACTTAATAGAAATATTGCTTAGGTGACCCTCTACAAAAATAGCTAAAATTGTTCCGCTCCGCTGAACAAGATGGCCTCCAGAGCTAAAAATAAAAAAATCTTTAAATGACAACTTCTCCTGTACCTTTAGGCCAATTTCATTCAAACTTTATAGGAGTGTTGCTTAGGTGACCCTCTACCAAAATAGCTAAAACGGTTCCGCTCCGTTGAACAAAATGGCCACCAGCGCTAAAAAATAGAAAATTCTTTAAACGACAACTCCTCCTGTACCCTTGGGCCAAATTAATTCAAACTTCATAGGAATGTTGCTTAGGTGATCCTCTGCTAAAATAGCTGAAACGGTAATGCTCTGCTGAGCAAAATGGCCGCCATAGCTAAAAATAGAAAAAACATCATAAATTTGCTTCAAATATGAACTCCTCCTCAACCCTTGGGCCAATTTGATTCAACCTTCACTGGAATGTTGCCAGTTACGCATAGTTGCTTCCCTTGGTTACCTGTCAATCATTTTACTTTCCTTCCTTCATTGGTTTATGATAATGAGTTCATGAATACATGTATTAATGAGGCGAAAGTTGTGACGTTAATAAACTCAAATTACAGACACAAAAAATAAGTGATTACAGTTTCTAGGTAAGAAAATTTATTCAGGGACTTGCTAGGTACCTAAAGCTATCTGTTTATCATTGAAGTCGGTCTAATATAAATTTTATTTTAGTAAAGTCGTCATTGTCATTAAATTTCACGACCGCAAAACACCAAGCGAAATTGATCAACCAGTGTCTCACTCTGAAATGTTCGGCACTTTCTACATCAGCGCAACCCCCGTCAGACTGTTAGAATTTATACCCGTCTTATAGCCTAGACTAAGCAAAAATCACCCAAAGAAAAGCCAAAAAATACACCCTGTCTTAAAGCGAAATCGTCTTATAGCCAGATCATTACGGTATACCTTCTTTTTTTAGCTCACCAGAGCCGAAGGCTCCGGGGGAGCTTATAGGATAGGCAGTTGTCCGGCGTCGTCGTCGTCCTTGTCGTCGTCTGACGTCAACACTTTCAAACATCTTCTTCTCTGAAGCCACTGGAACGATTCAGCCCAAATTTTATCTGTAGCATCCTTGGGCTGGGGGATTGAAAGTTTGTGTTTTTTATGAAAATTGGCCCATTAGTTTGGTTGCTATAGCAACTTAGAGCTCCCATAGACTTATAATGGGGAAAATTGAAAAATGGCATTAACTGCCAAGCCTTTGCAGATATTGGAACAAAACTTTCATAGAAATGTTCCTTAAGCAATCTAGTATCAGGCCTACTGCTCAATTTTAATGGTTGCCATGGAAACCAAAATGCAAAAAATAGAAAAAAAATACTTAAAAAATCATCTCCTCAGAAACCATATGCTCTATGAGGCTGAAAGTTTATGGAAATATTCACCATATTTGCCTTTACAGGTTTTGTGTTTTTTATGAAATTCGGCTCTTTGGTTTGGTTGCTATGGCAACTTAGATTTTCCATAGACTTATAATGGGGAAAATTGAAAAATGGCATTAACTACAAAGCCTTTGCAGATATTTTGACAAAACTTTCATAGAAATGTTCCTTTAGTAAACTTCTCTCAGCCATATGCTTTTATGTCCACCTGGGGGTCCAGTAGGTTGTGCCGGGGCCATGCCCTGCCCCCAGTACTTCATAAAATGACTTATATCTCAGAAACCTTACAGATCCCCACCCCTAAACCATATATATTCTTGTTCCTATTGATAAGACGCATTCAGTGACACCAACCTGGAGGTCCTCGGGGATGTGCCGAGGCCATGCCCCACCCCCTCCACTTCATAAAAGGCCCAATATCTCGGAAACCATTCAGATCCCCACCCCTGAACCCTATATACTCTTGTTCCTTATGATAAGACGCATTCAGTGACATCAAACTGGGGGTCCCCCGGGATGCACCTGGGCCATGTCCCGCCCCTCCATTTCATAAAAGGCCCAATATCTCGGAAACCTTACAGACCCCCACCCCTAAACCATATATATTCTTGCTCCTTATGAAAAGACGCATTCATTGACCCCAAATTGGAGGTCTTCCGGGGTGCGCCGGAGCCATGCCCCACCCCTTCACTTCACAAAAGGCCATATATCTCAGAAACTGTTCAGATCCCCACCCCTAAACCATATATGTTCTTGTTCATTATGATGAGACACATTCAGTGACACTAACCTGGGGGTCCCCAGGGATGTGCTGGGGCCATGCCCCACCCCCTCCATTTCATAATATCACAATATCTCGGAAACCTTACAGATCCCCACCCCTAAACTATATATATTCTTGTACCTTATGATAAGACACTTTCATTGACACCAACCTGGGGGTCTCCCTGGGCCTTGCCCCACCCCTGCAGTTCACAAAAGGCCTTATATCTCAGAAACTGTTCAGAGCCCCACCCCTAAACCATATATATTCATCTTCCTTATGATAAGGCACATTCATTGACACCAGCTTGTGAGTCCCCGGGGCATGCCCGGGCGTTGCTCCACCGCTTGACTTCATTAAAAGCCACATATCTCAGAAATAGTTCAGATCCCCACCCCTAAACCATATATATTCTTGTTCCTTATGATAAGACTCATTCAGTCACACCAACTTGGCGGTCTCTTTGTGCTGAGGCAATGTGCCCTGCCCTTCCACTTCATAAAAGGCCATATATTTCAGAAACCATTCAAATCCCCACCCCATATTCATATATGTTCTTGTTCCTTATTATTAGCACACCTACTGTAGGGGTGTCCGCAGGGGCCAGTCCTCTCCTTTCCACTTCATGAAAGGATATCTTGGAAACCGTTCAGATTCCCACCCCTAAACCATATATATACCTGGGAACGACAGGGCATGCTCCAACCCCTCCACTTATATCTCCAGCCATGCAGATCCCCACTGCTAAACCATATATATTCTTGTTCTTTGTAATAAGACACATTTAGTGATACCAACCAGGGCTCCATTGGGTCCATGCCCCACCCCATCTACTTCATAAAAGGCCTAATGTTTCATATACTGAGTCCACATTGATGCTCATTTGGATATGGGGGTTCATTTGGCAGATTAAAATGATATCATGTTAAAATACATGGCTGCAATTTGGCAGTGCCCACCTGAGCTCTGGTGAGCATAGTGGCCCATGGGCCTCTTGTTTTATTTCTGCTCTAAAATATTGGTTGTGGGTACTTGTTAGAACCGCCTCAATGAGGCAGTTCTAACGGGCACCCCGAATTTATATTTTGAGCAGATATAAGTAAAATATCATTTTTTCATCTTAAATACCGGTATTTCATTTTTTTTTTTGGGCAGTAAAGTTTACAATGTATTTGCACAGGTGTGTTTTCCTACTCAAATAAATATCTTTCTTTGCTGATCTGAGTATGAAATAAAAACACCATTGGTTGATATATAAATATGAGCATTCAAAACTCCACACTCAGTTGATATGAGCATGGAAAAATCTTGAAAATCAATCTGACACGGATAAAACTTTTCTATACAGACAAATGAAACTTTGATAGGACACACAAATAAAAGTTTGATAAATCAAAAAAATGATTGTGAATTCAAGTTATTCTGTGTGCTTTGTGATTCTAGTATTGAGAACTGCAGACTTAGCTACCTTGAATTATATATTCTACCCAATTCTTTTCTGGGCATGCACGGTTTGTATTAGCACCAAAATGGCCAACATTGACAGTTCTAGTATTTAAAGCTGTCCACAGTAAAAACTGTGTTATGGTGCAGCTAGGTATGTGAAAGGATGGGAGAGACAGAAGTATGGATTTTTATGTTGACAGTAGGGAAAATGTGTCTTGACAATTAGGAAAGTTTGGAAAACGTACATCACGCAAACACGATTGTATAATTTTGACCTCCTGTGACCCCACTTTTAAAAAGAAAAACTCGGGTTTACAGGGGTATACATTATTTTTCTTATTTCTGCCTAAACACATAGATTGTGGGTACCCGCAATCTATATGTGAGCAGAAATAAGAAAAATATCAGGCTTTTTATCTGAAAAAAAAATGTCATTTTTTTGGTGGTAAAATTTTACCAAAATATTTGAATAGGCCTGTTTTGTTAATGTAAAACAGGTTGACGCCTCTGATAAAATAAGTACACCTCAACCTCGTTATAACATGGAACTCCGGGTCCAACCAAAGGACCTTGTTAGTTAACCGAATCGTGTTATAAACGCCGACCGTATTTGCCACAGATCAACCATTGACACAATGGTGATCAATACTTTCCCAAACATGATGATGTGCGGTCCGGTTAATGACCGTATTTTCCGACTAAAATGTGTTTAGAACTAATCAATGGCAGTAAATACCATGGCCCATCAAGTCAAACAAGTCACTTTAATCAAAACCAGCTGATAAACCATGTTTTATATCCAGAAATCGTCCGATCTGACAGCGAGTATGACGCCATTTTGATAGCTGGTTCCCGGCTAACTTTGTTGTAACTGAGGGTCCGGAACCGTACCGAACTACAGTACCGTTAATACATTTCAATGGTGAAATTACCGGGTTAGGGTTCGGAACAGGACAATGATCAACGCTTACAAGAAATTTGAATTACTTCCCTTGAAATGTCTTACCCTTAATATTTTAGCCATTTGAAACGATTTTTAATGGCGCACATGTCTTTGAATGATTTTTTTACCGCGAAAATCGATCTTGAATATGTTTTATCATTTGCTTTTAAGCTGGAATAAATTTGACTTTCTTTTACATGCGGCTCTAGAAAATGAGTTTTATTGCAGTTGACCGATCACATCGTCTGAGCAGTGATCCTTAACAGAGCGTGATAAATATTTTTTTCCGGTTGCGTAACTGAATTCTTTAATCTCTTTATCTCACTAAGCCAACACTTTTGATTGTGCCGATGGCAGTTCATGTTTATCATGCGTGTCAAGCTAAACAAGTTTATATACTGTATATTCAACTCTGCGGGAGGCCTGCAATAAATATCAAAAAGTACCGTTATAAACCGTGTTAGCTACCGTGTTAGCTACCGTATTACCGCAGTTAAAAGTGAGAGGACAATAAAGTTGTTGTGCTTAAAACCTGATACAATCCATGGATAATATTTATAAATGTTGGTTGGGGAAAGGAGCAGTCCCTATAAGGCCCATTTTATGGCCCCTTTTGTGATTTTCTTTAAACTTTGCAGACTCAATATAGGATGTATTTGCTGTAATGTGGTGAAATTTCAGATCCGCAGATGTAATTTTATTGGCTCTATGAGCAACCAAGGCGGGTGGGATAATTCTACCCCATTAAGAGACCTGTGGTTCTTACGCTTTTATCTCTAGCACAAAGCATCCTGGCAAGTGGGTATTTTTATTATTGTTTAGACCTTTATAGATGTTAAACATAATGTATATGTTTTTGTGGAAAAAAATTTCACTTTACCATTATACTCACTTATAAGTCGTATCTAAATTTCAGCTAAATTTACTGACCGTCTTTGCGCAAAACCACAACATCAATTTATTTCCAAAGCTATTGCAAAACCATTTGACAGGGATAACTAAGATATAATAAGCATTGCCAAATTATGAGCATTTCTCGTGCGTCCGTGCGTTAACTTTTTCTTTAAACATCTTCTCCTCCTAAACTACTGGGCCAATTGTAACCAAACTTCACAGGAATGTTCCTTACATAGTCCTCTTCTAAATTCCTTCAAAGAATTTTGTTACACCCAGAACTCTGGTTGCCATGGCAACAAAACCAAAAAAACAAATATAAAAATCTTTAAAAATCTTCTCCTCCAAATCCACCTGTTGGATTTCATTTTTATTTTGCATGACTGTTCCTTGGGTTGACCTCTTTCAGATTCCTTGAAGAAATTTTGATCCGACAAAAAACATGGCCACCATGGGCGGGGCTTATTTTCCCTATTTAACATATAGTGTAATGCTAAAACATCTTCTCCTCCTAAACTATTGGGCCCATTGTAACCAAACTTCACAGGAATGTTACTTACTTAGTCCTCTTCTTAATTCCTTCATAGAATTTTGTTACACCCAGAACTCTGGTTGCCATGGCAACAAAACAACACAAAATATTAAAAATCTTTAAAAATCTTCTCCTCCAAAACCACCTGTTGGATTTCATTTTTATTTTGCATGAATGTTCCTTGGGTGGACCCCTTTCAGATTCCTTGAAGAAATTTTGATCCGACAAAAAACATGGCCGCCATGGGCGGGGCTTATTTTCCCTATTGAGCATATAGTGTAATGCTAAAACATCTTCTCCTCCTAAACTACTGGGCCAATTGTAACCAAACTTCACAGGAATGTTCCTTACTTAGTCCTCTTCTAAATTCCTTCAAAGAATTTTGTTACACCCAGAACTCTGGTTGCCATGGCAACAAAACCACACAAAAAATTAAAAATCTTTAAACATCTTCTCCTCCAAACCCACATGTTGGATTTCATTATCCCCTCGCACAACATAGTTGTGAGGGGGGATATAGCATTTGTCCCGTACGTACGTACGTAAGTACGTACTTTTGTCATCGCTCTAGCGCAACATACGTACATACTTTTGTCATCGCTCTAGCGCCACGTACGTACGTACTTTTGTCTTCGCTCTAGCGCCTACATTTCTTGACCGATTTTAATATAACTTCACAGGAACGTTCCTTACGACAATATCTGGAGCAAGATCGACTTTCAAGGTCATGACCTCAAGGTCAAGGTCACTCTGGCTATTTTCTGAAAAACTTTGTCATGGCTCTAGCGCCTACATTTCTCCCCCAATTTCAATATAACTTCAAACAAATGATCCTTATAAAAATATCTCGAGCGAGTTGGACTTTCAAGGTCATGACCTCAAGGTCAAGGTCACTGTGGCTATTTTTAGAAAAACATTGTCATCGCTCTAGCGCTTACATTTCTTCACCAATTTCAATATAACTTCACACAAATGATCCTTATAAAAATATCTTGAGCGAGTTCCACTTTCAAGGTCATGGCTTCAAGGTCAAGGTCACAGTGGCTATTTTTAGAAAAACTTTGTCATCTCTCTAGCTCCTACATTTCTTCACTGATTTCAATATAACTTCACACAAATGTTCCTTATGACAATATCTTGAGCGAGTTGGACTTTCAAAGTCATGACTTCAAGGTCAAGGTCACTGTGGCTATTTTTAGAAAAACATTTTCATCGCTTTAGCGCCTACATTTCTTCACCAATTTCAATATAACTTCACACAAATGTTCCTTATAAAAATATCTCCAGCGAGTTCGACTTTCCAACTCATGGCCTCAAGGTCAGGGTCACTGTGGCTATTTTTAGAAAAAACTTTGTCATCGCTCTATCGCCTATATTTCTTCACTGATTTCAATATAACTTCACACAAATGTTCCTTATGACAATATCTCAAGCGGGTTCGACTATCAATGTCAAGGCCTCAAGGTCAAGGTCACTGTGGCTATTTTTTAGAAAAACTTTGTCATCGCTCTAGCGTTTACATTTCTTCATCAATTTCAATATAACTTCATACAAATGTTCCTTATGACAATATCTCTAGCGAGTTCCACTTTCAAGGTCAAGGTCACTGTGTCTATTTTTAGAAAAACTTCGTCATCCCTCTAGCGCTTACATTTCTTCATCGATTTCAATATAACTTCACACAAATGTTCCTTATGACAATATCTCACTATTTCGACTTTCAAGGTCAAGGTCACTATGGCTATTTTTAGAAAACTTTGTTATCGCTCTAGCGCCTACATTTCTTCACTGATTTCAATATAACTTCACACAAATGTTGCTTATGACAATACCTCGAACGAGTTTGACTTTCAAGGTCAAGGTCACTGTGGCTATTTTTAGAAAATCTTTGTCATTGCTCTAGCGCTAACATTTTTTTCACCAATTTCAATATTACTTCACACAAATGTTCCTTATAACAATATCTCTAGTGAGTTCCACTTTCAAGGTCAAGGTCACTGTGGCTATTTTTAGAAAAACTTTGTCATGGCTCTAGCGCTTACATTTCTTCAACCATTTCAATATAACTTCACACAAATGTTCCTTATGACAATACCTCGAGCGAGTTTGACTTTCAAGGTCAAGGTCACTGTGGCTATTTTTAGAAAAACTTTGTCATTGCTCTAGTGCTTACATTTTTTCACCAATTTCAATATAACTTCACACAAATGTTCCTTATGACAATATCTCGAGCTATTTAGACTTTCAAGGTCAAGGTCACTGTGGCTATTTTTAGAAAAACTTTGTCATCGCTCTAGCGCCTACATTTAATGATGGATTGTAATAGAACTTCACACAAATGTTTCTTATGATAGTCTCTCGACTGACTTCGACTTTCAAGGTCATGACCTCAAAGTCAAGGTCATTGTGGCTATCTTTAGAAAAACTTTGTCATCGCTCTACCGCCTACATTTATTAACAGATTTTAATATAACTTCACACAAAAGATGCTTATGATAATATCTTGAGCAAGATCTACTTTCGTGGTCATGGCCTCAAGTCAAGGTCACTATGGCTATTTTTAGAGAAACGTCATCACTCTAGAATGTACATTTATTGGAGGATTTTTAAACAAACTTTACACAAATGTTGCATATGATAATATCTCAAGCAAGTTGGACTTTTGCCATTTCAGTGTTTTCCACACACAAAGTTGTCTAGTGTGAGGGGATTTGTATCGCATGGGATGCCTTGTTTTTATTTTGCATGAATGTTCCTTGGTTGGACCTCTTTTAGATTCCTTGAAGAAATTTTGATCCGACAAAAAACATGGCCGCCATGGGCGGGGCTTATTTTCACTATTTAACATATAACGTAGTGCTAAAAAATCATTTTCTGCAAAAGTACTTGTGGGATTTCATTGTAATTTGCATGAATTGTCCTTGGGTGGACTGTTGTCAGATTCCTTGAAAAAAATTTGATCTTACAAAAAAACATGGCCGCCATGGGCGAGGCTTATTTTCACTATATAACATATAGTGTAATGCTGAAAATATTTTCTGCAAAAGTTCTTGTTTTATTTCATAGTTATTTGGCATGCATGTTCCTTGGGTGGACCTCTGTCAGATTCCTTGAAGAAATTTTGATCCGACATAAAACATGGCTGCAGTGGGCGGGGTTTATTTTCACTATATAACATGTAGTGTAATGTTAAAAAAGTCTTCTCTTCTTCAAAAGTTCTTGTTTATTTATTTATTTATTTATTTAAAAGTACCTTCCTGTATCTGAATTAATCTCCTCCAATTTTGCTGACTATCACATATCTATAGTGGTCCACCTACAAATTGTCATTCTAAAATTCAAAACATCAGAAATTTCACATGCCCATCACACTGGTGATAGAACTGATGGTTTCAACACAAACTCTATTTATACGACTTGATGTTTCAAAATAAATTCAAAATACTGAGGGAGATTGATTTATTAGACCTAATTATACTACAGTGTCAACAGTTCTCCAGATCCCTGAGGGTTAAAATGGCTTAGTTGAAAAGGGAGGCATACCGAATCCGACGGAGGAAAGGAAAAAATAAATAAATAAAGAAATAAAAACATAAATCTGTTCATTTTTTAGCTCCACTGGCTAAAGACCGGCGGGTCTTATGTTATATGTTATGGCCCTGTGTCTGTTGTGCGGTTGTGCATCCGTGCATTAACTTTTTTCTTTAAACATTTCCTCCTTAACTACTTGGTCGATTGTAACCAAACTTCACAGGAATGTTTCTCACATAGTCCTCTTCTGAATTCCTTCAAAGAATTTTGTTACATGCAGAACAAAATGGCATCGAAAGCAAAAAAAAATATTTAAAAATCTTCTCCTCCAAAACCGCTCAATGGATTTTATTCTTATTTTGCATGAATGTTCCTTGGGTGGACCTCTGTCAGATTCCTTGAAGAAATTCGGATCAGGCAAAAAACATGGCCACCATGGCCATGCCCCACATGACTGCCATGGCCATGCCCCTTGGTTCATTAGCTTTCAAAGACTTATATGGGGAAAAGTTTTAAAAACCTTCTCCTCCAAAACCGCTCAACGTAATGGATTTCATTCTTACTTTGCATGAATGTTCCTTGGGTGGACCTCTGTCAGATTCCTTGAAGCAATTTTGATCAGACAAAAAACATGGCCGCCATGGACACGCCCATTGGCTAATTAGCTTCCATAGACTCATAAAGGGATCTTTTTTTTTTTTAATCTTCTCCTCCAAAACCGCTAAATGGATTTCGTTCTTAATTTTCATGAATGTTCCTTGTGTCTACCATTGTCAGGTTCATTGAAGAAATTTTGATCAGACAAAAAACATGGCCGCCATGGCCACCACCTTTGGCTCATTAGCTTCCATAGACCAATAATCGGAAAAACTTCTTCTCTGAAACCATAAAGCCTAAAGCTAAGACATTTACAGTAAAACCTGTCTTAGTGGCCACCTCTATTAAGCAAGCAACCTGTCTTAAGCAAGCAGGCATTCAGTTCCCAAGAAAGGCAGATGTGTTAAATTTCACCTGTATTAAGCAAGAACCTGTCTTAAGCAAGCATATTTTGACTATCCCTTAGGCACTTGCTTAATACAGGTTGAACTGTAGTATGTAGCAAAGTTATGTGGTCACCTACTAAGTCCTGCGAACTATGACTCTTGAGTCCAAATTGGCAACGCCCCGGTGCTTAGTAGCTCCCATAGACTAATAATGACAAAATCTTGAAACTTTTCTCCTCTGAAACCATAAGGCCAAGAGCTTAGTATGTAGCAACTTGAAGTATTCATCTGCATAAATCCTGCCAACTATGCCCCTGGGATCCAAATTGGCCACACCCTGAGGCCCATAAGCTCCCATAGACTTATACTGGGGAAAAACTGACAAAATCTTCTCTGAAACCATCAGTGCCCAGAGCTTAGATATTAAGTATGCAGCAAGTGGTCACTCAAATAAATCCTGCCAACAGTGCCCCTGGGGTAAAAAATTGGTCACGCCCAGAGGCATATTAGTTCCCATAGACTTATAATAGGAAAAACTTAAAAAAAGTCTTCTTCTCTGAAACCATAAGGCCCAGAGCTTTAGATATTTAGAACGGAGCAATGCCAAATGGTCACTCACATAAATCCTGCCAACCATGGCTCTGGGGTCCAAAAAATATAGAATGGACATTCCTTGGGTGGATCACTTGTGTCTTTTTTACCCATTGCATGCGGGAAAACCCTAAATGGGTACCTTGGCAAACAGTGCTGGCCCAGATCAGACCCCACAGAACACCATGTCTGATCAGGGCCTGCACTATTTGCTAACAGAATTTTCCATCAAAAATAGAAAAAAAAATAGGCCTGACACCCCTTATATGACAAATGGACTGGTCCAACATATAGCAATAGAAGAGTCCACTAGTATACCATTGGTTAATGTAATAAATATGACAATTGTCTGAAGTTAGCCGGTGGAGCGACAGGCCCTCTTGGGCCTCTTGTTCAAATTTTAACAGTGGCAACATTGGGCATAACTTGTGAATGGCGCTGTCCGGGGGCATCAGTGTTTCACAAACACATCTTGTTTTTTAAGAATTTACCTATCAAGTGATTTTGACAGCCAATTTTCAATAGATTATCAGTTTTGGCTGACCAAAAATTGCTTAGGGATTTGACAAGAAGCAGAGTCTCTACTTATATCCTGACTTAGACACCGACAGTTATGGTAGAAATCCAGTAAACGAAACAAGCATTCAATATTTTACACCTGAACCCATGGTGAATGTTGGCTGGACGTAGAGGGTCCTCCATCCCACTGGTAGTCTGTGCTACAGACCATTCAAAGGCAGTGGTTCTGATGTGGTTCATGTAATACTTTGGCCTGTTGATGTCCCCTTTGTGTGTTTCATTGGTTGTGTGTCTTTTGTTTCACATTTCAATCACCCCTTATGAGTTAGAAATTATTGATTTTTTGCATGTTATATGTGTATATCGGAGTCGTAACTGTTGGTTATCTTTTGCTCCAGCATTCCTTGCTGTTGAGTCCTCACCGTTGTTTCATCTCTGTGGTTGTTTGATTTTTTGTGTCAACGGAGATGTTGCAATGATGAGTTACGAGGCCTTCATGCGGACTGAACATAGTATTTGTCTAAATCGCGGCGGAAGTAAGGGCGAGGATTGTGGCCACGTAAAATCGATGTAAGTCCCCCCCCTCCCTCCCCCCCCCCCCCCCCCCCCCCCCAGGCGGTTCTTCTGTCGCGGTTTATTTTTGTTATGGTCTATCTTTGAGTGTTTGTATCACTTATATTATTTTGTTTTGGATAGCCAATTTGCCATTTTGTTGCTTTCCGCTATAGATGTTTCCATTAGGGTGTGTTGTTTCATGTTTGTGTTTATTACCCATTGGTGTCTCTGATGGGAGCTGTGGGTTAATTGTATCAAATTCTGATCATTGCCTTCACTTCTATTTTGTCTGTCCATGCTTTGGCCACATCTTGTGATTATGGCTTTCCCTTAACCTTTCCTTTTTACTTTTGTTAATGGGTTCACAAGTCTGATGTTTGACTTTGGTGCATTTGTCTTCTATCCTGTTCTTCTCATCTTCATCAGTCTCACTTGATGCACTCGAAGTGTCTATGGCTGCATCTTTGATGTGATCTATGTGAGCTCTGTTAGGTTAAGTGTCACTATTTTCAGTATTGTGTCTTAAGTACCCGAGTACAGATGCTATAATGTGCACAACAACCAACTGTGCGTGCCCCACTTCATTCCAAATATGTTCTATAAAGGCTTATCCTTTGGAAGCAAGGAATACACCACAGAACAGGAAAATATGAAGTGTACATGTTTTCTGGGCCAGACTAGCTAGTTTCATCCAATTAGGCCTCATCAGTGACCCTCAAATATTTTCAAAATTCCACAATGGAATCAATGATCCTAAAGGACAAGAAAATATAAACTGCACTATGATGTAGGGCAGGGAGACATTTTACATCCGCTACACATTCCCACACATCAGCTGTAGTGACGTTAAATATGTTCAATAAAAGGGTTAGTCTCATTCCAAAGTCTGGAGAAGGCGGCATCGAACCCACGAATCCTCACATGGAATAAAGTTTGTAGGAAAATTGGCCTTAAATGGGCAGAACTTAGTAGAATTAAATATGATTTGCTTAACCCTTTACCACTCAGATACGTGTTTTTACGTGTCTGCACCCCACCCCCCCCCCCAATTTTAAGCCCCAGAAGCACCTAAAATCTGCATTTCTACCCCTGGATAGTTATTTTTGCTTTAAGATTTGTTGGGCAAAAAAGTGACCTGTTTTTTCGCGCGCCTCCCCACTAAAAATATTCTGGGGGGGGATTGAAGGGGGGCAGCGCCCCCCTCACATCCCGAAAATTTTTGGGTTTATGGCCCAACCGGCCGCTAAAATTTATATCTGAGGGTGTCTGGGGTCAAAAATGCCTGAAAATTGATGCTGATAAAACATGCAGCAAACAGTGAAAATGGCCAGTGCCAAACACCTTTATTGTTGCCTTGACGACTGTGTGAAGATTAAAATGTGGTCAAAAATTCATGTGAAAACACACTTTTTGCCAACTTTGAGATGCCCCCTCTTTACCATGACAACAATGATTAAGTCATGAAAGGTAGCTTTTGAAAGGCTACTGTCCAATGAACATTCATACCGAGTTTGGTGTAAAACAGACCATCCATTATGAAACTATGGCTAGTTGAAGTTGGTGTCAGGTGCAACACTGTGAAAATCAGCGAAATTCACAAAATCCCTGAGTGGTAAAGGGTTAAAGAAAATCCCAAATGACCAAAATAATGTTTTTTCATCATTTTATTACAAGAAACAATATTTCAGATATAATTAATGCATTTTAGGCTAAAATTCAGTATGTTCCCAGATTTCAGTTAACCCTTTACCACTCAGATACGTGTTTTTACGTGTCTGCACCCCCCCCCATTTTAAGCCCCAGAAGCACCTAAAATCTGCATTTCTACCCCTGGATAGTTATGTATGCTTTAGGATGTGTTGGGCAAAAAAGTGACCTGTTTTTTCGCCCGCCTCCCCACTAAAAAGATTCTGGGGGGGGATTGAAGGGGGGCGGCGCCCCCCTCACATCCCGAAAATTTTTGGGTTTATGGCCCAACCGGCCGCTAAAATTTATATCTTAGGGTGTCTGGGGTCAAAAATGCCTGAAAATTGATGCTGATAAAACATGCAGCAAACAGTGAAAATGGCCAGTGCCAAACACCTTTATTGTTGCCTTGACGGCTGTGTGAAGATTAAAATGTGGTCAAAAATTCATGTGAAAACACACTTTTTGCCAACTTTGAGATGCCCCCTCTTTACCATGACAACAATGATTAAGTCATGAAAGGTAGCTTTTGAAAGGCTACTGTCCAATGAACATTCATACCGAGTTTGGTGTAAAACAGACCATCCATTATGAAACTATGGCTAGTTGAAGTTGGTGTCAGGTGCAACACTGTGAAAATCAGCGAAATTCACAAAATCCCTGAGTGGTAAAGGGTTAAAGAAAATCCCAAATGACCAAAATAATGTTTTTTCATCATTTTATTACAAGAAACAATATTTCAGATATAATTAATGCATTTTAGGCTAAAATTCAGTATGTTCCCAGATTTCAGTTAACCCTTTACCACTCAGATACGTGTTTTTACGTGTCTGCACCCCCCCCCATTTTAAGCCCCAGAAGCACCTAAAATCTGCATTTCTACCCCTGGATAGTTATGTATGCTTTAGGATGTGTTGGGCAAAAAAGTGACCTGTTTTTTCGCCCGCCTCCCCACTAAAAAGATTCTGGGGGGGGATTGAAGGGGGGCGGCGCCCCCCTCACATCCCGAAAATTTTTGGGTTTATGGCCCAACCGGCCGCTAAAATTTATATCTTAGGGTGTCTGGGGTCAAAAATGCCTGAAAATTGATGCTGATAAAACATGCAGCAAACAGTGAAAATGGCCAGTGCCAAACACCTTTATTGTTGCCTTGACGGCTGTGTGAAGATTAAAATGTGGTCAAAAATTCATGTGAAAACACACTTTTTGCCAACTTTGAGATGCCCCCTCTTTACCATGACAACAATGATCAAGTCATGAAAGGTTGCATTTGAAAGGCTACTGTCCAATGAACATTCATACCAAGTTTGGTGTAAAACAGACCATCCATTATGAAACTATGGCTAGTTGAAGTTGGTGTCAGGTGCAACACTGTGAAAATCAGCGAAATTCACAAAATCCCTGAGTGGTAAAGGGTTAATTACCTCGAAGCAGGCTTCACAAAGGAATAAAAAAGTAACTATGGTGTGTATCTGACACCATAATGAATTAGATATTAATTGATATTAACGATGCAGTAGATGATACAAATAATATAAGATTGAAACTTTAAAGTTTCAAATTATTTTAATAACCCGGTATCAACGAAAGTGTTAAAATAGATACCTGCAGTACCTTTCAAGACGTTCTACAATATGCGTTAGTACACTAAACTGTCATTTTTTACTTTTTGATTAACACTTGTTACAACAATAGCTGAATCAAACAAGTAGATTATTTGAAACAGCTGTCAAAAATGTGTAAACAGGGCAAATAACTAGGGCAGTGACTTTGGCTCCACTGCTACCCATATACACCTGAATGGAGTGGGGCAGTGCCAAGTTATGTGTCTTGCCCAAGGACACAGCTTGCCTCTGGTGGCCGGATTTGAACCAACAACCTCACGAATGTAAGTAGAATGCACTAGCCACTGAGCTATCAAGGCTATTTACTTTTAATAGAATGTAAAGAAGAGCAAAAGAATAAATATAGAAACTGATGCAAAAGTAAGTGTTGTCGTTCAATAAAAGATCAATTTCTTTATTGCTAGACATTTCTGGTGTAACGAATGTGAACAATTATTGTTTCTACCACTAATTATAGTATGTGCTAGTGCTTACTCTTCATGTGTTTGATTTGTGAAGACGAGTTTACATAAAGCCAAGGAATTTTTGCAGTAGAAATAGCAAAGGGGTGTATGTAAACCACCCATATTGTTTAAGTCATTATTTAAAAAGATATTTACAAATCACCTATTAGGTTCATTATATCGACAGAAAACCATTGTTTGCTGAGTTTTTGACTGTTTTGAAGAATCCTTTTGCAATATAATTATAGATTTTATATGTGACATAAAATATGACAAAAACTGGATTCAGGGGCAGATAACTCTATAAGTAATAACAGAAGAAAGAAATGCTCATAATTTGGCAATGCCTATTATGTCTCAATTATCCCTGTCGAGTAATTTTGTAATAGCTTTGGAAATAAACTTATGTTGTGGTTTTGCCTAAAGACGGTCAGTAAATTTAGCTGAAATTTAGGTTCGACTTATAAGTGAGTATAGCGGTAAAGTGAAGAACTTTTCCACAAAAATGTATACATTATGTTTAACATCTATGAAGGTATAAGCAATATTAAAAAGACCAACTTGCCAGGATGTTTTGTGCTACAGATAATAGCTTAAGAACCACAGGTCTCTCAATGGGGTAGAATTACCCCACCCACTTTGGTTGCTCATAGAGCCAATAACATTACATCTGTGGATCTGAAATTTCACCACATTACAGCAAATACATCCTATGTTGAGTATGCAAAGTTTAAAGAAAATCAAAAGGGGCCATAAAATGGGCCTTATAGGGACTGCTCCTTTGGGGTCCAAACCAAAACCGTGTTATATCCGAATTCGTGCTGTAACGAATCGTGCTATAACGAGGTCCGGGTGTATTTGGAAGGCATGGAATGAATTTTTGATAGTACTGCATTCGAAACTTTGTTGGGTGTCTGGTGGGGTGAAGGGTTAAAGTGGTGTGATGGTAACCTCCCTTGGCAATGTTTCCTATAACTAAACCATATAAGCAGCAAGCCAAATATCAGCAGATGATATATTTTCATGTTTGAGAGAAAATAAGGGTTGACATTTCATGTGAATAGATTCACATGAAATGCCAAGCCCTGTTTTACTCCAGTTATGCTTGGTGCATTATCACTAAATCACATTGAAAGGTAAAAATGAATGTAGATATCCTTAGTTGGTAGTGATCTCTCATGAAATGTCAAGCCAGGTTTTCTTTGAAAAATAATGAAAAGAAACATTTGCTTTACGGTTTAATCAGGGTTAAAGCTCTAGCATGTTATATATCCTAACACAGATATATCCCAGGATGGCAGACAGTTGTAAGGCAATGTCGAGCCTTACTGTCTAAGAAAAAAAAAAAATAAAATAAACATTTAAAAATGTTATCTGCTTCATTGTGCTTAGTGGTATAAGGGATGGTCAAAGTTGAAGGATAAACATGAATATAGAGATATATCCCTAGATAGCAGATATTTCATATGAAACAAGCTTGTTATCCCCTCGCAACAAAGTTGCGAATGGGGATATAGCATCGGTGCCGTGCGTCCGTGTGTTAGTGTGTGTGTCTGTGTGTCTGTGTGTCTGTGTTTCTGTGTGTGTGTCTGTCCGGAACCTTGTGAGCAGGATAGAAGACACAGTATTCATCGTAGAAGCATCAAACCTTCCACAAATGTTCACCATGTACAGAGGATGAACCCTATTGAATTTCAAGGTCAGGGGTCAAAGGTCAAGGTCACAATGGACTTGACCTTGAAAACCTTGTGAGCAGGATAGAAGACACAGTATTCATCGTAGAAGCATCAAACCTTCCACAAATGTTCACCATGTACAGAGGATGAACCCTATTGAATTTCAAGGTCAGGGGTCAAAGGTCAAGGTCACAATGGACTTGACCTTGCAAACCTTGTGAGCAGGATAGAAGACACAGTATTCATCGTAGAAGCATCAAACCTTCCACAAATGTTCACCATGTACAGAGGATGAACCCTATTGAATTTCAAGGTCAGGGGTCAAAGGTCAAGGTCACAATGGACTTGACCTTGAAAACCTTGTGAGCAGGATAGACGACACAGTATTCATCGTAGAAGCATCAAACTTTCCACAAATGTTCACCATGTACAGAGGATGAACCCTATTGAATTTCAAGGTCAGGGGTCAAAGGTCAAGGTCACAATGGACTTGACCTTGAAAACCTTGTGAGCAGGATAGAAGACACAGTATTCATCGTAGAAGCATCAAACCTTCTACAAATGTTCACCATGTACAGAGGATGAACCCTATTGAATTTCAAGGTCAGGGGTCAAAGGTCAAGGTCACAATGGACTTGACCTTGAAAACCTTGTGAGCAGGATAGACGACACAGTATTCATCGTAGAAGCATCAAACCTTCCACAAATGTTCACCATGTACAGAGGATGAACCCTATTGAATTTCAAGGTCAGGGGTCGGAAATCAAGGTCACAATGGACTTGACCTTGAAAACCTTGTGAGCAGGATAGAAGACACAGTATTCATCGTAGAAGCATCAAACCTTCCACAAATGTTCACCATGTACAGAGGATGAACCCTATTGAATTTCAAGGTCAGGGGTCAAAGGTCAAGGTCACAATGGACTTGACCTTGAAAACCTTGTGAGCAGGATAGACGACACAGTATTCATCGTAGAAGCATCAAACCTTCCACAAATGTTCACCATGTACAGAGGATGAACCCTATTTAATTTCAAGGTCAGGGGTCAAAAATCAAGGTCACAATGGACTTGACCTTGAAAACCTTGTGAGCAGGATAGAGGACACAGTATTCATCATAGAAGCATCAAACTTTCCACAAATGTTCACCATGTACAGAGGATGAACCCTATTGAATTTCAAGGTCAGGGGTCAAAGGTCAAGGTCACAATGGACTTGACCTTGAAAACCTTGTGAGCAGGATAGAAGACACAGTATTCATCGTAGAAGCATCAAACCTTCCACAAATGTTCACCATGTACAGAGGATGAACCCTATTGAATTTCAAGGTCAGGGGTCAAAGGTCAAGGTCACAATGGACTTGACCTTGAAAACCTTGTGAGCAGGATAGAAGACACAGTATTCTTCGTAGAAGCATCAAACCTTCCACACCTCAGTTCCTTTGACCCAATAAAACCAATTGGGTTTATAATCATGGACGGTCCAACTCGTACCGCTTAACCTGGGCAGGATTAGATCCTATAAGGGGTTAACCAGTTCTCATGTGCGGTCGGATTCAGTTCTGCATTGAAGCATCTTGCCCATACTTCTTCAAGCCTCAATTAGCAGGGGCGAAGTCAAAGGTAATCTATTATGTCTAATTTGTCTAACATATTCAGATTGGATTTTCATGTTGTTGAATGGTATGCAGTTGCGAGGGGATGCTACGCTTGCGTTGCCTTGTTTTGTTTTGTTTTTTAAATAAGAAAAAATACATATTTGGAGATGTCCACTGCTTCAGTTGTGCAGTGCTTTAACACTTGTCCTGCTGAATAAATTAATTTGGCTGCACCCATTTCTGACTATCCACCAATCAAATTACTTGATACAATGTATTCATTTAATTCACAAAGTGCATGACAAACTGTGTAGATCCTGATCAGATGGCTTCTTTTAGAAGCCATCTGATCTGGATCTGCACAGTTTGCAAAGGTAGGGTTTGTCATGTTCTGTTGGATAAGGGTTAAGGGTTTCTTAAAGCATTAGCACATATATAGAAATATCTTCAGTTAGCCAGTGCTGAGGGGGTGGTTGGGTGTCGGGCAAATGTGTCGTGTATCTTGCCTCAATGGGGCATCCAAGCATCCAACTGATATTGGCTTACAGTTTGGCAGCATGTAAGGGTAGAGGGTGAATGTTGTTATTTCTTCAGTTTCTATACTTCCATTTATATTCCTCTTTCTGTCCTCTCACACCGGCCCCGATAGCTTAGTTGGTAGAGTGTCAGCTCCTGGGAACGGGAGGTCACGGGTTCGATCCTGGGCCGTGACAAACCAAAGTTGTTAAAAATGGTATTAGCTGCTCCTCGCTTGGCACTCAGATTTACGGGGTAGAGCTAGGACTGGTCAACCCAGTGTCAGGATAATGTGACTTGGTGTGGTATCATGTAATGTGTCTGGGACATGATACTTCAGTGAGGCAGCACTATAAAAGTGAGCATTGAGCTCCCTGTTGCAACCAGACATCGTCATGATATGACTGAAAAATTGTTGAAAGCGCTGTTAAACCTGAATTCGCACACATACATACACACACACACAGTCCTCTCACTTTTACTTTTACTATATCTACTGTCTTTTCTATCTCTTTTCTCCCTTTCTCTGGGAGACAACACAAAGGTTAATGTTTCATTAAACCCAATAAAACATGCAATGCTGCAGTGCCAGTTATCTTTAGTTTCATAATAAAAAAATGGTTTTGAAAAAGTCATCTGGTTGCTTTAGCCCTTAACCTGCTGCATAAATTAATTTAGCCACACCCACTGCTAACTATCAACCAATCAAATTACTTGGTTTAATGTATTTGTTCAATTCACAAACGGCATGACAAACAGTGTAGATCCTGATTAGATGGCTTCTTCATAAGCCATCTGATGTGGATCTATACTGTTTGCAAAGGTGGGGGTTGATAGGGATTAAAGGTTAATCAGTATTCAGGGATTAACACAGATACAGATATCACCAGTCAGCCAATTTATATTGACCTGTGCTGTCTAACCATTTTAATGTATTGAAATTTATTGACTTGATAAATTGGGCCAGAATGCCTTCTTAGTAATGAAATACCTCTGAAAACGTATTAGGTATTGACTAAGTAATAATTTCTTTTTAACCCATTCAGTACCAGACACCCCTAAAGGGGTACTTTGGCAAACAGTGCAGGCCCTGATCAGACGCCGCAGAACGTGGCATCTGATCAGGGCCTACACTGTTTGGGAAAAGGTAAGCCACACTGTGTTTGCGAAAAGTTAAGCCATTCTCCAAATAAATTTTGAAGAAAAAACAACCTGACACCTCTAAATTTTGAAATGGACTCCTGGTATACATAAGGAGGAAGATTCTATTTGGTACAAAAAGGGTTAAAATTACTATTCTCTGAGGCAGCTAGAACAAAACTTAAGCCAGTGCAGGGCAAAAGTTACAAAAAGACTTGGCGACCAGCGAAGATTCCGATCAGCCTGCGTATTCACGCAGGCTGATCTGAGTCTTGGCTGGTCACACAGGATTAATGCAGGATGATCTAAGTCTGTTGGTTGCAAAAGTATTCATTCTTCATACTTCGGCTTATATTCATGCAGTCTGTTCAGTCATTGTTGATCCCATGGGCCTCCCTTCTACAGCTTGCAGGCTATCCAGGGGGAGGTAATTGAGGACTCTGGTCCGACTGGGTGAATGTAACGGCTGATCCAAGTCTTTGCTGGTCACAAAGGTCATCTTGTAGGCTTTATCCTGCACCAGCTCAGATATGATTACGTTGATACAAGTTTATTTAACCGATAATACAAGTAAACCAAACAACAAAGGGACTATTTAACTTTCAATATCAGTTTGTAAATAGTTCCTATTCCATTTCATTGTGTATTAATACACCTTTCTCTTGGATTGATTAATATTGAAAACGGACACTGTCACTTGTTCCGTTTGTCACACCCTACCTGTGTCTAAAAACAAATGTACTGAAAGGGAAATTGTGGTAATATACAACATATGGAGTAGAATCTGAAGTAGCATGACAGTGAATGGGTATACTGGCAGGGGAGGTCACTCTTACTGAGAAGCATTTGTGTCCCTTTGGACTACCTTAAAGAGTAGTCCCTTTGTAATTGGATACGTTCTCCAGTAACCATTTTATGAGTGGTTAAGACATATTAACTCATAAAATGCCAATCATGACAATTGTCGTCTGCTTTGTCATCTGCCAAGCACTTTAAAATTCGTTTTTGCAAACAGTGTGGACCCAGATCAGACTGCTCCTTTAGGAGCAGTCTGATCTGGGTCCACACTATTTGCCTATATGCAAAAATATTTTTGAAAAGTTTGCAAAAAAATTCAGCAGACGGCATAAACAGATGACGTTGTCAGTTGTAGTTTTTCTCGGAGTTTTAAGGGTTAATGTTTACCCTTATCCCCCTAAACATCGACATCCCCTACCTCTGCAAATAGTGTAGATCCTGATCAGATGGCTTCTGAAGAAGCCATCTGATCTGAATCTACACTGTTTGTCATTCCCTTTGTGAATTTGAATGAATAAATTACATCATGTAATTTGATTGGTTGAAATGTAAGTGGGTGTGGCTAAATTAATTTATGCAGCAGGATAAGGGTTAGAATAACCTCCCTTACCAGTGTGACTATTCATCTTTAACCCTTGTCCTGCTAATCCCGGATATGCTTTATCTTTGAAACAATGTAGATCAAGATCAGATGGCTTCTGACGAAGCCATCTGATCAGGATCTACATTGTTTGCCATTCAGATTGTGAATTTGTTGCAATAACTTGCATCAAGCAATCTGATTGGTTGATAATCGGTAGTGGGTGTGGCATATATGAATATTCAGCAGAACAAGGGTTAAGAATACATAAATAACAAAAACAATCAGAAACATGACTGAGATAGAGTCAGAGACTAGTAGTAGAGCTTACTCACCAATAAGCCCTCGTGGAGAAAAATGGGCAGACAGCTTCGTAAGTGCCAGAGGTGGACAGGATTCGGAGATCACTGACATTGAAACTTCGGGGGCAGCGGAGAGGAGTATCGTGTCTCCACATTCTGACACTGATTCTGAACATGATGATGATGCTAAGGAGAAGAAATATTCTGGAATGCAATCATTCAAGGTGGGGACGGGTAAAATAGTTGAGGATGAAGGAGGTGAGGAATGGAATAAAGCAGGGAAATCTGAGGACAAAAAGCCTTATGGCTCACATTCAGTTGTGAAAACAAAGATAGGGGCCATTACTCCTATCGAGGAGGTGGACAGGTCTTACTCTATCTCACCAACACTCACTGAGCGAACAGAACAGCTAGCTTCTGTGAAAGGAACAGCCATTAGTACTCCAATACATTCAATATCTAAGCGTAGTGTATTGAGTAGTCCACTGGCTACCCCAGTGCCTGTAAGGTCTAAGAACACTGGTAGACTTTCACCGACAGCAGTGAGTACTCCACAGTCAGTTTCCATTGGCAACCAGCCAGCGACGTTGACCCGATTTAATGAACCTCTAAAACAGAGGAGAGGTAGACATTTTGTAGACTACAAGATTCCAGACCCAACGGTTATTTATGTTCCTCATAAGAGACAGAGTCAGGGACAGTGGACTAACGTTACTGTAGAAAGAAAGAGTAATGGACGTTATGTTGTCATAGAACAAAGACCTGTACATACAAGATTCACCGATGTGACATTCAGCTCAAAACATAATGCAGGGCAAGATATATTTGGTGGCCAGTATAAACTCAGTTACAAGAGAGAGCCTTGGAAATGGGCTGGTAAAGAACACTATCTGGAGAAACAGTCAAGTAAAGGATTTTATGAGCCATATCTTCCTCCAATTAAACAAAAATATAACACAGTACAATCAAGGATAGGTTCTTTGGATAACTATGACCATATTCCAGGAGGTGGAGCGCATAAAATTCCCAGCTTTAAATTGAAATGGGAAGCAGAGTCGAGAATAGGATCCTTACCGACTACTGGGAGACTAGATGCATCCCCAGTAAGTCATGCCTATACCGAGAGAAACTCCCTGAAACTGCCAGAGATTACACCAAGGTATGGAGCTAGTGCCGATTCAGACTCCTTCAGCTCTTTACACTACTCACCAGGTGGCGCTGTCTACATCAGGAAAAGGAAAAACAATGCCAAATCTAGAATAGGCTCGCTTGACAATGCTAATCATCAACCTCTAGGTGGAGACATTGATCTCCCAAAACATAAGGTGAAGTGGAAAAGTGGCTCAAAAGTGGGTTCATTGGATAATGTGACACATTTACCGAAGAACAGCAATGTCCAAATATTTTCCGAGAAACTTGATTGGCAGACAAATTCTAAAATTGGTTCCTGGGATAATGCTAGTCATAAACCGAAGAAATCACGTTTCCATGTTCCACACTTTAATACTAACTGGACAAAATCCACGAGCTCCAGGGTTGGTTCCCTCGTGAATATTAATTATAAACCGGGTGGTGGACACTCGCAGATTATCAACGAGAAAATATCTTGGAAAGCCAAGCCTAAAATTGACAATAACTGGAAATTTAATTTTGACTATAAAGGGTTGTTTGACAGCAGTTACGACTCTGATTCTGACACCGAATTTCATGAACAAACATATAACACTCAGTTCAGTGGTACTGTCTGAGAGATGTGGTTGCCTATAAACACTCACTTGTGTTTCACTCAGGTCGCTTACCTTGCCATTAACCCTTTTTGTACCAAATGGAATCCGCCCTCTTATATGTAGCAGGAGTCCATTTCAAAATTTAGGAGTGTCAGGTTGTGTTTTCGTCAAAATTGATTTGGAAAATGGCTGAACTTTTTGCAAACAGTGTAGGCCCTGATCAGACGGCGTGTTCTGCGGCATCTGATCTGGGCCTGCACGGTTTGACAGGTACCCGTTTTGGGGGTTTCCGGTACAAAATGGTTAAGCAGAACCAAGACCCAGCTGTTCAAAACAAATGATGTCATATGTTAACATATCGTTAAAACTTTGGTCATTACATTAGGATAACTTACATGTGAGGCATACTGCATTTTTTTCATATCACAAAAGTTACATTTTTCTGATGAAAATTTGTGATATTTTTCTTATTTTTACTCCAAATATAGGTTGAGGGTGCTCATTAGAACCGCCTCATTAAGGCGGATCTAACGAGTACCCACAACCTATCTCTTCGACCAGAAATAAAGAAAATAATGTAAACTCCCCACAAACCCCACTTTTCTCTATAAAAAGTGGGGTTTGCATGGGTTTTCATTACCAAGACTTGTTATTGTGATGAACTGTGGCCTATTCACTAATATTTATGCTGAAAAAATGTGAGTAGCTTTTGCATTATGCAAAAGCTACTCACATTTTATCAGCAAAAATACCTGTATTAGATATAGTGTGTGTGTGTGTTTGAATTTTACCTCCCACCAACAGCTATGGTCATACGGATATGGGACCACAGTTTAAAGATGCAACCGGAGTCTGGAGAAGCCCAGGATCGAACCCATGACCCCTGTTTTATGGGGTGAGCGTAACCACTTCACCATGGGGCTTCTATATTAGATATTGTACTTAGTAGAACAATTAAGATTTTGACGTTAATGCTATGAATAATTGGACCCAGTTGTTCAAGGGTAATGCAGATAGATATTAGTTAACGTAGTGTTAAACCCTTTAACATTTAACCCATTTTGTAGTGGAAACACCAAAATGGGTAGTTGGCAAACAGTGCAGGCCCAGATCAGACACCGCAGAACGCGGCGTCTGATCAGGACCTACACTGTTTGCAAAATTTTCAGCCAATTTCCAAATAGTTTGGGAAGAAAACACAACCTGACACCGCTAAATTTTGAAATGGACTCCTATATATAAGGAGAAAGATTCCATTTGGTATTAAATGGGTTAATATGGAAATACATGTACATGTACAAATGTACAGTACTATTTTGCTGACAAAATGCATTTTTGTCTGCAAAATTCCAGTATATTGGACTGATCTTGTACTGGCTAGAGCATCTGGTGTATTGCCTCAAAAGAGTTTTGTCAAATAAGTGATGTTTTTAGCTCACCTGTCACGTAGTGACAAGGTGAGCTTTTGTGATCACATTTTGTCCGTCGTCCGTGCGTCTGTCCTTGCATGGGTGCGTAAACAATTTCTTGTCCGCACAATAGCATCTTCATTTATGATTTGATTTTAACCAGACTTGCACACAACTTGTACCACCATGAGATCTTGGTTCCTTTCTTGAACCAGCCATATCCCATCATGTGTTACGGAGTTACGGTCCCTGAAAGGGCAAAAATTGCCTATTTTGGTCTTGTCCGCACAATAGCATCTTCATTTATGATTTGATTTTAACCTGACTTGCACACAACTTGTACCAGCATGAGATCTGGGTTCCTTTGTTGAACCAGCCATATTCCATCATGTATTTCGGAGTTACGGCCCCTGAAAGGGCAAAATTTGCCTATTTTGGTCTTGTCCGCACGATAGCATCTTCATTTATGATTTGATTTTAACCTGACTTGCACACAACTTGTACCACCATGAGATCTTGGTTCCTTTCTTGAACCAGCCATATCCCATCATGTGTTACGGAGTTACGGCCCCTGAAAGGGCAAAATTTGCCTATTTTGGTCTTGTCTGCATGATAGATGTTTCATTTATGATTTGATTTTAACTAAACTTGCACACAAATTGTACCATCACAAAACCTCGGTCAAGTTTGAATATGGGTCATGTCGGGTCAAAAAGTAGGTCAGTAGGTCAAATAAAAAAAAAAAACTTGTGAAGTCACGAGAGGCCACAGTTTTGATCTGATCATCATCAAACTTGCCCAGAATGATCATCTTGACAATATCTCAGTCAAGTTCGAATATAGGTGTTGTCGGGTCAAAAAGTAGGTCAGTAGGTGAAATCATAGAAAAACCTTCTGAACACACTAGAGGCCACAATTTATGTCCAATCATCATCAAACTTGCTCAGAATGATCATCTTGATAATATCTTGGTCACATTCGATTAAGTGTCATGCCGGGTCAAAAAGTAGGTCAGTAGGTCAAATCATAGAAAAACCTTGTGTATAGACTAGAAGCCGCAGTTTTGGTCCAATCATTATCAAACTTCGGTCTTGTTTGAATACGGGTCATGTTGGGTCAAAAAGTAGGTCAGTAGGTCAAATCATAGAAAAACCTTGTGGACACACCAGAGGCCACAGTTTTGGTCAGATCGTCATCAGACTTGCCCAGAATGTTCATTTTGACAATATCTCGGTCGAGTTCGAATATGGGTTATGTCGGGTCACAAAGTAGGTCAGTAGGTCAAATCAAAGAAAAACCTTGTGAATACACTAGAGGCCACAGTTTTGGGCTGATCATCATGAAACTTGCTCAGAATGATTATCTTGACAATTTCTCGGTCAAGTTCGAATATGGGTCATGTAGGGTCAAAATGAAGGTCAGTAGTTCAAATCAGAGAAAAACCTTGTGAACACACTAGAGGCCACAGTTTTGGTCCGGTCATCATCAAACTTGCTCAGAATGATAGTCTTGACAATATCTCAGTCAAGTTCGAATATGGGTCATGTCAGGTCAAAAAGTAGGTCAGTAGTTCAAATCAGAGAAAAACCTTGTGAACACACTAGAGGCCACAGTTTTGGTCCGGTCATCATCAAACTTGCTCAGAATGATAGTCTTGACAATATCTCAGTCAAGTTCGAATATGGGTCATGTCAGGTCAAAAAGTAGGTCAGTAGGTCAAATCATAGAAAAACCTTCTGCACACACTAGAGGCCACAGTTTAGGTCCGATCATCATCAAACTTGCCCAGAATGATCATATTGACAATATCCGGGTCAAGTTTGAATATGGGTCATGTCGGGTCAAAAAGTAGGTCAGTAGGTCAAAGCATAAAAAAAGCTTGTGAACACACTAGAGGCCACAGTGTTGGTCCGATCATCATCAAACTTGCCCAGATTGATCATCTTGACAATATCTCAGTCAAGTTCAAAAATGGGTCATGTTGGGTCAAAAAGTAGGTCAGTAGGTCAAATCATAGAAAAACCTTCTGAACACACTGGCGGCTACAGTTTTGGTCCGATCATCATCAAATTTGCTCAAATGATCATTTGACAATATCTCGGTTAATTTCGAATATGGGTCATGTCTGGTCAATATGTAGGTCAGTAGGTCAGATTGTTGCAAAAACCGTGTGAAGACACTAGAGGCCCAAGTTTTGGTCCGATCATCATCAAACTTGCTCAGAATGATCATCTTGACAATATCTGTGTCAAGTTTGAATATGGGTCATGTCGGGTCAAAAAGTAGGTCAGTAGGTCAAATCATAGAAAAACGTTTTGAACACTCTAAGAGGCCACAGTTTCAGTCAAATCATCATTAAACTTGCTCAGAATGATCATCTGGACAATATCTCAGTTAAGTTAGAGTATGGGTCATGTCAAATCAAAAAGTAGATCAGTAGGTTATTTTGTCATAACTTTTGAACCGTTTGAGATGGAGCCTTCATATTTGGCATGTAGGTTCCTTCTGACAAGGGCTTCCCACTCATAAAGATTTGACCTGTGACCTTGACCTGTGACTTACTTTATCATACCTTTTGAACCATATGAGATAGAGCCTTCATATTTGGCATACATGTTCCTTGTGACAAGGTTTTCTCAGCCATTCAAAACTTTTGACCCATGACCTTGATCTTTGACCTACTTTGTCATAACTTTAAAAGCATTTGAGATACAGCCTTCATATTTAGAATGTAGGTTCATTGCGACAATGTTGCTTAGATGATCCTCTACCAAAAAGGCTTAAACAATCCCACTCGGATGAACAAAATGGCCACCGGAGGTAAAAATAGAAAAATATTGTAAATTTGATTCAAACGGAAACTCCCTCTAAACCCTAAGGCCAATTTGATTCAAAGTTCCCATGAATGTTGCCTAGGTTACTCCCTACCATTTAAGCTAAAATCACTCTGCTGATGAACAAGATGGCCACAAGAGCTAAAAATAGAATGTACCCGAGACAGTGACACACAGGTGAGCGAGGCAGGGCCCTCTGGGCCCTCTTGTTTCAAACCATTGGATCCAGACATTTTTAGCTGCTTAGCAAACTCATTTTATGATTGAAATATAATTTGGATATTCTAGAAAATATAAATGTACTGATACTTGATGCTGTAAATAAATGCTATAAAAGCTGTTCACATTTTTTTTCAACAAAGATACCAGGGGCCAGTTGTTCAAAACTAACAAGGTCGTAAGATAATGTATCGTTAAAACTTTATTAAATATGGCAAATGTGCTGAAATTTTTGCTGAACAAATGTGAGCAGCTTTTGCGGACGCAAAAGCTGCTCACATTTGTTCAGCAAAAATACCAAAATTTACGATATTGTACTTGCTAGAAGAGTTAACAATATGACTACTATTGAGCTCGTTAAAGTAACGATGCTTTGAACAACTGGGCCCATAAGATTTGTCAGACTGTATCATGAAACATTTTATCATGTTATCTGATACTGTTCCCTTTCACTGATTCAAGAAGGGCAGTTGTCAGTTTCTGGCACAAGAATGTGCACTGTTCTGTTGGTTAACCACTTACATGTATAGGCAGTTCGAGGGAAAGTGTGGTTAGGTAAATTGATGGCTTAACATGACCTTAGTAGTGTTGACTGGGCTGTTAAACACCAAACAAACAAACAAAACCTTTTACTGATTCAAGAAGGGCAGTTGTCAGTTTTTGACCAAAGACTGTGCACTGTACTGGTTAACCACTTATGTATAGGCCTGTTGAGGAAAAGTGTGGTTAGGTAAACTGACCTGACCACCTTAATATGACTAAATGGTGTTAACTGGGCTGCTAAACTACAAACTAACACATTTCCACTGATTCAAGAAGGGCAGTTGTCAGTTTCTGGCCAAAGACATGCACTGTACTGGTAAAACACTAGTGTATAATTCCCCAGGGGACGGGCCTCCGTGGCCTAGTGGTTAAGAGCGCCGACTCTTAATCATTAGGTCTCTCACCGCTGTGGTTCGAGCCTCGCTCGGGTCATATGTGAGACGCCAAGTTCTGCAACGGAAGGTCAGGTGGTTTTTCTCCGGGTACTCCGGTTTTTGCCCACCTCTGTTTAACGATCGGCTCGATATGAGTGAAATAATCTTGAAAGGCCGTAAAACCAAAACCCAAAAAAAAATCCCCAGGAAGAGTGGTTAGGTAAACTGACCAGCACAACATGACCTAAATAGTATTGACTAGGCTGTTAAACTTCAAGCAAACAAAATTTCTATTTATTCAAGAAGAACAGTTGTCAGATTCTGGAGAAAGAATGTGCACTGTACTGGTAAACCGTTAATGTATAAACCTGCCCAGGAATAGTGGCCAGAACAAAACAAACACTGATGACCAATTGGTTCAAGTTGATCTGAGTGAAGTTGATCTTCATTAGCCTAATTTGTGCTCCCACCAAGGGTGAAGGCTGTCTCATTTAAGAATTCATGAATGTTGGTGAAACTTAGTAAAGTCGAACTGCGATGGCTCGAACACCGATGGCTCGTTTACCATGGCTGAGTCGAACATGTTTTTGAGTCCCTAGGGAATTCCTCTGTATAAGAAAAAATGTGGGATAATTAAGGAGATTTTCGACTTTTATCTTGCAAATGGATGCTGTGTGTACTCATTAGAATCGCCTCAATGAGGCGATTCTAATGAGTACACACAGCATACATTTATGTTACAGAACACCGAAAAGAAGTCCAAAAATACCACCGTCATGTTTTCTGGAAGTATGCAACAATGGCTCGAACTACCACTGTCTCGAACAAATTTCCATGGTCCCGAAGGGGTTTGAGCCATCGAAGTTTGACTGTAGTATTGACTTGGCTGTTAAACTTCAAGCAAACAAAATGTCTGTTTATTCAAGGGAAACAGTTGTCAGATTCTAGAGAAAGAATGTGCACTGTACAGGTAAACCGCTGATGTATAAACCTGCCCAGGAATAGTGGCCAGAAAAAAAACAAACACTGATGACCAATTGGTTCAAGTTGATCTGAGTGAAGTTGATCTACATTAGCCTATTTTGTGCTCCCACCAAGGGTGAAGGCTGTCGCATTTAAGAATTCATGAATGTTGGTGAAACTTAGTACAATAGAGACTGCAACCTGCCAAAGACTTGATTAGTATTTGGTATCTTGACCTTTCTTTTCTTGCACACCAGACAAGGAAATCCGTGATTTTACCCTGGGATAGAAATTTATGTTCTGACCCTGGTGTTCCGACCCCAAATCGAATATAATCGCGTGTTTGATAAATGCACTGGTTGATTACAACCTCATGTGCGGCGGCGTCATGCGTGACGTCACTAAACACTTGTTGTGCCATCACAAAATGGCGGACGTCGGCAACCGAACTGACAGCAGCATTAAAATTCGGAATAGAAATGGAAGGTATGCAAGAAAAAGAATCCAATATGGGTGTGAGGGGTGGATAGAAAAATCTGTCCCTCGGGATCACTGTCGGCATCACACGGCAAGCCTCGTGATGCCGGACAGTGTCCCTCGGGATGGATTTTTCAATCCACCCCTCACACCCATATAAGATTCTTATATTACACTACCCCCGGCTTCAGCATAGGCATTGGTATAGATGTTGGCATCGGGATCCTCATTTATGTTTTTAAGAGATCATAATTTCCAAACCATATGATGGATTTGGTTCATATTTCGGATGATGATAGATATAGGTCCAAAGTTTAATTCAATGATACCCCCACCCTTGCACGTGACCTAAAGGTCAAGGTCACATACAGGGCTCTAGAAGTCCGATTTTTCACCGGTCCAGACCGTTTTTTGAAAATGAAAACCGATTTTGCTGAAAAATTTTGCTGAAAAATCGGTCCGAAAAAAAAAACAAATAAGCTAAAATCGAAGTGAAAAAAACAGAGAAATTATATCTGGTTAGGTGTCAAACTGTTTATTGTGCCAGTAATATAATCCAATTATCTCTCTCGGGGATGAATTTGAGTTTGACAGTAAACACGTTTTCGAGATCTCGCCAGGTATCGCAGACTCTCGCGGGATTAAGGCCTTAGAAAGACGCCGCAGACATCTGATTTGGATTTACACTGTTTGATGATTTATAACGGTTCAATTATGACACTATTGTTAATCCCTGTCATATAGTTGCCACCCTGCGGTGCATGTCGATAAGGTGTGAAAATATGGTCAAGTTATGTCTCTAATTTCCGTTTATTCCCAGATCATAAAATTTAATCCGCAATCAATGTGAAAATTATTTAATTGCTCCTAAGACGAGTTGCTACGACTATTCTACTATCTCGTGAATGATTATGTTTTGGCGCCAAATAGCAGACGCTTGGCGAGAAAAATTGGAGAAAAATTCGTGTTAACACATCTGTATGCTGTTGTTGGTTATTGACACGGAGCTTACAGAAAGCACTGTTTTCCACACCCGTTTTGCTATCGAGAATTTTTTACCGTTTCCAAACAATTAATGAAAGAGATACGCCCCATTTAGATAAAACAATAGACACGTGTGGGGTTGGTGGGGTCCGATGACGTCATTTACCGATCGCGTGCAGAAAAAAAACTGTAGCGGTGGTTTCATCTCATTGATTCGCGCCCGTCAATTTCAGACGCTCGGAAAAAATCGGCCGATTCGCCCCAGTCAATTTCGGATGCGCGGAAGTTCTATGCGCCGGATTCAAGTGTGCGGGTTGTCAAAGATCTATTTCAGCTAATCGACCGATTCGCCCCCGTCAATTTCGGACGCTGGAAAAAAAATCGGCCGGTTCGCCCCAGTAAATTTCGGATGCGCGGAAGCTCTACTATGCCACGGATTCAAGTCTGCGGCTTGTCGCAAATCTATTTCAGCGAATCGGCCGATTCGCCCCCGTCACTTTCGGCCGCTCGAAAAAATCTGCCGGTTCGCCCCAGTCAATTTCGGACGCGCGGAATCTCGCCCGACGGAAAAAAATCGGGAGCCATGGAACAACCGCGTTATACTGATTTCCACGCTTAAACGATCAGCGCTATAACGAGGTTGCAGTGTAATGAACAACAGATAAATATACACCAAATGATCAAAACATGCCTAAACGAAACATGCACAAACAATCAAACAAAAAACATGCAAAACGAAAAACGAAGCATGCAGCAAAAAACTTGCAAAAAATAAGTCAGTGATGACGTCATCGGTCACCTTCTGGACCGATTGGGATTTCAAAATTTCTAGAGCCCTGGTCACATATTTTATAGAGATTGCAACCTGCCAAAGACTTGATTAGTATTTGGTATCTTGACCTTGCTTATCTCACGAAGTACAGGAAGAGCTATAGCACTACCCCCGGCTTCAGGATAGGCATTGGTATAGATGTTGGCGTCGGGATCCACATTTGTTTTTTAACCCTTATCTTGCTGTTCATGACAACCCCTATCTTTGCAAACAGTGTAGATCCAGATCAGATGGCTTCTGAAGAAGCCATCTGATCAGTACCTACACTGTTTCGACAGTTGTTCAAAACTAACAATGTCGTTAGTTAACGTATTGTTAAAACTTTGATCATGTATTATGGCAAATATGTTTATATTTTTGCTGAAAAAATGTGAGCAGCTTTTGCATATTCTCACATTTTATCAGTAAAAATACCAAAATTTTAAATATTAAACTTGCTAGAACAGTTAACAATATGACCACTAACGAGCTTGTTAAGCTAACAATGCTTTGAACAACTGGCCTCTGATCTGTATCTACACTGTTTGCAAAGGTATTTGCATATTCTGGTTCAAAAGAACAAGTGGCCCCAGCCCACTGGGGCTTGGAGAAAAAGATTGGGCTGCATGGTGCTTCCACCCAGAGCTGAAACATCGACTGCACATAAGTACTGGTAAACCGTTCAGAGGGTCCATGTCTGCCCAGGCAAAGTGATGCGAGTCTGATTGTCCATGTATATAAATCCTATTGGTTTAATTGGGCGCCAGGGCTTGTCCATGCATATAAATCCTATTGGCTTAATAGGGCACAAGGGCTTTGTTTCATCTCAGTGTCAGGTAAAAATCCCACAAAATGGGAAACAACGTCTCCAAAAGGACATGTATAGTGTAAGTCTTAAATCAAACAAATCAACAGGACAAGGGTTAAAACTTCAATCACCAAGTATGGGAAAAAACAGGTTGTGTTAACTTTAGCATTGCAAAAGCTCACATCCTTTTCAGCAGATGTGCCTGCAAGAACAGTAAATGTTTTGCACATTAATATTTATGTCTCCCCCGAAAAAATTTTTTTCGGAGAGACATATTGTTTTTCCCCCGGGCGTCTGTCTGTCTGTCCGTCTGTCCGTCTGTCTGTCTGTCCGTCTGTCTGTCACACATTCGTGTCCGCTCTATAACTTGAAAACCGTTGGAGCTATCGTCACGAAACTTAGTATAGATATAAATCAGCATTAGACGACGTGCAGTGCGCAAGAACTATAACTCTCGCATTTATACTTTTTGAATTATCTCCCTTGGAAGTTTGTTGGTATGTATAAATGTATGGGCAAATCGTGTCCGGTCAATAACTTTCTTATTTTCAGATGGATTTTAAAATTACTTGGCAGAAATATTAACAACCATAAGACGATGTGTGGTGCGCATGAATCAGGTCGGTACCTCAAAGGTCAAGGTCATACTTAGAGGTCAAAGGTCAAAAAAGGGGCCTTTTTTTCGTATTTGGTCAATAACTTTCTTATTTTGAGATGAATTTTAAAATTACTTGGCAGAAATATTAACAACCATGAGACGATGTCTGGTGTGCATCAGGCAGGTCAGTACCTCGAAGGTCAAGGTCATACTTAGAGGTCAAAGGTCAAAAAAGGGGCCTTTTTTCGTGTTTTGTCAATAACTTTCTTATTTTGAGATGGATTGTGAAATCACTTGGCAGAAATGTTAACCAATATAAGACGATGTGTTACGTGCATGACCCAGGTTGGTACCTCAAAGGTCAAGGTCATACTTAGAGGTCAAAGGTAAAAAAGGGGCCTTTTTTCCTGTTTTGTCAATAACTTGCTTATTTTTAGATAGAATTTGAAGTTACTTGGCAAAAATGTTAACTATCATGAGACGATGTGTTGCATGCATGATTCAGTTTGATACCTCAAGTGTCAAGGTCATACATAGAGGTCAAAAGTCAAAAAAGGGGCCTTTTTTTTCGTGTTTGGTCAATAACTTTCTTATTTTTAGATGGATTTTGAAATTGCTTGGCAGAAATGTTAAACACCATGAGATGATGTGTTGCACGCATGACCCAGTTTGGTACCTGAAAGGTCAAGGTCATACATAGAGGTTAAAGGTAAAAAAAGGGGCCTTTTTTGTGTTCTGTCAATAACTTTCTTATTTTTAGATGGATTTTGAAATTACTTGGCAGAATGTTAACCACCATAAGACGATGTGTTGCGTGCATGACCCATTAGTTGGTACCTCAAATGTCAAGGTCGTACTAAGAGGTCAAAGAACAAAAAGGGGCCTTTTTATGCCTCCAACTTTGAAAAAGTTGGAGGGGCATATTGGTTCTGGTTCGTTTGTCCATTCATCTGTCTGTTACGCTTTTGATGCATAGCATAACTAAAGAACCTTGTATGCTAGGGTTTTGAAATTTCATATATGGATTCCTCATGGAAAATTAGCTGACGCGTATTTTTTTTCTCGTCCGAATTATGCCCCCTTCAAGAGTTATTGCCCTTTGAAATTTTTTTAATAAAATCTTGTCAGCAAGATATCTCAAAAAGTATTGGAGCTAGAGCCTTGAAAGTTGGTGAATATATTGGTGGTGATGATTAGATGAACTGATTAACTTTTGACAAAATTCCGAAAAATACTTTGTGAGTTACGGCCTTTTGTCATTTTGGTAATTTGTGCCCATTGTAATGTATGCTAAAAGTGATGCATAGCATAACTTTAGAACCGTGTATGCTAGGGTTTTGAAATTTCATATATGGATTTCTCATGGAAAATTAGCTGACACGTATTTTTTTTCTCATCCGGATTATGCCCCTTTCAAGAGTTATTGCCCTTTGAAATTTTTTCAATAAAATCTTGTCAGCAAAATTTCTCAAACACTATTGGAGCTAGAGCCTTGAAAGTTGTTGAGTATATTGATGGTGATGAGTATATGAGCTGATTAACTTTTGACAAAATTCCGAAAAATACTTTGAGTTATGGTCCTTTGTCATTTTGGTAATTTGTGTCCATTGTAATGACTGCTAAAAGGGATGCATAGCATAACTTTAGAACTGTGTATGCTATGGTTTTGAAATTTCATATATGCATTCCTAATGGAAAATAAGCTGACGCGTATTTTTTTCTCATCCGGATTATGCCCCTTTCAAGAGTTATTGCCCTTTGAAATTTTTTGAACATTTTTAAAGTTACTTTGCAGAAATGTTTATCTTCATTAGATGATGTGATGACCCGGCTCAATACCTCCAATGTCAAGGTTATACTGAGAGGTCAAAAACGGGAGAGACATCTGTGTTTTTGTAGAAAAACAAATTCTAGTTGTTTGTTGGGCTTATGCTGCTGATAGAACAGTGAGCCCATTTTCAGTTTGTTCTTTTTTTGGAAAAGTATTAACATTTTGTAAAGTATTAAAAGCTGAAAAAAGTATTAAAATTTTGGGGGGTTGATGGGTTACTTTTCTACTGTTGTTTGTCTGGATTTTACTTGCGACAATAGCTTAAAGGTCACTTGGAAATTGGTAATTGTGTTCCTGTTTAATATAGAGAAAGGGCAATAACTATGTTATGAAACACATCACTTAGCTTGCTGTCACTTTGATTGAACTGCTTGTTGACAGTCTGACTGACAATCTTGCTGATAGTTTGACTGATGTGCTAGCAGTCAGTTTGACAGAAGTGTTAGGTGCCAACCTGAAAGAAATGCATGCTGGCAGTCCGACTGAAGTGGTTGCTGGCAGTCTGACTGAAGTGGTTGCTTGCAATCTGACTGAAGTGGCTGCTGACAGTCTGACTGAAGTGCTTGTTGCCAGTTTGACTGAAGTAATTGCTGATAGTTTTGACAGTCTGTAGTACTTGCTGACAGTCTGTAATGCTTGCTCAAAGTCTGTAGTGCTTGCTCACAGTTCATCTGAAGTACTTGCAAACATTTTGACTCAATTGCTTGCTGATAGTTTGATTGAGTTGCTTGCTGCCAGTTTGCCTGAAGTACTTGCTTAAAGTTTGACTGAAGTGGTTGCTGACAGTTTGACTTAAATGCTTGCTGACAGTCCGGTTGAGCACTTGCAGTCTGGTTGAGCGCTTGCTTAAAGTTTGACTGAAGTGCTTGCTGATAGTTTGACTTAAATGCTTGCTGACAGTTTGGTTGAGCACTTGCTTAAAGTTTGACTGAAGTGCTTGCTGATAGTCTGGTTGAGCGCTTGCTTAAAGTTTGACTGAAGTGCTTGCTGATAGTCTGGTTGAGTGGTTGCTTAAAGTTTGACTGAAATGCTTGCTGATAGTTTGACTTAAATGCTTGCTGACAGTCTGGTTGAGCGCTTGCTTAAAGTTTGACTGAAATGCTTGCCGACAGTTTGACTCAAATGCTTACTGACAGTCTGGTTGAGCACTTGCTGCCAGTTTTACTGATGTGCTTGCTGACAGTCTGGTTGAGTACTTGCTTAAAGTTTGACTGAAGTGCTTGCTGATAGTTTGACTTAAATGCTTGCTGACAGTCTGGTTGAGCACTTGCTGCCAGTTTTACTGAAGTGCTTGCTGACAGTCTGGTTGAGCGCTTGCTAAAAGTTTGACTGAAGTGCTTCCTGATAGTTTGACTGAAATGCTTGCTGACAGTTTGACTTAAATGCTTGCTGACAAGCGCTTGCTTAAAGTTTGACTGAAGTGCTTGCTGACAGTTTTACTTAAATGCTTGCTGACAGTCTGGTTGAGCGCTTGCTTAAAGTTTGACTGAAGTGCTTGCTGACAGTTTTACTTAAGTGCTTGCTGTCTAGTCTGGTTGAGTGCTTGCTTAAAGTTTGCCTGAAGTGCTTGCTGACAGTCTGGTTGAGCCTTTGCTGCCAGTTTGACTGAAGTGCTTGCTGACAATCTGACTTAAGTGCTAGCTGACAGTTTGACTGATTAACTAGCTTACAGTTTGACTGAAGTGCTAGCTGATAGTTTGACTGTAGTGCTAGCTGACAGTTTGACTGAAGTGCTAGCTGACAGTTTTACTTATGTGCTAACAGTTGTCTGAAATACTTGCTTAAAGACTGACTGAAGTGCTTTCTGGTACTCTAGCTGAAGTGCTTGCTGTCAGGATTGTATGACCAAAATAAAAAAATAAAAATGATTAAGGCAATGTCTTTGTCATCTCTAACCCAAAGGTCACTAGCCTCATTCAGATGCGCATCTGACTGGTAATCAGGATGTTGAGGGTTTGATACTGACTGAGATTGGCAACATTCTTTCATGGAGATTGATCATGAAATCTTTTCTACGGTCATTCTCTCACTCGCTGATTAAAGAAGGGCCGTTATCAGTTTCTCGTTAACTACCTATGTATAAGATCTCCCAGGAAAAGTGGACTTGCAAGATTTTACCTAAATAGTGTTGACTGGGCCGCAAACTCTGAAAAGTAACAAACAAAATCCAAAGATCATGAAGACAAGTTTTCTCATGGCACAGTTAAACTATAATTACCATAAAAATCCATATAAATTCGGACACCATGGGGACTTCCTGTAATTCTCCTAAAATTTTAACAAATCTGTTTCATGGTCCAGCAAGGAGTCCGAAAGGTGCTGACGGAATGGCAAACAGTGTAGACCCTGATCAGACTGCTCCCTCAGGAGCAGTCTGATCTGGGTCTGCACTGTTTGCTTAGTCCTATCTATCCCAATTTTTAGGATCATTACAGTATTCCTAATGCCGGTAGGAGGCCATAATGTCTTGTTTGACAAACCACCTCACCATGGAATCACCGTTGCTAGGTGTAAGCTAACACGCAGTGTCTAGAGTTGGAATTTCATGCTTTTGCTACGGCTTTCAGAAGAAAGATTTTGTGCTGACATTTAACCTCCCCCTTGAATATAGAGTATTAAGTTATACCCATGTATGTCAAAGAATCCTTTCTTAATTGTTCAGGTGTAAAGAAATCTTTCTTCTTTTCACTTTCCACTTAATTAGCTTTTAATTGATTTTATATTTTGAAATGTATCAAATTCTGAAGCCTGAAAATAGCTTGGAGAGATTTAAACTTGTACTTTTTGTTAATGAACTATAATTTTATGCATACATTTCAGTCAGTAGGCTTGAATAAAATTTGAGTTGAAATGTACATCATGGTTTCTCCACACTGTTTAAACCCTTGTCCTGCTAAACATGACACCCCTACCTTTGCCAACAGTGTAGAGCCAGATCAGATGGCTTGAATGAATGACAGTGTAGATCCTGATCAGATGGCTTCTTCAGAAGCCATCTGATCTTGATCTTCACTGTTTGCAAAGTTTGGGCTTATCCTGTACAGGGTTAACCCTTATCCTGCTGAACAAGACAACCCCTACCTTTACAGTGTAGATTCTTCAGATGGCTTCTGATCAGATTCTCCACTGTTTATCATTCAGTTTGCAAATTTGAATAAATACAGTAGCTGTATCTCAAGTAATTTGATAGGTATATAGTCAGAAATAGGTGTGGCAAAATATATTTACTCAGCAGGATAATAGTTAACCCTTATATTGCTGTTCACAACAACCCCTATCTTTGCAAACAGTGTAGATCCAGATCAGATGGCTTCTGAAGAAGCCATCTGATCAGGATCTACACTGTTTAATTGGCATTCAGTTTATGAATTTGTAGCAATAAATTACATCAAGTAATTTGATTGGTTGATAGACAGAAATAGGTGTGGCAAAACAGATTTACTCAGCAGGATAATAGTTAAGCCTATATTTATTTTCCCAACCATTTGATGATCTTATCTGCGACTTCTATATATGTACCATAAAACCCCTACCTTTGCAAACAGTGTAGATCCAGATCAGATGGCTTCAGAAGCCATCTGATCAGGATCTACAAGCTTTGTTTCTCAGTTTGTGAATTACAATTGACAGGCCTCCGTGGCCTAGTGGATAAGAGCGCTGACTCTTAATCATTTGGTCTCTCACTGCTGTGGGTTTGAGCCTGGCATGGATCACATGTGAGATGCCAAGTTCTAGAATGGAAGGTCAGGTGGTTTTTCTCCGGGTACTCTGGTTTTTTGCCCACCTGATTAACGATCGGCTCAGTATGAGTGAAGTAATCTTGAAAGGGCTGTAAAACCAAAAAAAAAAAAAAATACAAGTGATTTGGATGGTTGCTAGTCAGAAATGGGTGAGGCAAATTAGTTTATTCAGCGGGATAAGAGTCAGCTTATAGCTGGTATGGTGAATTTTTACCTTGTTCCATGAATTAATGAATTTTTTATGCCCCCGCATCATATGATGCCGGGGGCATATAGTTTTTCGGTTTTCCATACCTGCGTACATGTGTACGTCCGTCTTTATGTGTGTGTGTACGTACGTACTTACGTGATCCTGTAACCTCAGGTTAAGGTTTTTGTGACAGGTAGAGCCTGAAATTTTAGAACTCATATTTTCCTAACGATTTGATGGAACTGGTTCATCTTTGGTATGATGATAGATATAGGTCCAAAGTTTTATTAAGCAATACCCCCTCCCATGCCTGTGACCTCAAGGTCAAGGTCACAGGCTTAGAAATTTTAAATGTTAAAGACTGAGGTTAAGGTTTTTGTAACAGGTAGACCTGAACATTTTAGAACTCATATTTTCCAAACCATTTGATGGAATTGGTTCATATTTGGTATGGTTATAGATATAGGTCCAAAGTTTTTTCAGCAATACCCCCACCCATACCCATGACCTCAAGGTCAAGGTCATGGACTTTGAAATTTTCCACTTTAAAGACACCAGTTAAGGTATTTGTACCTTTTAGAACCTGAACTTTTATGATGGCTTTGGTTCATATGATGATAGATATAGGTACAATGTTTTATTCAGCAATACCCCCACCCATGCCTATGACCTCAAGGTCACAGACTTAGACAATTTTAATGTTCAAGATTTTAAAGAGCTCAAATTTTCCAAACCATATTATGGATTTGGCTTATATATGCTTTGATGATAGATATAGGTCCAAATGTTTATTTGGCAATACCCCCACTCATGCCTATGGCTTCAAGGTCAAGGTCACAGACTTAGAAATTTTTAATTAGATATTTTAAGAGTTGATATTTTCCAAATCGTGTGATGGATTGAGTTTATATTTGGTATGATGTTAGATACCTGTCCATTTTATTCAGCGATGCCCCCACCCATGCCCATTAGCTCAAGATCAAGGTCACAGACTTAGAAATTTTTATGCCTCCGCATCGGATGATGCCGGGGGCATATAGTTTTTCGGTTTTCCGTACTTGCGTCCCGTGCGTAGGTGCGTACTGGTGTCCGAATGTACGTCCTTCTGTACGAAAGTGTGTACGTACGTAATCCTGTTAGACTCGGGTTAAAGTTTTTGGTCAGGGTAGAACTTGAGCTCATATTTTTCAAACCATGCAATGGATGTGGTTTATATTTAGTATGATGATAGATATGGGTCCAAAGTTTTATCCAGCAATACCCCCACACCTACGCATGGTCTCAAGGTCAAGGTCACGGACTTAGAAATTTTTAATGTTTAAGACTCAGGTGAAGGTTTTTGGTCAGGGTAGAACTTGAGCTCATATTTTTCAAACCATGCAATGAATGTGGTTTATATTTAGTATGATGATAGATATGGGTCCAAACTTTTATCCAGCAATACCCCCACACCTACCCATGGTCTCAAGGTCAAGGTCACGGACTTAGAATTTTTTAATGTTTAAGACTCAGGTTAAGGTTTTTGGTCAGGGTTTAACTTGAGCTCATATTTTTCAAACCATGCAATGGATGTGGTTTATATTTAGTATGATGATAGATATGGGTCCAAAGTTTTATCCAGCAATACCCCAACACCTACCCATGGTCTCAAGGTCAAGGTCACATACTTAGAAATTTTTAATGTTTAACACTCAGGTTAAGGTATTTGTACCACGTTGAACTTACTTTTATGATTCATTTGGTTTAATGATAGATGCAGGTCCAAAGATTTATTCAGTAATACCCCCACCCATGCCTATGACTTCAAGGGCAAGGTCGCAGACATATAAATTTTCAAAATTAAGTATGTTAATAGCTTATATTTTCCAAACTCTATTATGGATTTGCTTAATATTTGGTATGACAATAGTTGCAGGTCCAAAGTTTCATTGAGCCATAACCCCCACCCCTTAACTGAAGGTCAAGGTCACAGACATAGAAATTTTTTTATATTATTTTTTTTGAGAGCACATATTTCTTGAACCATGTGATGGATTTGCTACATATTTCGAGTGATGATAGAAACATGTCAGAAGTTTCATTCAGCCATAACCCCGCCCCTGTCTCATGACCTTAAGGTGATGGGGTTGGGGTTAGGTAGGTCCCTGGGTTTTGGCATTTGTGTTGTATTGACACATGTCTAGTTAATTAGATATTTTAAGAGTTTATATTTTCCAAATAGTATGATGAATTAAGTTTATATTTGGTATGATGATTGATACTGGTCCAATGCCCCCACCCATGCACGTGTCCTAAAGGTCAAGGTCACAGACAAAGAAATTTTTTATTTAAATTTATTAAGAGCTCATACTCACCAAACCATATAGATTTACTTCATATTTGGTATGATGATAGTTACAGGTCCAAAGTTGTATATACCCCCACCCCTGACCTCAAGGTCAAGGTCACAGACTTAGTTTTATTATGCTTTTAAAGTTTTAGGGCTCATATTTATAGATTGGCTTCATATTTGGAATGATGATAGATACAGGTCCCAAGTCTCATTCACCCATACCAACGACCCTGCCCATGACCTCAAGGTCAAGGTCACACACTTAGAAAATTTTGTTACAACATGGATTTTCGTGTTGAGGCGGGGCCCTTGGCGGGGGCATCTGTGTCGTCTGGACACATTTCTAGTTCTCCACTCTTTTATGACTAGCAAATATTCAAATCACTTTTATGTAATTATAGCCCCGCTTTGAAAAAGTGGGGGCTATATTGGATTTGGCTTGTCCGGAATTCCGTCTGTAATCTGTCCGGAATTCCGTCTGTCCGTCTGTCTGTCTGTCTGTCTGTCTGTAATATTTGATAGTGGGTACCTTGTTACCGCAACTCCTCTTACAGTTCTTGGTCAATCCTTTTGAAACTTTACAGGTGTTTTCATATAGGTCTGAAGATGTGCATATTCTTTTTTCATTATCCTTAAATAATTTTTTTCACTTATTTCACCTTTTTTAACTTAGACTATTTTTGAGATCTACTAATGTTAAAATGTAAAGGGAGTAGCTACCTTGTTACTGCAACTCCTCTTACAGTTCTAGGTCAATCCTTTTGAAACTTTACAGGTGTTTTCATATAGGTCTGAAGATATGCATATTCTTTTTTCGTTATCCTTAAATAATGTTTTTCACTTATTTCACCTTTTTTAACTTAGACAATTTTTGAGATCTACTAATGTTAAAATGTATAGGGAGTAGCTACCTTGTTACCGCAACTCCTCTTACAGTTCTAGGTCAATCCTTTTGAAACTTTACAGGTGTTTTCATATAGGTCTGAAGATGTGCATATTCTTTTTTCATTATCCTTAAATAATTGTTTTCACTTATTTCACCTTTTTTAACTTAGACAATTTTTGAGATCTACTAATGTTAAAATGTATAGGGAGTAGCTACCTTGTGACCACAACTCCTCTTACAGTTCTAGGTCAATCCTTTTTAAACTTTACAGGTGTTTTCATATAGGTCTGAAGATGTGCATATTCTTTTTTCTTTTTCCTTAAATAATTTTTTTCACTTATTTCACCTTTTTTAACTTAGACAATTTTTTGTGATCTACTAATGTTAAAATGTATAGGGAGTTGCTACCTTGTGATCGCAACTCCTCTTACAGTTCTAGTCAATCCTTTTGAAATTTAACAGGTGTTTTCATATAGGTCTGAAGATGTGCATGTGCTTTTTTCATTATCCAAAACCTATTTTTTAACTTAGACTGTTTTTCAGATCTAATAACGCGAAAAGTCTATAAGGCGTAGGTACCTTGTTAGGGATTTAACCCTCTCACAAGTCTTTACCTTTAATTCATGAGTCTTTCTCCTCTGACAGGGCTATAGCGGGGCTATAGTCAGATCCTCTGACAGTTCTAGTTTATTCCTGTTAACCCTTTGGCTGCCAAATATATAGTGAAAAGTTTCAGTCAGCACCAAATATTTTTTACAGTCTGAATGAGACCATGGGTTGTCACAGTAACATGCTTATTTATTTGGAAATAATACAGATACTGAGCTCAAATTTAAACTGCATAAAGAATATTTGCTTCTTATAATTTTGCTTAAAATATTTTATACAAAAAAAAAAAAATTATGTTCCATATGCATCAGAATGATCATAATGGGCTAGATATTAAGAAATCATTGGTGAACATTTTAATCATTTCCTACCATGTCACTGCCATCATCTACGTGTTCTCCTTTGTGTTCATGGGCATTATCAATGTCATTTAACAACAAAAGGAGGAATTATATCCTTCTTTTGGTCCTCAACACCATTTCGGATGGGCAAAATCCCCGAAATGCTCTTTACGAACTTTCAAAACACATTTTTTATGCTCCCACCATTGGAAGCATATAGTGTTGCCCCTGTCCATTTGTCCATACATGTGTTCATTCATTCGTCCGTCTGCCCGAAACTTAATTTATGCAGGTAATAACTTTCTTATTTCTGGATGGGGATGGATTTTGAAATTACTTGCAGAATTATTAACCATCATGAGGCGATGGGTCGCACGCAAAACCCAGGTCCATATTTCCAAGGTCAAGGTTGTACATAATGGTCAAAGGTCCAAAATAGGGTCCGAAACTTAAATACGGTCAATAACTTTCTTATCTTTCTTATTTCTGGATGAATATTGAAATTATTTAGCAGAAATGTCAATCATGATGAGACTATGTGTTGTGGGCAAGACTCAGGTCCGTACCTCTAAGGGCAAAGGCAAACTTAGAGGTCAAAGGTAAAATAAAGTGTTCTAAACTTAAACATGGTCAATAACTTTCTTCTTTCTGGATGGATTTTGAAATTTCTTGGCAGAAATGTTAACCATCATGAGACGATCGGTCTCGCACAAAACCCAGGTCCGTACCTCCAAGGTCAAGGTCGTACTCAGAGGTCAAAGGTTTAAAAAAGGGTCCAAAACTTAAACACAATCAAAAAATTATTTCTGGATGGATTTCGAAATTACTTGTCAGAAATGTTAACCATCATGAGATGATGTATCGTGGTCAAGACCCAGGTTGGTACCTCCAAGGTCATACGTACAGGTCAAAGGTCGAGAAAAATGTGTATTCCTTGTGTCCATGGCAGTTATTCTAAATGGATTTGGAAATTACTTGGTAGAAATGTTAACCATCTTGAGTCAATGTGTTATGCGCAAGACCCAGGTTGGAATGTCCAAGGTCAAGGTCATACTTAGAGGTCAAAGTTAAAGAAAAGTGTCTTCTTCTTGTGTTCCCTCAATATCTTTTCTGAAGAAGCCATCTGATCAGGATCTACACTGTTTGGCATTCAGTTTATGAATTTGTAGCAATAAATTACATCAAGTAATTTGATTGGTTGATAGACAGAAATGGGTGCGGTGATACAGAATTGCAGATAGTGGTGAAGTTTTGTGAGGGTCTCGGAAAGTCGCCGCCGAAAACGTTAATCATTATTAATGATTCGAGCACACTGCCTTCCTGTGGAAAGACCATTGTGTGTAAGTGGCATAAACTATTGCAACATACAGCCCCGTTACATACATCCGAAGCAGAAAACCACAATCCAGGCATTATCATCGGTCAGTATCCAAAACTATCACTGAAAACGGCAAACTCCTGCAGTAGCCTAGAATAGCTCATTACTTTTTAGCTCACCGGAGCATGAAGTGCTCATAGTGGAGCGCTGTGGTGCAGTGGTAAAGCATCGGATTTGAGATCGAGAGGTAGCCAGTGCGATCCTCGCAAGCGCCACGTGTTGTTTCCTTGAGCAAGAAACTTTATCCACATTGCTTAGTACTGGTTCCTACCCAGGAAAAGAGGACCACATGGAAGATTAGTACTAGTACTAAATGTGTTACCCTCTATAAATAAGGTTGATTATTATTATTATTATTATTATTATTATTATGTCAACAACTTATTCAAATGACATCTCCTCATAAACCAGTAAGCCATTTTCAAAGTAATTTCACAGAAATGTTCCTTGGATGACCCTCTACCAAAATTACTAAAAATGGTTCTGCTCTGCTGAACCAGAGCTAAAAATAGATCAACTTTAAAAAGACATCGCCTCCCAGGTCATTGGCCCAATTTCCAACTAATTTTACAGAAATGTTGTGGATGATCCTCTTCCCAAACTGCTAAAATATTTCTGCTCTGCTGAACAAAATGGCCATCAGAGATAAAAATAGAAAAACCTTAGAAAGAACAACATCCCCTAGGCCAATGGTCTGATTTCAAAATAAATTCACAGAAATGTTCCTTTTATGACCCACTAGCAAAATTGCTAAAACGTTTCTGCTCTGCTGAACAAAATGGCCACCAGAGCTGAAAAAAGAAAAATCTTTAAACGACACCTCCTTCCAGGCCAATGTCCTGATTTCAACATAATTTCACAGAAATGTTACTTGGGTGACTGTCTACCAAAGTTGATTAAATGGTTTCATTCCCATGAACAAAATGGCCACCAGAACTAAAAATAGAAAAACCTTTCAAAGACATTCCAAGGCCAGTGGCCCGATTTTAAACTAATTTCACAGAAATGTTAGAAGCTTCGGTGGTGTATTGGTTATGCTACTCACCTTGTAAACCAGAGGTCGCAAGGGTCGATCCCGGGCTTCTCCAGCCTTACGGATGAGTCTTTAAACCTTGGTCCCATCTCCGTATGACCTAAGCTGTTTGTGAGAGGTAAAACTCCAACACTCACATTAACTTCACAGAAATGTTAATTGGGTGACCTGCTGCCAAATTTATGTTGCTAAAATGGTTCGGATCTACTGAACAAAATGGCCACCAGAGTTGAAAATAGATATACCTTTAATGCGGCGTCTGATCAGGGCATGCGCCATTTGCTAGCAGAATTTTCGGTCAAAAATAGAATAAAAATGAAAAAATAGGCCTGACACCCCTTATATGACAAATGGACTTGTCAAACATATAGCAATGGAAGAGTCCACTGGTATACAATGGGTTAGACAGATGCTCCCCACTTAATAACAGATTGGAAAATACAAACTGTGCTGGATATGAAAATAAATGGTAGATGCCATACTCTTGCACTGAATCATCATCATCAGATTGATGATTTTCCATAGTATTACTGGCCCCCGCCCATCAGGGCTTGAAGAAAAAGATGGGCTGCATGATGCTTCCACACAGAGCTGAATCCAACTGCACACGAGTACTGGTAAAACACTTAGTGGATCTAAGCCTGCCCAGGCAAAGCGGTGAGAGTCAGACCATCCATGCTTATAAACCCTATTGGTTTCATTGGGCGACAGGGATTGAGATGTCATTTCATCTCATTGTTGGGTAAAAGTCCCACAAAATTGGAAGCAACGTCTCCAAAATGACCTATACAGTGTTGACGTGGACGTTAAGCCTCAAATCAAACAAACAAATCCATAGTATTACATCATAACTCCTGTGAGGGAATTAGGTCCATCATGGGCCTCTTGTTATTTGACAGGTTGGGTAATAAAATCAGTTAGAAGAATAACATAACCTCTTCATAGCACCATTCAATATTGTATGGTTTTGGATATAACATGGTTGAAAGATAGACCCCAAAAATATATAATTTATAGATTATACAAAAAAAATAAAAAATTCCATATTATCTTAACATTTTTCTTTAACATGTAACATGGTTGATTAACTTACATTATTTCTGCTTTGGACCCAAATAGCAGTGTTGTAAGGAGATTGTGGCATATATTTATAAAAATATGGCATGCATAATGAAAAAAAAAAAAAAAATAAATAAAAAAATAAAAACCCAAATTGTAATCAACTCAAGAATTAAAAGTATTATTGAGCTTTAAGCATGTTAAAAACTACAACAAAAGAATTAAACAGATCCTCTATTGATCTTTTACCCTGGCACATAATGGACAAGACTATTTTTGAAAAAAAAAAATGGGCCAACACTTGTAATAAATGTACTTATCGCATAGTGCGGACAGTGAACACCTAAAAGAGCATTGGTGTTCACTGAAGTGAACAAGATCACTGGCTATTTGTAGAAAGCATCGTCTAGGCTTTTATTACACATGTGCAAACAGTAAAGGTATAGATGAGACTGCACATACGTGCAGTCTCATCTATACCTTCACTGTTTTAATCTATGTGATATAAGCATCCTTTTTCCATGAACTGCGGCAAATCTTGTTTTGGACCTTTAGGTGCATGGAAGACATTATTACATGCTTCATGTAGAAATAGTTTGATTTGTTACAAGAAACATAGGATCATTTCAGGATCTTTAATAATGTTGAATAGACAGATGTTCTTCTTTATTAACCAACACAATACCTACCTGTATGATTATTGACTGGTGTTGAAAAGCTTATTGTTGTCGTCTTCATGTATTTTGTCGAGATCTCCGATTGTGACGGTATGATAAGTTTAAAAAGGCAGGGTTGTTGGGGGTAGGAAATTGACACCGAAATATAGATACTTTCGATTTTCCACTGAAAGAGAACAAAAGGGATACACTTTTCACAAGAAATTCTTAGCAACTGGCGTTTGCAGAGCAAAAGGCAGGGTTGTTGGGGGTTGGAAATTGACACCGAAATATAGATACTTTCGATTTTCCACTGAAAGAGAACAAAAGGGATACACATTTCTCAAGAAATCCTTACCAACTGGAGTTTGCAGAGCAAAACAGACTGACTTTGCTCCAATAAGATAGAAATTAAATGTTATTGAAATTTGGATTTTAAAAGAGAATTGGGTTTTTCATACATGTGGATTAAATATTTGGGCAGGTGAAAGGAGACTGTACAGTAAATATGAATGTAGACTGAATTTAATTTCAAATTGAAAGGAAATTGGAAGATTATACATTAAAGGCATATTGAATAAACACAAGTGCTGTGAATGCTAAATGATTTCGGTTGATATGGGGGAAATGGCTGTGGTCTGTTGACAGTGACGCACGAGTTCTAAACAATATGGAGTATTGAAAATAATTTAGGGATAATGTTCCTCCTTAGAAATACTTTGTGGGTACTCAGTAGAATTGCCTCAGTGAGAGGATTCTAATGAATATCCCACAATAAATGTTTGTATGGTGAAGTCAAAAAATTATCCCAGAATTGTTCTCGTTACTCCCTGTCATCTGGAACCATGATTGGTTTTGGAAATTTATCAGTGGAACAGATAAGACAAATATTAATTTTCTATTTTATATATTTTTTCTTATTTCCTCATAAAAATTTCTGTTGTTTTTTACTCATTAACATTTTCTTATTGAGGCAAACCTAATGTGTAACCTGATGGAGAAGTTGGAAGAAAATCATAAAAATTCTGACACCTTTAGGACGTGCTATAAATCTCCTAAAATTTTAACAAATTTATTTCACAACCTAGCAAAAAGTTCAAAAAGTGTAGATGGAATGGCAAACAGTGTAGACCTGATCAGACTGCTCCTGAAGGAGCAGTCTGATCGGGGTCTGCACTGTTTGCTTAGGCCTTTCTGTCACAATACTTAGGATCATTATGGCATTCCTAGATTCATATTAGGTAGTTTCTTATCTGTTCCTCTGTTTAATTTGAGATTATCGAAAGTGTACAGGTGAAATCTAGAGAGCAAAGTGACGTTTGAGCTGGTTACTGGACCAACATTTGCAGTGATAAGTTCATTGCTTATTAATCAAACTTATCTGGTTCTAATGGACAAACACTAATAACAGAGAGAGAGGAGATTGGGACTTCTGACAACAAATTGACACTTGGAATTATACCAGTACTAGGAGAATTAAGATTTCAGAAGTGATTTCTGATTATTTTTTTATGGTTTGGAAATTTGACTTTTTTATGGTTTCGAAATTTGACAAAGATACGTATTAACATATAATTGTAATACTGTGTGAGTTTCCAGCAATACAAATGTTTATAAAATGCAATACAAGTTACATGTAATTATCATTGACAATGTAAATAGAGATTTTTCGGAGGCAGATTTTTATTAGCTACTGAGGCACCACAGTTAGTTGATATGAAATTGACTATCCCTAGCTATTTCAAGCTTTAAGTGTGACTTTGGGCTTAAAAGTGTCTATGCATAGACTGTCTTAATAATTCCATAAACTGTATCTGCTTTCTGGAATATGTGTAAAAGTTCCTATTTTATAGTCTGTTGAGGAAAGGAAAACAACAGCCAAAATGCGATACGAATTTACAGATCTGCCGAAAGGCTATGATCTGAAATGGGAGGCTGAACCAAAGGTTAATTCGCTAGAGAATATACACTATGTTTCTCCATTATCAAATCGGTTAATTCCTCAAGAAAGGTTACAATGGAGGAGAGAGGCAAAAATAGGATCTTTGGATAAAGAGCATATGGAATTGGCCCGTCCTAGAAGCCTTTATGGAGGAAGAGGAGCTGATAAAGTAAGGTTATTACCTTACAGAACAAACTATTATCGTGGATTCAGAAGGCTTGAGTTTGACCAATATGGCAGACCCTATGCAAAAATTGAGAATGAAAAGGTCCAAGGGCAGCCTAAAGTTGGTTCTTTAGACAATGTTGGTCACAAAGCAGGGGGAGGAGATGTCCAAATAGAGAGTCGACACACAGACTGGATGGTCAGTTCAAAGGTGGGCTCACTGAATAATAATAACTATACACCAGGTGGAGGTGACAAAAAGATAGCTACTGAGAAGTTAGACTTTAGACAACGTGCAAGACCAAAAGTTGGTTCATTAGGTAACAAAGGACATGTACCGGGAGGTGGTGATGTGGAAATTATAAACCAGAGTTTAAGCTGGGATGCCAGACCGAAAGTTGGTTCCATGGTAAATGCAGGCTATACCCCTAAAGCTCCAAGCAAAAAAATTATAAATGAATCCACAAAATACCAGGCTTCTTCAAAAGTAGGCTCACGTGAAAACATGGACTATACTCCTGGCGGAGGAAATGTTGCAATAGCAAGCACAAAATTAAATTGGGACACTGGTGCAAAAGTTGGTTCGTTAGACAACGCTAAACATAAAGCAGGAGGTGGACAAGTTAAGATAACTCATATACAAACCAAGTATGATGTATCTCCGAGAGTAGGTTCATTAGAAAATGCCAATCACACACCTAGTAAGGGTAATGTGGAAATAGTCAACCAGAGCTTGAAGTGGCAGGCAAGCCCCAAAGTAGGCTCCTTAGATATGGTATCTCGCAAAGCATGTGGGGGTAATGTTGAAATCTTCAATTCTACACCTCGTTGGAATGCCTCATCCAAGGTTGGATCTTTGGATAATGCTTCACATAGGCCAAGGAGTGGCCGGAAAATTGAATCTCCTGGCCCACTTCCAAATTACAGAGAAACGGCCTCACCACGTGTAGGATCTTTTGAAAATGCTAATTACCAGCCAGGCCACAGTCTTGGACGTCTCCAGATAAATTGGCCAAAAGATCAACCTATGTGGCCTCAGTATGAGTTTGGAAGAACAAATTCAAGATTTGGACGCACAATTTCTAGAAATTCGATACAAACAGTTTCGTAAAAAAGTTTTGGTAAGTGGTACTTTACATTTTACCATGGCCACCACCCATCGGGGTTTTGTGAATTAGATAGAGCTGCATGATGCTTCCATGCAGAGCTAAAAACAACTACTCATGAGTACTGATAAACTGCTTAGAAGGTCTATTCTTGCACACCAGACAAGGAAATCCGTGATTTTACCCTGGGATGGAAATTTATGTTCTGACCCTGGTGTTCTGACCCCAAATCGAATATAATCGCGTGTTTGATAAATGCACTGGTTGATTACAACCTTATGCGCGGCATCCTCATTCGTGACGTCACTAAACATTCCTGTTGTGTCATCACAAAATGGCGGACGTCGGTAACTGAAGTGACAGCAGCATTAAAAATTTGCAATAGAAATGGAAGGTATGCAAGAAAAAGAATCCGATATGGGTGTGAGGGGTGGATGGAAAAATCCGTCCCGAGGGTCACTGTCCGGCATCACGAGGCTCACAACCATATAACATTCTTATAATATGACCTACAGAAAGTTAATCCTTTAGAAGCAAGGACTACAACACAGATCTGACTGGAAAAATCCGTCCCGGCATCACGAAGCTTGCCGAGTGATGCCGGACAGTGATCCCGAGGGACGGATTTTTCCATCCTCCCCTCACTGCCGTATAGGATTCTTTTTCTTGCATACCTTCCATTTCTTAAAGCGGATTTTTAATGCTGCTGTCACTTCGGTTACCGACGTCGGCCATTTTGTGATGACACAACAGGAATGTTTAGTGACGTCACGTATGACTACACCGCGCATGAGGTTGTAATCAAGTAGTGCATTTATCAAACACGCGATTATATTCGATTTGGGGTCGGAACACCAGGGTCAGAACATAAATTTCTATCCCAGGGTAAAATCACGGATTTCCTTGTCTGGTGTGCAAGAAAATACAATACCCACCCCCCTCTCCATTGTCACCACGAGGCATTGTAAGTTAGACTGAGTGAATTTATCTCCGTGCAATAGGACCTTACTCTCTATGTTCAGAAGGTACCCAGACAGTAACATACAAGTCAGCTCTGTATTGTTGGAGGGAACTTTTGAAAGACTTCATCCTCAGAAACAAATCAATTTGGAAGGAATGTGACCATCTGTCGGTCCGTCCATCCGGTCTGTCTTTACGTATAAATTTCTCGTTCACTGTGTATCTCCTGATCCCTTTGATAGATTTTCGTTAAACTTTGGTCAATTATTCCTTTCAGTGAGCTGATATGCAGAACCCATAAATAAACCATGCTGCCTCAAGGTCAAGGTCATGCGTTTGTATCTTTGAACTTGTGTCCTTTCCTGATCTTTACCCCTGGAAGCATTTTCATTAAACTTTAGTCAAATATCCCCCTCAGTGAGCTGATGGGCAGAATCCATTAATAAACCATACCCACTCAAGGTCAAGGCCACAGTTGAAGGTCATGAGTTTGAATCTTTGCATTTTGTGTTCGTTCCATTCCCCTTTACCCCTGGAAAGATTTTCATTGAACTTAAGTAAAATATCCCCCAAGTGAGCTGATGTGCACAACCCATAAAATAAATCCATGCTGACTCAAGGTCAAGGTCACAGTTGAAGGTCAAGAGTTTGAAGCATTGAATTTTGTGTCCGTTCTATATCTCCTTTACCCCCTGGAAGGATTTTCATTTTACTTTGGTCAAATATCTCCCTCAGTAAGTTGATGTGCAGAATGCATAAATAAACAATGCCAACTCAAGGACAAGGTCGCAGTTGAAGGTCATGAGTTTGAATCTTTAAATTTGTGTCTATTTCATATCTCCTTTACCCGTGGAAGGATTTTTTTTAAACTTTGGTCAAATATCCCCCTCAGTGAGCTGATGTGCTGAACAAGTGTGGTAGGGGATTTGGCTGTCCCTCAGACTGCTTGTATTTCCTACCATTTTATCTGTACAATAATGATCAGGTGAGCGATCTGGGGCCATTATGGCCCTCCCGTTATAGGTTTACATTAGACTAGATAGGATTAAACATACTTTATTGCAAAATAAATCATAGGGATTGGACACAAGTTGTATACAAGTCCTCTCCCTAATAAAGTTTAACTCATCATGCTGTTCATGACAACCCCTATCTTTGGAAATAGTGTAGATTCCGATCAGATGGCTTCCATCTGATCAGGATCTACACTGTTTGACATTCAATTTATGGATTTGTAGGAATAAATTACATCAAGTAATCTGTTTGGTTCAAAGTCAGAAATGGGTGTGGCTAATCTGAATATTCAGCAAGAGAAGGGTTAACCGTTGTCCTGCTGAGCCCGGATATGTCTTATCTTTCAAACAATGTAGATCCAGATCAGATGGCTTCTGAAGAAGCCATCTGATCAGGATCTTCATTGTTTGTCATTGAGTTTATGAATTTGTTGCAATAATTATACCCCCGCAAATGAAGTTTGAAGGGGGTATATAGGAGTCAGCTTGTCGTCTGTCGTCGGTCCGTTACAAAAAACTTTAACATTGCTCATAACTTCCTTATTCTTTGACCGATTTCTTTAATATTCACACACCACACACCTTGCCACTAGTACTTAAGATTGATATACACAAACCTGACCTTGACCTTTACGTTGACCTTCCTCAAGGTCAAATACTTGTAAAAATTTGTCGTCTGTCGTCGGTCCGTTACAAAAAACTTTAACATTGCTCATAACTTCCTTATTCTTTGACCGATTTCTTTAATATTCACACACCACACACCTTGCCACTAGTACTTAAGATTGATATACACAAACCTGACCTTGACCTTTACGTTGACCTTCCTCAAGGTCAAATACTTGTAAAAATTTGTCTGACAACGCATGCGGGGGTATAATTGGCGCCCGTTAGGCGGCAGCTCTAGTTTGTATCAAGTAATCTGATTGGCTGATAATCGGTTGTGGGTGTGGCATATTTAAGTATTCAGCAGGACAAGGGTTAAGAGGTACAATGGCTAATGCATTAACCCATTGCATGGGGGAAACCCCAAAAGGGGTACCTTTGCAAACAGTGCAGGCCCATGGAAGAGTCCACCAGTATACAATGGGATAAAGGATTCATTTGAAATTATATTTTAAGCCATTTTGAACCGGAAACCCAAAATGGGTACCCTGGCAAACAGTGCAGGCGCAGATCGGATGCCGCGTTCTGGGCCTACACTGTTTGCAAAAAGTTAAGCCATTTCCCAAACAAATGTTGAAGAAAACACCCCTAAATTTCGAAATGGTCTTCTGTCATATACAAGGAAGAAGATTCCATTTGGTACATAAAGGGTTAACCCTTATCTTGCTGTTCACAACAACCCCTATCTTTGCAAACAGTGTCGATGCATCTGATCAGGAGCTACACTGTTTGGTATTCAGTTTATGAATTTGTAGGAATAAATCACATGAAGAAATCTGATTAGTTCAAAGTCAGAAATGGGTGTGGCTTAACCCTTTCCCACTCAGATACATGTTTTTACGTGTCTGCACCCCCACCCCCATTTTAAGTCCAAGAAGCACCTAAAATCTGCATTTCTACCCCTGGATAGTTATGTTTGCTTTTGGATTTGTTGGGCAAAAAAGTGATCTGTTTTTTCGCGTGCCTCCCCACTAAAATATTCGGGGGGGTGGGGGGGGGGGGGGGGGGATTGAAATGAGGGAGGGGGGACATCCCGATAATTTTTGGGTGTATGGCCCAACCGGCCACTGAAATTTATATCTGAGGGTGTCTGGGGTCAAAAATGCCTAAAAATTGATGCTGATAAAAAATGCTGCAAACAGTGAAAATGGCCAGTGCCAAACACCTTAATTGTTGCCTTGACAGCTGTGTGAAGATTAAAATGTGGTCAAAAATTCATGCACTTTTTGCCAACTTTGAGATGCCCCCTCTTTACCATGACAACAATGATCAAGTAATGAAAGGTTGCATTGAAAAGGCTACTGCCCAATGAACATTCATACCGAGTTTGGTATAAAACAGACCAGCCATTATGAAACAATGGCTAGTTGAAGTTGCTGTCAGGTGCAACACTGTGAAAATCAGCGAAATTCACAAAATCCCTGAGTGGGAAACTTTTAAATGAATATTCAGCAAGAGAAGGGTTAATTATCCTCTCATTCATTCATGCATTCAGTCACTCACACACTGAGGTTTACATTAGCTCTTATCCTGCTGTTCACAACAACCCCTACCTTTGGAAACAGTGTAGATCTAGATCAGATGGCTTCTGAAGAAGCCATCTGATCAGGATCTACACTGTTTGACATTCAGTTGATGAATTTGTAGGAATAAATTACATCAAGAAATCTGATTGGTCAAAGTCAGAGATGGGTGTGGCTAAACTGAATATTCAGCAAGATAAGGGTTAGGCTTTACACTGGAAATGTTAACGTATACAGGAGTCCGTCGTTCATGTTGCACACCCATTAGACGATGCCCCCACTCATAACCCCACCCAAACACCTCCCACTATAACCCAGATGCAGACACGGCCCATAGCCAGCCCATCAGTACCAAATTATCCCATACCTAACCCTAATCCTAACCCTAGCCATACACCCAGCCATAACCAAACGTATGTAACAACAGAACAACTCATCACCATCCTCGTTGAGGTGATGAAATTGGATAAATTGACCCAAGCCCCAAAAGACAAAGCGAAAGCAGTGGGAAATATCGTCAGAACCCACACCCACATAAACCCACACCTGAGTACAAACATAACAGACACCCCGGCTAGACAAAAAACGCACTGCCATACAAATGCCACCAACAGGCGTATAGCAGCACTAAGAGCAGACAACCCCACTCCCATGGATACCTCAACACCCAACCCAACAAACCCGACCCCAAGCCCATAGACATTCCGACCCCCACCCACCCGACCCTATAAGGATATATAATGGCGGACTCCACTGCAAAACCACCCCCTCCACCAGCCTCCCGACTTGACGTTCTGCAGTGGAACTCCCGTAGCGCTGTCAATTTACATCAACTTAGAGCCTTTCTAGATGAAAAAACAATATCCCCCCACGCTATATGCCTACAAGAAACCTGGTTCAAAGATAATAAAAGAACCCCTACGATACCGACATTCAAACTTGCCGCCATCTCCAACAGACAGGAAAAAGGAGGAGGTGGCGTAGCCATTTATATGAAAGATAACATCCCATTCGAAAAGCTAGACCTAAATATCAATGACCCCACTCTTGAATCGTGCGCTGTCACCATCCATCTGAAAAACTGTAAAGTAGCCTTGATAAACTGTTACGACCCGCCCAGCAATAAAAACGCAACAAAAGAACTAGATAGACTAAGAAAACTTTTCGACCATATCCCGCACCAAAGCTACATACTTGTAGGTGACTTTAACGCCCATGACACGCTATGGAGCCCAAAGCAGAACCCAAGGGGGAAGGCACTATCAGAGTTATTACTTGAATACGGGGCTACCATCCTCAATGATGGGGCACCAACCATGGCAGAAACTGAATCTTCACCTGACATAACCATAGCCACCCCAAACCTCTCAGCCCGCTCAGAATGGTATACCCTTGACAATTCCTGTGGTAGTGACCATCTCCCCATTTTGTCCAAATATAATGCCAAATACAACACCACGGGAGCAGCCGTTTCCCAAAAATGGAACCTAAACAAGGCCGACTGGGATCTCTTTAAAAATCTCTGCTCACAAAAATTAGAAATTAGTGACAACCAAAACATAGACGAAATTGCCAACCAGTTTACGTCCACCCTAAAAGAGATCTGTGACAGTACAATTCCAACGACCTCAGTTAAACATAAAAAACTACTCCCACCCTGGTGGAATCAAGATTGTAGGAAAGCCATAAATCAACGCGAGCAAGCGAGGAAGAAATACTTGAAAAATAGAACTTCCGAGCTTAAGAATAACTACAATAAAACTAAGGCACACGCTAGAACCACCCTACAAATAGCACAAAAACAAGGGTGGCAAGAAATAGTCAACAAACTTAACCATAAGACCACTAGCAAGAAAATGTGGTCTACTTTTAATAAATTTAGGGGTAAACCTACTGAAAAGATAAACTGTCTCAAAATTAACGGCCAGACCATAACTAATGATAGAGAGAAAGCAGACGCCCTTGCCAACCACTACCATAATATGTCGAAAACCTCCAACCAAGATCCTGCCTTCCAAACAATAAAAGAGACCGAGGAGAGAACCTTCAACCAATCTCTCCCTGACCTCTTCAACGATGACCGAAGAAGCAGTAACCTGAACTGCGACTTCACCCTATTTGAACTTAATGAGGCTCTGCAGAGTAAACGCAGCACAGCTCCAGGAGCGGACAAAATTCATTATGAAATGCTGAAACAGCTCCCACCAGATAGCAAACAAAAACTCTTAGACCTCATAAACACTTCCTGGCGTAGAGGAGAAGTCCCCACACAATGGAAACTAGCCACAACAATCCCAATAAAAAAACCACTCAAGGATAAGCTGGATCCACATTCATATCGACCCATCTCCCTCACCTCATGCACATGTAAAACTATGGAAACCATGATCGCCAAACGCCTCTCCAACTATCTAGAAGCTAATAATATCATCTCAGACAACCAATCAGGCTTCAGGCCTAACAGATCCACAACTGATCAACTTGTCCGACTGGAATCAGAAATAAACATGGCTTTCATGGAACACAAAATCCTAGTAGCGGTAGCCCTCGATCTTGAAAAGGCCTTTGACCTCATGTGGTCAACCGGCACCATAACCAAACTAAAGGAATACGGAATAAGCGGAAACATGCTAAAGTGGATCCATAGCTTTCTCAAGGATAGAAAAATTCAAACCCGAGTTGGGGACAATACCTCAGAGGAACTAATCCTGGAAAACGGCTGCCCCCAAGGCTCAGTACTAAGTCCCATACTCTTTAACGTAATTGTTAACACCCTTCACGAGGCCCTGAAACCACATAATAATATAGGCCTGTCACAGTTTGCCGATGATAGCGCGGTGTGGGGGAAACGCTCTACTCTAGAACTGGCGGTCAAAGACCTACAATCAGTTCTAAGAGAAATCGAAACCTGGGCACTAAGATGGGGATTCAAAGTATCAAACCTAAAGACTAAAGCAATCATATTCAGTAAACGACGAAATCTGAAGACCACTCAAAACAAACTATACCTCTTTGGTAGGGAAATAGAATGGGCCCAGAACATCAAATTTCTGGGCATGATCCTCGACAAACATCTGACTTGGAGAGATCACATTAAAGATCTCAAAGAAAGATGTGAAAAAGACCTGAACCTACTACGAGTAGTGTCAGGTACCACCTTTGGAGCTGATAAAAAGACACTCCTGATCCTATACAAAGCCCTTATTCTTAGTAAGCTAGACTATGGAGCCCAGGCTTACAACTCCGCGTCAGAGAATATCCTTAAAACTCTGAATATCATTCAAAACCACGCCCTCAGGATAGCAACAAGAGCATACCGATCTACCCCAATCAACGCCCTAGAGGTAGAATGTGGACTTAAACCACTACATCTACGAAGGGAAGAACTCATACTAAAATACTGGGCTAGATCCTCCCCACTTGGCAAATCCCTCCCAGTGAATGATCTATTAACAGATCATGGTTGCTATTCATGTAGGAGAGCAAAGAACTACAACCCATATTGTAAGAAAGTCCGTGCCCTCCTGAAAGAGCACAACATACCCGATAAGATCCAGGCACCCAAGTACAGATCCAAATGGGATCTCAAACACAACACACCCTCCTGTTACCTCCATCAGGTCCTGGGGAGGAAAGAAGAAAATACAAATGAATACATGAAAAATAAAAGCCTCTCTTATGTTCGCACCAGCCATGCTGGGAAAACTCTAATCTACACAGATGGCAGTAAGGACCCCACAACAGGAAAAACCGGCGCCGCATTCGTTGTCCCAGAGAGAAATCTTCACGTACCGATTAAAACAAACCAACACCTCTCAGTATTCACAACTGAACTGATTGCCATTCACTGGGCCATCTCCTGGGCCATCACAGTTAAGACACCCAAAGCCACAGTACTCACGGACAGCCTTAGCGCTATCCAGGCCCTACAGTCAGGAAAATCCAAAACACGACCTGACCAAATTGACTCAATCCTGTCTAAACTAGATAAGGCAAAAAGAGAAGGGCAAGACATTGAAATCGACTGGATCCCATCCCACGTCGGCATCCCCGGTAATGAGGCGGCCGACGAAACAGCCAGATTAGCACTAGATATAGGTATTAAAGATTATACTCTCCCTTCAAAACGGGAGATCTATACAATCATAGACATCGCCATAACGAGAAAATGGCAAGCTCTATGGGATAGAAACCCAACCAACACCGGGAGGCATTACCAACTCCTCCAGCCCACAGTAGGTAAATCTGCCCACCAATTTAGCAACAACAGAAAATTAGACGTGGTAATTTCCCGTTTGAGATTTAACCATAACGGCCTAAATGCCAACCTCACTCAACTAGGAAACACAACGGGTCTATGCAGAAAATGCGATAACTATGAACTAGAAACAACACAACACATCTTGTTTGAATGTGTAACAAACGCCCATGCACGAGAAGAGATAAAATCTGAAATGTTCAAATTAGGATATGAATCGGTACACCTACAAGATCTCCTCGCTCCCCCCGAAAAACACTGCTCGGCCATAGCCGAGGTGGTTAAGAAATTCCTTAAAGACACAAATTATTGGGAAGTAATATAAGAAAAACAGCTTTTGTTACCCACACACCGCGCTTAGGCAACCATCACCTACCGTCAATCTGCACTTGGACTTGAGACGGGGGCGTCAAAGCGAGACACTGTGGTTGCGGCTCATTTGCTTTGCACTTATGGGTGCCCCGCCGAGGCTACCCCCGTCAAAGGACAAACCAATGACCCTCCCATACCTTCAACATCATAACAGACCACGGGCAAGGGTGCATCATAAGAAAATCCCATAGCCCGAAAACTCCCACGGATATGCTTGAACCTGCGGCGACAAGCCGATTCGGGACACTGTGGTTGCGGCTCATGTGCTTTGCACTTATGAGTGTTCCGATGAGGTAACATGCCGCTGCAGGACAGGCAGCCCCCATGGGAAGGGTATTCTTCACAATAACCGCGCCACCCGTTAACTTGGTTTTGAACAAGTTACCCTAAGAGCCGGACCGTGCCTTTGTGGGGGGACCCCCCTCACAAGCCCGGCCCGCCCTGTGCACAGAATGGGAAGCCAAAATATGTGACGGATGGCGGGGTCATATTAGCACAAGCACAATGTGAACTAATGACTTTTGTTTGTATTACAGGTACAGGTGGGACCCCGGGGGACAAGAAACTGGACACAACTACACTGATCCGAGCGCACACATGGGGTCCCAAAGCACTAATCCGACTTTTCTATTTCAGGAACGAGAGGAGGCTCGACGGAGCCCGTCAGGACAACATCCTGAGGGCACCTGGGAGAAAGCCCGTACTGGGCTCCCCCCTAGGTACCAACAGAATGAAGTCCCCTGAAGTAGGCAAAGCGAAGGCATAAATACTGCCAGAACAGAGCATACAAACGGGGACAGGTCACACGCTAAATATCTTTATAGGCGGGGCAACGGCAATATCCACCATTTGCTAGGTATTTGGAAATAGGAAGTCCCTTAAAAATGCCTTTTGGAAGACCATTCAAAAATAAAAATTAGCGGGATTGCAAAACGGCTGATTAGCCTCATCACTGCCTTTCCCAAACAAACACATACCTCCAAACACATCACGAAGACACACCTGTCCAATTTTGAACCCCACTTGCATAGGCAGGTCTCCGTGATGAGAGCACGGGTACTAGGACTTTTTGCAATAGCCGGAATTGGCTGGTCTATTAGTCACCCATCCTGGCTCACTTTAGATGCCTGTTCAAAATTCAAAAATTTCATGCGTTATCACCCTTTAACAAGCATCGTGACCGAAGGCGTTTTCTTTGCCATGTCAGGGGTGGAGGCAGAGAATAATGGAAGCCAGAACTGATAATGTATGTTAGCTTTTTTCCTCGGCCAGACATTCGAAAACAGGGCTGTGCTCTGACACATTTGGCAGTCGAAATTGGCAACACGTCATCACATACTAGAGCCCGTCTTTGGTCTGATTCCTGCACCCAAAATTCTAAAATCGCTATAGAACTGTGTTTCTTAGGACAAACGCTGTACCTTGGGTGCGATTTGTGCCTTCCTCCGATTAAGAGTTCAGTATATTCCCATTGGTCAGCTGACACCTGTCGAATTGACAAGTGCCAGCACACTGGAGGCCCTGGGAAGAGCAGTTCATAAACTAATCCCATTTAGCGAGATGGGGGTAGCCCCTATGTGCTTTTAGCGCCCGGTTACCTTACAAAATCTATCAAGTCAAGTCAAGTCAAGGAAATGTTAACACCATCAGGTCACGAGCAATGCTAACCCATATCCTACTGAGTATTCAGTTTAGCCACACCCATTTCTGACTTTGAACCAATCAGATTACTTGATGTAATTATTCTTACAAATCTTTAAACCGAATGTCAAACAATGTAGATCCTGATCAGATGGCTTCTTCTCTGCAGCCCAATGAAACCAATAGGATTTATATGCAGGATGGGGCCCACTCGAACCAATTTGCCTGGGCCGACTTAGACCATCTTAGCACTTTATCTGTTAGTGAGTACTCCTGTGTGCTATTTTCTGTTCTGCATGGAAGCAACATGCAGCCCAATCTATTTCTAAAAGCCAGGATAGGTGGGACCACCTTTGCAAACATAGAAAAATACATTACAGAGAAGATCCCGGGCTTCTCTAGACTTTCGGATGAGTCATTAAACCGAGGTCCCATCTCCGTATGACCTTAGCTGTTGGTGGGACGTAAAACTAAAAAAACTCACTCACATTACAGATAATGAGAGTCCCTATATTGTTGAGGCTCATTATGAGCAGTTCTGAGTTTGCAAGACTGCTCACTCTCTTTAGTACCGTAATTGTTTGTTTGATTTGGAGTTTAACGTTCCCGTCAACACTGTAAAGCTCATTTTGGAGATGTTGCTTCCAATGAAATGGCATCTCAAGCCCTGCCGACCATTGAAACTAATAGGGTTCATAAGCATGAACAGGCCGACTCTCACCGGATTGCCTGGGCAGGTTTAGCTCCTCTAAGCCGTTGACCAGTACTGGTGTGCGGGCCGGTTTCAGCTCTGCGTGGAAGCATCATGTAGCCCATCCATTTCTTCAAGCAATAGTGAATACTCTCTCTAGTAATTTCATATGTTATACAGAGGACCCTCGCTATAGCAACATTTTTTCTTCCTAATAATTTTCCGCTGTTGCGAATTAGCCGCTATAAAAAATCCCAATAAGGAGTAGAATAATAGGTAATAAAGGACTGCTTGTTTTAATTACTTTCCTTAATTACTTCAAGAAACAAATGCTGTGGGCATTCGTTAGAATCGCCTCGCTGAGGCGATTCTAACGAATGTCAACAGCATTAATTTTGTTTCTTGGAGTATCTCGTGCAATGAAATAATTACAATAGTCCTGAATATATCCATTAATCATCTCATCTTGAGCTAAGGATTCCTTCCAGTGAAATTGTCTTTATAACAAGTTTTATCATTCTATCAAATGTCAACATCATGAAAACACGCCTATGTGATTTTGACCCCCTCGGACCCCACTTTTATATAGAAAAACTGGGGTTTGCAGGGGTCAACATTATTTTTCTTATTTCTCCCAGAAAACATAGATTGTGGGTACTCGTTAGAATCGCCTCATTGAGGCGGTTCTAACGAGTACACACAATCTATATTTTGCAAAGAAATAAGAAAAATGTCACAATTTTTCATCTAAAAAATTCGTTTTTTAAGGCGGTAAAAATTACATTGTATTTGTAAAGGGTGTTTTCGTAGTGATATAGAGAGGGTTGACTGTAAAGTCAAATTTAATTGGCTCCGACATCTTTGGAACCATGAAAATTGTTCAAGATGGAGGCTGTTCAAGCCTCTGAAGGTCAATCTTTGTGCAAGGTCAGGGAGCATAGTACTCAGTGATCAATAATTGAACCATCTTAGTTTCACTGTATTTGAGCAGAAACCCTGAAAAATTTCAGCACCATTTATTTTACATTCATATTGATGTCACCAAAACCTATCAGAGTATTCTCAAGCACTTTGGAAGAGGCTTTATAACGTCAAACCTCAACATCAGCAATGTATACACCAGGCAAGATATGCTGTTGGATGACAGCTCTTGTTTAGCATTTAGTTGCAGTACCAATATAACCTCAATATCAGGAATGCATACACCAGGCACTGGCCTCGGTAGTTGGTAATCGGGAAGTTGTGGGTTGGATGCTTGTGGAGTCAGCAACATATGTTGAGATTGATCATGAAAGCTTTCTTTGGTCATTCCCTCCCTTCTTCTTATTCAAGAAGTCTGCAAAAGAGTGTGTGAGTATTTGAATGTTCACTTTACTGTATATAAGACTGCCCAGAAAAAGTGTGGTATGGTAAACAGACCAGCTCTATAAAGCCTTAATAGTGTTTACTGTGCCATGAAATTTCAAACATACATAGGATGTACCAGGCAAGCTACACTGTCTTGTGACAGCTGTTTGGCATTTATTAGCATTTACAGTCACTTATTGACAATTAGCCATGTCATTAAAACATTTAGTACCAGAAACCCCAAAATGGGTACCCCGGCAAACAGTGCAGGCACAGATCAGACGCCGCAGAACGTGGTGTCTGATCAGGGCCTCCACTGTTTGCTAAAAGTTTAGCCATTTACATAATCAATTTTGAAGAAAACACAACTTGACACCCCTAAATTTTGAAATGGACTCCTGCCTTTTATAGGGAGGAAGATTCCATTTGGTACGAAAAGGGTTTAATGAGCTCCATACAAACATAGGATATAGCAGGCAAGCTACACTGTCTTGTGACAGCTAGCTGTTGGCATTGATTAGTATTCACAGTCACTTATTGACAATTAGCCATGTCATTAATATATGACAGAAAGAAATATGTTCTCTGGTATGCATCAGGAGTCACATTCATATTTAGGGGCTTTTATTACTTACTGTATTTTAAAAATTTAAAATTCAAAAATTTAAAATTCATCAGGGCCAGCTCATGACAAAAGGCAACTTACCATATGTGTGTTTGTTTGGGAGTTTAACGGCCGAGTCAACATTATTTAGGTCATTTTTCAGCTGGTCAGTTAACCTGTCCACACTTTTCCTGGGAAGGCTTATACGTAAGCAGTTAACCAGTACAGTGCACATTCTTTTGCCACAAACTGACAACTGCCCTTCTTAAATCAGCGGAAGGAAGAGAATGACCGTAGAAAAGATTTCATGATCAATCTCCAGGAAAGAATGTTGTTGAACTCGGGAGGTATCGAACCCACTTCCTTCTGATCACCAGTCAAATGCGCATCCAACTGAGCTACCGAGGCCGGCCTTACCAAATGTACAACTAGCAAAGACCATTACAAAAACACGCCTATACATATACATTGTAAATTGTACCAGCGAAAAATGAAAATTTTAAGGATGAAAAATTAAGATATTTTTTGAGGAGTTTTTAACGAATACCCACAATCTTTGCCTTTGAGCAGAAATAAGAAAAAATAATGTATACCCCTGCAAACCCCAGTTTTACTATATAAAAGTGGTGTTTAAGGGGGTCAGAATTATTTAGGCATGTTTTCGTGATGTCAGGTGACACTGCACTTTTGCATGAAGATGAACAGAGGAGACTTTTCAAGCAAGAAGTCCAGTCTAGATCTATAAGTTGACAGGGCATATGCATTTAACGCTCTGCATTCTGGGTATTTTTTTCACAGCAGACGACGTTTTGAAATATTTTTCTAATTTTCCGACAAAACAGGATTTGACATCATGCAAATTGTCTCCTATGCATTTAATGCTCTGGATGTTGGGTATTTTTTCACAGCAGACGACATTTTGAAATATTTTTCTAATTTTCCCAGAAAACAGGATTTGACATATGCAGATAAGGTCTTCTATGCAATTAACACACTCCATGTCGGGTATTTTTTCACAGCAGACGGCATTTTGAATTATTTTTCTAATTTATCCAGAAACAGGACTTGACATATCATGCAAATTTTGCATGAGATATCAAGTCGTGTTTTCTGGGAAAAATAAGAAAAGTATCAATAATTTGTCATCTGCTGAATTAGCGTAGAGAGTGGTAAAGATTAAAAAACATAAAATTGAGAATGCTAAGCCTAAGTTATATTTTTTCAAGGGTTGATTCATTTCTCAAAGACTTATTTGCTTCATTAACTTTCTATTTGTCTTAGTTACGGGGAATTCTAGCCTTTTAGTCACTGCAATGGAACATTTGCCAGGTATTCAAATTACAGTCTTTGGCAATCCTGATTTCTCCCAAAAATAATAAGGGATAGAAGAATAAATTAGTTCTGGTCTTATGACTTGGTGTTTTGGAAAGATTTAAAGTATTTGGTATTATCAGACTAAATTATATGATTTGGTTGACAGGACAGAAATGAATGCCTTGATAGTGATGTAGATGGACATGTTTTTTCTTGACTTTGTATTGTGCTGCTGTTACACTGTTTCAGTAGAAAACATTTTCTGATACAAACTGTTTAAACTCTGAACATCAGATTCTAGTTTAATCATGGATTGGTTATACATGCCACCGATTGACATGGGCTGGGAATCCAGGTCCAAAGTACAGTCGCTGGATAATGTAAACTATGTACCTGCTGGAGGAGGTAAGGTAATAGAGACAAGGAACGTGAAGTGGAAAGCTGAGCCAAAAGTGAAATCTGTCGACAGAGAGCATATTCGCAGGTTGGCCACATCACGATCAGCTGACTATGGAGATAAGACTAAGAGGATCTGGTTGCCTCCAAATGTTCCAACTGAACATTTAAAGAATGCTGAAGTGACTGATAAAGGTGTGTACCTAGTTGTCACCAAAGACAAGATCACTGCTCAGCCTAAAGTTAACACATTGGAAAACAGGGACTACAGGCCAAAGCCGAGTAATCTGAAAATACAAAGCAAGAAACTAGACTGGGATGCAAGGGCCAAAGTGGACACACTTGACAACGTAAATCATACACCAAGAGTAAGAGAATTCAAAATTCCAACCAACAAAGTACATTGGAAACAAGAACCTAAGGTGAAGACTCTGGAAAATGTTAAGTATTACCCTCAGGGAGGTGAAGTGCATATATTTAATCAAAAGTTGAAATGGACAGAAAAACCCAAACTGAATACACGTGAAAATATAGGCTTTTCTATACCTCCATCAACAAGGAGAATAGTGGACAACCCAGTGAAGTGGAAAGCAGAAGCGAAGGTTGATGATGACAATCATGACTATCAGCCTCATGAAGGCAGAGTTGAGATTATTAATGAAGTTCCTCACTGGCGAGGCAATGCTAAAGTTGATCATGATAACTTGGAATTCAGACCGGGAGGTGGCCATGTTCATATACCAAGACAGAATATTAGATGGGATACCAAAGCTAGAGTTAATTCTCTTGAAAACCGTATGTATTCACCAGGAGGTGGAGACATTCATATCATCAATGAGAGACCTCATTGGCGAGCTGTACCAAAGGTTGAGTCCCTAACCAATGTGGATTATAGGCCTCAAGGTGGGGATGTGAAAATTCAAAGTAACTATGTTCGCTGGCCGAAAATTCCGAAGGTTAATTCTTTAGAGAATGCCAGTTGGAGACCCAGAGAGAGTGATGTAAAGATAGTAACACAGAATGTTAACTTTAATGACGGTGTTCTGCCAAAGGTTGACACTCTATCTAATGTAAATCATAGGCCAGCCAATAAAGGAAAGAAGAGAAAAATTCACTATTCGAAATACGATATAAAGTACCCGGAGCAGAAAGGATATCTAAGTATAACTGATGAAATTAATCGTAGTAGAAATAGTTCATTCTCTAAGAACTCTGCTCAAACCATTCCTTAAAGTAAGTTAAACCTACCATATTGGCCATAATAAGTGTACATGCTGTAATAAAGGCACACCCATACTTTTCAAGAAGTAGCATAAAAGTTCAGAAAATTCGGACACCTTGAGGACTTTAATATTTTAACAAATTTGCTTCATGGTCCAGCAAGGAGTCCACAAGGTGCAGAGTGTAGGGCAAACAGTGTGGACCCTGATCAGACTGCTCCTTCAGGAGCAGTCTTGAGCTGGGTCTGCATTGTTTTCTTAGGCCTATCTGTCCCAATACTTAGCTATAGGATCATTACAGTATATTTGACAATAATGAAGTTTGCAAGAATTTGCTGTCTGTTGAACATGTTGAAATTGAAACAGTACTAATAGATCCCACTAATACATGTATATCAATTATCAAGCTTTTATGATTAAGAGAGACAAATTACTGACTTGAGTTTGTTTAGGAACTTATTGTGTTTAAATGTATATGCTCCTTATGCCCATTTTGGACATGTTTGGTATAACCAAACATATCCAAATTGGGCATAATAGGAACATGATGGTTGCACCTGACAGTTCCTAATAGAAGGACATTTTTTGATAAGAATGAAATGTTTAAACACATAGTACGCTTATTGTTGCAAATACGGTAAATACTATAAATGAAGGTTGTTGCAGAAGTGAGGTGTCTTGTATCTTTTGGGCCTAAATTGGCATCTTGGTATCCAACCAATATTGGCTTATCATGAGTTGGACAAGGCCTGGTGTACATGTGCAACAGGTGGGGTAGATGGGACACTTCATCTGTTTCTCTCACTTTTGTTCCCTTTTTATGCCCCCGGAATCGAGATTCAGGTGGCATACAGTTTTTGGTCTGTCTGTCTGTCCATTTGTCTGTTTGTCTGTCTACAAAAACCTTAACATTGGGCATAACTTTCGAATGGTAATAGATAGAGCTTTCATATTTCACAGGTGTATACCTTATCACAAGATCTTTCCAGTGGTACCATAATTTTTGATCTCATGACCTTGACCTTTGACCTACTTTTTTTATTTTTATTTAAACTTTAACATTGACCATAACTTTCGATTGATATGTGATAGGGTTTTCATATTTCACATGTGCATTCCTTGTTACAAGACCTTTCTAGTGGTACCATAATTTTTGACCTCGTGACCTTGACCTTGACATTTGACCTACTTTTTAAAAACTTTAACACTGGCCATAACTTTCGATTGGTAAGTGGTAGGGCTTTCATATTTCACATGTGCATTCCTTTTCACAAGACCTTTCTAATGGTACCATAATTTTTTACCTCATGACCTTGACCTTGACGTTTGACCTACTTTTTGAAAACTTGAACATATTCCATAACTTTCTATTGGTAAGTGATAGGGCTTTCATATTTTGCATGTGCATTCTTTTTCACAAGACCTTTTTGATGGTACCATAATTTTTGACCTCGTGACCTTGACCTTGACATTTGACCTACTTTTTAAAAACTTTTACATTGGCCATAACTTTCGATTGGTAAGTGATATGGCTTTCCTATTTCACATGTGCATTTCTTGTCACAAGACCTCTCCAGTGGTACCATAATTTTTGAGCTCGTGACCTTGACGTTTGACCTACTTTTTAAAAACATTAACATTGGCCATAATTTACCATTGGTAAGTGATAGGGCTTTCATATTTCACATGTGTATTCTTAGTCACATGACCTTTCCAACGATCCCATAATTTTTTACTTTGTGACCTTGACCTACTTTTTTTAAGACTTGAACATAGGCCATACCTTTCGATTGCATAGTGATATTGCTTTCATATTTAACATGCGCTGTCCGGAGGCATCAGTGTTTCACAAACACATCTTGTTTCTTTTATTCATTCATCAGTCTTTTCCTTTGTTTTCTTCTCTACTTTCTTTAATTTTCAGCACATTAACATGTCTATGTAATATATGCATGGGAACTTAGTTTTATGTAAAGAAAAAATGGTTCTACAGGTGTATAGATAACATCTATTTCCCTCATTTTTGCTCAGAAACATTGAATGTGGTTCCTCATTAGTGATTTAGCACCACTTTCAATGAGACCACAATCTATGATTGCAGCAGAAATATGAACAATTTTTCTTCAGAATAATGTTGTTTTTGTAGCCAGGAAAGACATGACTATGTCACATGGGTGTACTGTCATTTATTCCTTTAACCCATTTAGTACCGGAAACCCCAAAACAGATACCAGGGCAAACAGTGCAGGACCAGATCAGACGCAGCAGAATGCGGCGTCTGATCAGGGCCTACACTGTTTGCGAAAAGTTAAGCCATTTTCCAAATAAATTTTAAAGAAAAAACAACCTGACACCCCTAAATTTTGAAATGGACTCCTGGTATACATAAGGAGGAAGATTCCATTTGGTACAAAAATGGTTAAACAATTTTCTCCAAGAGATTCCACAAAATCATCGCCTAGATGGCTTAGATAAATGCACATGCTCCGTCAGATGCACATCCAGCTGCTGATCTGCAAAATGAAAACACGCCTGTATAATTTTGACCCCCTAGAACCCCACTTTTATATAGTAAAACTGGGGTTTCAAAGGGTAAACATTATTTTTCTAATATCTGCTCAAAAACTTAGATTGAGGGAACTCGATAGAACCGCCTTGTCGAGGCGGTTCTATCGAGTCCCTTCAATCTATGTTTTGGGCAGAAATATGAAAAATACCACTATTTTACATCTTAAAATTTCCATTTTTGACCAAAAAAATTGATAATGTATTTGTATAGGCATGTTTTCATAATGTGGAGTAACAGGTTGATCCCTGCTGGGTCTGGCAATATTCTTCCGTGGAGATAAAATAGCACTGGCGGGTCAATTGTCTCTGCATGTAGGCTTGAAAACAATAACGAAAATCTACCATGCTTAGTAATGAAATGGTGTAAAATAGTTCATACTTTTATTTCCTTAGGAGTATTTTGTCTTAATTGTTCCACAATTCTTGAACTCATGAAATATTTCTTGTTCAAAATACCATTAAAGATTAATTTGAAGAAAATACTTCAATGGAAATCCTCCATTACAGTCTTCAATGCCAAAGTATCAACATTACTACTTTTATGTCAACATTTAAAGATTTGTTCATTTCAAATTCCTTTGATGGATTCAGTGTTAAGAAAGGAAGGTATTTTTTTTTAACATTCATTGAAGACTATGTACAACAATGAATTCAACATAAACTTATTATTATATTTACATTATTTTCCATCTAGATGATATTTGACAAAAAATATAAGGTGGGCTGATTGTCCCTGATTGTAGGCTGGAAAAGTAATGCCATCTGAATGAGACAGTTTCATTTAAACCTAAAATTCCTTGATTTCAAGAAAACTAGAACCTATAGACATTCTTTGGCATCTGATCTGGCTTTTTGCTGCTTAGGAGTAAATTCTTTCCATTAAGAGTTGACCCCTATTGACATGGGAGACAAAAATACTTCTGCAGAAGTTGCCTCCCCTGAAGGTGTAGCCATCCCCCTTTACATTTTGCCGTTATAATGGATTTTCCCAGTAAGGAGTAGACTACTTATACATCACATCCCCTTTATAGCCTATTATTGGAGTTCAAATCTGAAATCCTGTTAGTTAACCCATAAAATGCTTATCATGACTATTGTCGTCTGCTTTGCCGTCTGTCGGTTAACTTAAAAGTAATTTTTTCTAACAATGTGGACCCAGATCAGACTGCTCCTGTAGGAGCAGTCTGATCTGGCTTCACACTGTTTGCCTGTAGGCAAAAATATTTTTTAAAAAGTTTGCAAGAAGATTTAGCAGACGACATTAGCAGACGACATTTTCACATGTAGATTGTCTCGGTGTTTTAAGGGTAAACAACAATATTATGTTATATCCAAATAAAATGTATGATTATATAGAAAAATGACCATATATATTCATTTTCCAATATAAGCTATATAGTTTGAGGATCCATCATTAAAGTGTGTTATCTTCAAAACCATGCTATAATGGAGACTTTGGTGGCCAATTTCTTCTAACCCTTATCTTGCTGAATATTCATTTAAGCCACACCCATTTCTGTCTATCAACCAATCAAATAACTTGATGTAATTTATTGCTACAAATTCATAAACTGAATGCCAAACAGTGTAGATCCTGATCAGATGGCTTCTTCAGAAGCCATCTGATCTGGATCTACACTGTTTGCAAAGATATGGGTTGTCGTGAACAGCAAGATAAGGGCTAATTACTGAGAGAAATAATTGTTGTGGACTTTGGTTAGAATTTGATTCTAACAAACATTTATTTCTTGAAGTTTTTCAGTATTTATAAATATCTCCATTAATCCGTCTTACCTTGAGGAACCTCTGTGGCCTGGTGGATAAGAGCGCTGCTGTGGTTCTAGCCTGGCATGGGTCACATGTGAGACGCCAAGGGCTCTGCAAAGACAGGTCAGGTGTTTTTTTTTCCGGGTACTCCAGTTGTCACCCACCTCTGATTAAAGATTGGCTCGATTTAAGTGAAACAATCTTGAAAGGGCCATAAAACCAAACCCCCCCCCCTATCCCCCCCAAAAAAAAACTTCTTGTGCAAAAGATTTGTTCCATTGAAATTGCTGTTTTTTTCATCTTGGAAGATATTGAAGGTCCGTGTCTAGCCCATTGTACGCTAGTGGACTCTTCCATTGCTATATGTTGGACAAGTCCATTTTTTTGTTTTATTAGCTCACCTGTCACGTAGTGACAAGGTGAGCTTTTGGGATCACTTTTTGTCCGTCGTGCGTGCGTGCGTGTGTGCGTCCGTGCGTGTGTAAACTTTTTCTTCAAACAACATCTCCTCCTAAACTACTGATCGGATTTTGACCAAACTTCACAGGAATGATCCTTAGGTGGTCCCCTTTCAAAGTTGTTCAAATGGTTCCGGTCTGTTGCACATCTAGGTCACAGGAGCTAAAAATAGATTTTCTTACTGAAATTTTTAAAAATCTTCTTCTCTGAAACCACAAGGCCCAGGTCTTTGATATTTGGTATGAAGCTTCATCTAGTGCACCTCTACCAAGATTGTTCAAATGATAGCCCTGGGGCCAAAAATGCCCCCGCCCCGGGGGCCTTTAGTTTTACATAGGCTTATATAGGGAAAATCTTTAAAAATCTTCTCCTCTGAAACCGCAAGGCCCAAGTCTTTGATATTTGGTGTGAAGGTTCATCTAGTGGACCTCTATCAAGATTGTTCATATTATAGCCCTGGGGCCAAAAATGCCCCCGCCCCGGGGCCCTTTCGTTTTACATAGGCTTATATAGGGAAAATATTTAAAAATCTTCTTCTCTGAAACCACAAGGCCCAGGTCTTTAATATTTGGTATGAAGCTTCATCTAGTGGACCTCTACCAAGATTGTTCAAATTATAGCCCTGGGGCCAAAAATACCCCTGCCCCGGGGGCCTTTGGTTTTACATAGGCTTATATAGGGAAAATCTTTCAAAATCTCCTCTCTGAAACCACAACGCCCAAGTCTTTGATATTTGGTATGAAGCTTCATCTAGTGGACCTCTACCAAGATTGTTCAAATTATAGCCCTGGGGCCAAAAATGCCCCCGCCCCGGGGGCCTTTGGTTTTACATAGGCTTATATAGGGAAAATCTTTAAAAATCTTCTCCTCTGAAACCGCAAGGCCCAAGTCTTTAATATTTGGTGTGAAGCTTCATCTAGTGGACCTCTATCAAGATTGTTCAAATCATAGCCCTGGGGCTAAAAATGCCCCCGCCCTGGGGCCCTTTCGTTTTACATAGGCTTATATAGGGAAAATATTTAAAAATCTTCTTCTCTGAAACCACAAGGCCCAGGTCTTTAACATTTGGTATGAAGCTTCATCTAGTGGACCTCTACCAAGATTGTTAAAATTATAGCCCTGGGGCAAAAAATACCCCCGCCCCGGGGGCCTTTGGTTTTACATAGGCTTATATAGGGAAAATCTTCTTCTCTGAAACCACAAGGCCCAGGTCTTTGATATTTGGTATGAAGCTTCATCTAGTGGACCTCTACCAAGATTGTTCAAATTATAGCCCTGGGGCCAAAAATGCCCCCGCCCCGGGGGCCTTTGGTTTTACATAGGCTTATATAGGGAAAATCTTTAAAAATCTTCTTCTCTGAAACTGCAATGCCCAGTTCTTTGATATTTTGTGTGAAGCTTCATCTATTGGCCCTCTATCAAGATTGTTCAAATTATAGCCCTAGGGCCAAAAATGCCCCCGCCCCGGGGCTGTTTGGTTTTACATAGGCTATAGGGAAAATATTTAAAAATGTTCTCTGAAACCACAAGGCCCAGGCCTTTAATATTTGGTATGAAGCTTCATCTAATGAACCTCTGCCAAGATTTTTCAAATTATAGCCCTGGGGCCAAAAATGCCCCCGCCCCGGGGGCCTTTGGTTTGACATAGACTTATACAGGGAAAATCTTTAAAAATCTTTTTCTCTGAAACAGCAAGGCCCAGTTCTTTGATATTTGGTGTGAAGCTTCATCTAGTGGACCTCTATCAAGATTGTTCAAATTATAGGCCTAGGGCAAAAAATGCCCCCACCTGCAGGCCCTTTGGTTTTAAATTGGCTTATACAGGGAAAATCTTTAAAAATCTTCTTCTCCAAAACCAGATGGCCCAGTTCTTTGAAATTCGGTGTGTAGCTTCATCTAGTGGACTTCTACCAAGATTGTTCAAATCATAGCCCTTGGATCAAAAATGCCCCCATCCCGGGACCCTTCGTTTTTACATTGACTTATATAGGGAAATTAAAAAAAAATCTTCTACTCTGAAACTGCAAGGCCCAGGTCTTTGATATTTGGTGTGTAGCTTCATCTAAATTGTTCAAATTATAGCCCTAGGAAATAGAAGTCAAGGCAATGAAAACCTTTGAAAATCTTCTTGTCTGAAAGCAGAAGGCCAAGGTCTTTGATATTTGGAATGAAGCTTTGTCTTGTGGATTTCTACCAAGATGGTTCAAATTATAGCCCTGGAGGCAAAAATGGCCTGCCCAGGGGACCCCAAGGCTTATATACAACTCATAGACTTACATAAGGAAACCGTTTAAAAATCTTGTCTGAAACCAGAAGTCTCCGTTCTTTGATATTTGGTATGAAGCTTCACCTTTTAGACCACTACCAAGATTAATCATATTATAGCCCGGGGCCAATAATGGCTCTCCCAGGGGCCCACTTGATACCGTATGGATCAGGTGAGCTATCCAGGGCCATCATGGCCCTCTTGTTCTATTTTTGATGGAAAATCCTGTCAGCAAACAGTGCAGGCCCTGATCAGACGCCGCATTCTGCGGCGTCTGATCCGGGCCTGCACTGTTTGTCAATTACCCGTTTTGGGGGTTCATTCTATTTTTTGACGGAAAATCCTGTAAGCAAACAGTGCAGGCCCTGATCAGACGCCGCATTCTGCGGCGTCTGATCTGGGCCTGTACTGTTTGCAAAGGTACCCCTTTAGGGGTTTCCCGCATGCAGTGGACTAGAGTAGAGAACTGGCACTACCAAACTGGTATGGTTCAGTGTGAATGCCAGTGTGGTCCAGCCAATATGACCATTGTCCTGTTTTAACCACAGTAACACCCACCTTTTCAAACAGTGTAGATCCAGATCAGATGGCTTCTGATGAAGCCATCTGATCAGGATCTACACTGTTTGACACTCAGTCTGTGAATTAGTAGAATAATTCACTTCAAGTAATTTGATTGGTTGAAATGTAAATGGGTGTGGCTAAATTAATTTATGCTGTGGGATAAGGGTGAAACAATTCGCCCAAAAAGCATTTTTCACATGGTGCAGCTTATAATTGATGGTATCAAATTGCTTGAAAGACAATGACTTGTTTTTCCTCTCATTCGTTTCAGATCGAGACTCAAAAACTACATTTCAAAGAGACAGCAAAACCTCGTACCAATACAGGGGTCGGTTCTGGGGGTGAGAAGAGAAAATCTGAGACAAGTTCGAGATCTGAAAGTGTGGCCTCCCAGGGCAGTTCTAGCACCCAGGACTAGATGATCACCATTGTTACTTGTCTGCTATGAGAACAAATGTCCATAGGCTTGCTTTAACCCATTTTGTACCGGAAACCCCAAAAAATGGGAAATGGGTAAACAGTGGGGTGCGCAGATCAGACGCCGCAGAATGCGGTGTCTGATCAGGACCAACACTGTTTGCAAAAAATTAAGCCATTTCCCCAAAACGCAACCTGACAACCCTACATTTTGAAATGGACTCCTGGTTTATATAAGGAGAAAGATATCATTTGGTACAAAAAGGGTTAACCCCTTCAGCCCTGAAGAGCAATGCAGATATATTATACGGGCCGTCTCATCTGGATCTACACTGTTTGCCAATCAGCCAATGATTTTTGCTACGAGTGTCTGTGATCTAGTGAGGAAGAGAATGTCTCTCAACCCTTAAGAGGCTGAGAAAAACTTTATGCGAAAATGTCGTCTGCTGAATCTTTTTGCAATCTACAGTATTTAAAAATATTTTTGCATGCAGGCAAATAGTGTGGGCCCAGATCAGACTGCTCCTACAGGAGCAGTCTGATCTGGGTCCACACTTTTTGCAGAAAAATTATTTTTAAGGTAAGCAGCAGACGGCAAAGCAGACGGCAATTGTCGTGATTGGCATTTCATGGGTTTATCACTAGGTCTCTCACTGCTATGGGTTCAAGATCTGCTCGGGTCACATGTGAGATGCCAAGTTCTGCAAAGGAAGGTTAGGTGGTTTTTCTTCAGGTTCTCTGGTTTTTACCCACGCCTGATTAACAAACATCTCCAAATAAGTGAAAAAATCTTGAAAGGGCTATAAAACAAAAACAAATGTTTTTTTGCTGAAGCACCTTTTGGCAACAATGGGCATGTCCAAACTTAGTGATGGAATAGTCCACTTCAGAACCACAAGGGTTTTAGGGTTTAGGAGGTGTGTTGATGTTAACAAGACTTGTCTACAGTGAATGCCACAGTACATCCTACTTTATATTGAGAAAAGTGGGGTTTACATGGGTATGCATTACCTTTCTTATCTCTGCTCCAGAACGTTGAAGATACATTGGTTAGAATAATTAGGGCCCCGCACTGAAAGTGTGGGTGCCCTATAGTAATCACTCTGTCCTTCCGTCTGTCTGTCCGTCTGTCCATCCACAAATTTTTTCCTACTCCTCTGATAGCGCTGCCGGGGCCCTAGTCAGTTTCACTGACAGCTCTGTCCGTCCACAAATTTTTTCCTACTCCTCTGATAGCGCTGCCGGGGCCCTAGTCAGTTTCACTGACAGCTCTAGTTACTGTACTATTAGGTTGGTAGTATACATGTGGCTGTCCAGGAAAATTGGAAGCAACGTCTCCAAAATGACCTTTGCAGTGTTGACGGGGATGTTAAACCTCAAATCAAACAAAACTTGTGGCACATGACTTTATTTGACTCATGAGGCAGAGTTTGTTCTCTTTTTGTATGTGCTGGATAAATCTGTCTTTCCTGTGGGCTGACACATCTCATACAAGATAGTTCGAATTACATCACATTCTCCCTCTATCAAGCATGAAGAATGCTGACTACTTAAACATTTTCACTGGAACTCCAGAAAACAAGAGCAAATTCTTTCCTTTAAGAGTAGATCCCTTTTTCCTTGGGACAGAATTTAAAAAAAAAAAAAGTTAACAGGAAGTCCCGAAAGTGGTCTTCCTTTGAAAAACGGCTGAAAAATCTGCCAGTTGTTCCCATTCCCGTTAATCAGGATCTGCACTGTTTTTCAGTCCTATAAATGACTCAGACTAAACCCTCTATTTACATGATTGGACATGCCCAGATTCATTGCTGGAAGGGTCCATTTCAGGCCCTCGGGACGTATGGGTCAACTTTTAACCCTTGTTCTGCTGAATAAATTCAGCTGCACCCATTTCCGACTATCAGCCAATCAAATTACTTGAACATAAGTATTGAGTCAAATTCACTTACTAAATAACAAACAGTGTAGATCCTGATTGAATGAAGAAGGCATCCGATCTGGATCAAGGCTCTTTGGAAAGGTAGGGGTTGTCATGATCAGCCGGACAAGGGTTCAGAGAGAGAAAGCCATTTGTTCTTACAGTTTTAGCACAGATTAATCAAAATCTTTCAGGTAAGATAGTCAAGCAACAAACTGAAAAAAAAATGTGAAAAAAAAATTGATTTCTCATTATTTGTTAAGTGACCCTTTCTTTTAATGATATATTCAGTTTTTGCTGTCCCTTGGCGCTGCCAAATTTTTTTGCAAATTGATATTTTATCACATCAATCATCCATTCATGAGATATTATGTAGTTGTATGTAGTGGTTGAAAGAGAACGTTTTTGAAACTTTGCAAGATACCATATTCTGTTTACTAGAATAATTGTTAAAATATTTTTAAGTACATTGCAAGAGCTTCTAAGGATAAGGTGTCATAGCAACAGATAAGGTAAGTATTTTGTGATAATTGAAGGATAGTTTTCCTCAATTCTCCATAGAAACCTATGTTGTGGGTATTCATTAGAACCGCCTCGGCGAGGCGGTTCTAATCACTACGATAACACACCCGTGCAACATAGTGCATTTTTCACATCTCCAAAATGGTCATTTTTCTGATGAAAATCCGCGATATTTTTCTTATAAATACTGCAAACATAGGTTGTGTGTGCTCGTTAGAACCGCCTCAGTGAGGCGGTTCTAACGAGTACCCACAACCTATGTCTTTGAACAGAAATAAGAAAAGTAATGTTTACCTCTGTAAACCCCAGTTTTCTCTATTTAAAGTGGGGTTTAGGGGGGTCTATATTTCACGGACATGTTCACGTGATGGAATACCCACAACATAGGTTTATATGGAGAAATAAGGAAAACTATCCTTCAATTATCACAAAATACTTACCTTATCTGTTGCTGTGGCTATGCCAATAAAAAAAATGCCGTGTTGTCAGTGATTGAGCAGTAGTATGATACTCGTATTGCAGTCTGATCAATCTTTACTGTTCTTGATAGAGCGAAAGTTCCAATGATTGGTGGTTTGTAGGGCAAAGATTGTACAGACTGTAAATACGCAGCCTGGCCTGGAGGTACACCTCATCCTCTTTGTAACACTGTTTATTATTACACAGCTTTGGATATATAGAGAATCTTTCACGAGTGGTCATTTCATATGAAATCTATGAAACCTTTGGTGAGTTTCATAAATTTCATATGAAATGACCACAAGTGTAAGATTCTGTTTATCATATGACCATTTTAAATTGGATTTTATGGCCTTTAAATCTGACATTTTTTTTTTCCACAAAAATGCATAGTTGACATGGACTTCGCCATGAGGTTACTTATTCCGGCAGAAGTGTTATTACACGTGTGGTCATACGCATTTTATTACACAACGTTATCCACTGCTTATCAACAAGGTCATATGATAAACACAGTTTTAAGCAGTCTGCAGGGCTTTAGATAATTCTTTTTTCAAAAGAGTACAGTACTCGTCCTTTTTAGCTCACCTGAGCACGAAGTGCTCAAGGTGAGCTTTTGTGATCGGTCTTTGTCCGTCGTCCGTCGTCTGTCGTCCGTGCGTGCGTGCGTGCGTCCGTCCGTCGTCAACTTTTGCTTTAAACAACTTCTTCTCCAAAACTGCTGGACAGATTTTGAAATAATTTCACAGGAATATTCCTTGGGTGACCCTCTACCAAAATTGCTCAAATCGTTCCACTCGTGTGAACAAGATGGCCGCCAGAGCTAAAAATAGAAAAACCTATAAACGACTTCTCCTCCTTAACCAGTGCAAGGATTTTGATATAATTTCACAGGAAGGTTCCTTGGGTGACCCTCTACCAAAATTGCTCAAATCGTTACGCTCAGGTGAACAAGATGGCCGCCAGAGCTAAAAATAGAAAAACATTTAAACAACTTCTTCTCCTTAACCAGTGGATGGATTTTGAAATTATTGCACAGGAATGTTCCTTGGGTGCCCCTCTACTAAAATTGCTCAAACCGTTCCACTCGGGTGAACAAAATGGCCGCCAGGGCTAAAAATAGAAAAACCTTTAAACAACTTCTTCTCCTTAACCAGTGGATGGATTTCGAAATTACTTCACAGGAAAGTTCCTTGGGTGACCCTCTACCAAAATTGCTCAAAATGTTCCGATTGGGTGAACAAGATGGCCGCCAGAGCTAAAAATAGAAAAACCTTTAAACGACTTCTTCTCCTTAACTAGTAGATGGATTTTTAAATTACTTCACAGGAATGTTCCTTGGGTGACCCTCTACCAAAATTGCTCAAACCGTTCCGCTCGGGTGAACAAGATGGCCGCCAGAGCTAAAAATAGAATAACCTTTAAACGACCTTTTCTCCTTAACCAGTGGATGGATTTTGATATTACTCACTGGAATGTTCCTTGGGTGACCCTTTACCAAAATTGCTCAAAATGTTCCCCTCTGGTGAACAAGATGGCTGCCAGAGCTAAAAAACAGAAAAACCTTTAAATGACTTCTTCTCCTTAACTAGTGGATGGATTTTGAAATTACTTCACAGGAATGTTCCTTGGGTGACCCTCTACCAAAATTGCTTAAACCGTTCCGCTTGGGTGAACAAGATGGCCACCAGAGCTAAAAATAGAATAACCTTTAAACAACTTTTTCTTCTTAACCAGTGGATGGATTTTGAAATTATTTCACTGGAATGTTCCTTGGGTGACCCTTTACCAAAATTGCTCAAACCGTTCCGCTCTGGTGAACAAGATGGCTGCCAGAGCTAAAAATAGAAAAACCTTTAAACGACTTCTTCTCCTTAACCAGTGGATGGATTTTGAAATTACTTCACAGGAATGTTCCTTGGGTGACCTTCTACCAAAATTGCTCAAACCGTTCCGCTCTGGTGACAGAGCTAAAAATAGAAAAACCTTTAAACGACTTCTTCTCCTTAACCAGTGGATGGATTATGAAATTATTTGACAGGAATGAGGTTTGAGGTTTTTAGCTGTGGTGGCCATCATGCTCAGTTAAGCAAAATATTTTGAGCAATTTTGTTAGAGGGTCACTCATGGAACATTCCTATAAAATTGCTTCCTTTTAGAGACAGATGGCTTTTGAAAGTTTTGGCCCCCACCCACCTTGGCTGCAAGGTGCTTCTACAGGAGTATTGGTAAACCACTTTGAAGGTCTTTTTCTGTCCAGGCAAAGTGGTGCGAGTGGAACCATCTGTGCATTTAAACCCCATTGGTTTCATTGGGCGGTAGGGATTGAGATGTCATTTCATCAAAAATGACTTCTACATATACTTCTCAAAGTGACTTCTGCTCCTAAACAGGCAGACTGATTTTGAATTAATTTCACAGAAATGGTCTTTGGGTCCAACCAAAATTGCTCAAACCCTCCACACCACCATATATTACCCACAATTCCGTTTGTACAATATGGATCAGGTGAGCGATCCAGGGCCATCATGGCCCTCTTGTTTAAAAAAAGGAGTAACGAGAAATTTTTAAGAGTACTGAAAAATAAACCAAAAAACTTCATTTTGCAGTCTCGACACAATGTTTTTATGGACTGATTTGTGGCCAGGTGTACTGTTTGTTTTCTTATATATACACATATACAATATCTGTGTCTATTAGAAAACAAGCAGTATGCCTGGCCACAAATCAGACAAAACAATGCCATATTGAAATCTCTTCTGAGCAGTTTGTTGACGGAGAAATCTAACTTTTGGGGTTCAGTTGTCTTGGCGGATAGCAGGACTTCAATGGCTGATTATTGTGGCCAAAGAGTTTCTAAAAATTTAGAATATCAGCTTCACTTTATTGTCCAAAATCTGGAGTGAAACTCATGTTCTTTAAAACTTTTAAAATTCCTTTTCAAAACCATATTCTCAATTTCATCATATATTGTCCATGGATATTTATTTTCTTCCACCCTTCGATCGTGGGACCAATCGTGTTTCCTTACAGGCAAAGTTATAATCGGAACCAGTTACTGAACCAAAAATCTGCCGGGACCTTTTTCACAAAAAGTGCGGCAGAGACAGACTGCTGATCAGCTGAAAAGTACTTGAGGATTGCAGTGCTCCAGTTAGGATTTTAGGGCACCATGTTTTGGTTTTGTGAGCCATCAAAATCGTTACGATCAGTTGGCTTCTCACACGTGAGTAAAGCTAGTGTCTCTACTGGAATTATATACATCTATATGTACATGCATTTCACAAGTAAGTGGTGTACTGGGTCGAAGCAATAGTAACGTTCATTATTTAAAAAACATTTGAACATTTAACTTTTAGGTATGTTTTAATATAGAATTATAATATTTAAATAAAAAAAAATAATTTGTTTGATTCATGTGAAAGCGTGTTATTAAAGCAATACAAAAAATAACCGATGACTGAATAAGTAATCTGTTCAAGGGAGACTACTCTATAATTATCCATGTCATTTGACGTTTCAGAACTCTGGCTGAACGTGCGTCTTCACTGGTTGCCAATGATCTGCAAAGACTCTGATCAAAATGCGAAGCTAGTGTTTGCAATATCCCAGCGGCTTGATCAGTCTGCGACAGTATTACAAGTAAACAGTGTGTATACCGAGCTGCGTCGCACAACACCTTGCAAAGACCCAGATTTACATGCGCAACTCGGGCAACCTTTTTTTCTCACCTATCTCTGAGTAGCCCTGCAAACGGCTCTTGGGGTCAGCGAAGACTGAGCAGTTTGCAATGATGCGCAGGCTACTCCGAGTCTTCACTGGTCGCACGATACTCGAAGACTTAGACCAGCATGCGCAACCACTATGTAAGTCAGAACAACATGGGCAACAACTACGCAAGTCCGTTTGGATAACCCAGCTTGTAAAATCAGCGATGCGCAGTCTGATACGCGTCGATACTGTTGAGCAATGACCTGCTCATCCAATCAATAAGGCTAATGAAGGCTCGTGTGCATGCGCTGACTGATCCGAGACTTCACTGCTCGCTCGTCTTACTGTAGTTCAGATTACTCCGGTTTACGCCCACCCGATTAACGATCGGATCGGCTCTATATGTGATATAATCTTGAAAGGACCGTAACCCCAACCCCAATAAAACTTGATTCCCTTGAAATAATTTATGAATGCATAATTGTCCCGTGTGAGAATTTCCCGCCTTTTTTTACACACGTCATTTATTTCAGGTAACTGGTCAACTCGTACCTAAGTCAACTCGTACCTGAGTCAACTCGTACCTGTTTTTGGTCAACTCGTACCCGTTCTTTGGTCAACTCGTACCCCCTAGTCAACTCGTACCTATTTTGGTCAACTCGTACCCCAGGGGTAGGTGGGGTACTCTATTTTTTTGCCGAACAAAAGTTGAAATGGGTTATAGGGTTCGCCGGTCATCCGGGTACTTTCGTTTGTCACGTGATAGCAACGAGCACGCGGGTGAATACAAACACCATTTTGAATAAGCAAATAGTGTAAATAAAACCCAAGTCACTAGCACTTGCCCCGAGACATGTCTTGAGTTCACTGGAGGCCAGAAAGACGTACTTTGGGTCCTTTTATTGTGACACGGTTTTCACAGCGCGGGGATTTGCGATCGCGCGCCATCAACCTGCTCTAGTTATTATTATTTTTATTCTCATTATTATTATTTTATTAGTATTATTCACGTTAAACCCATTCCGTCCCTGAAACCCACAAAGGGGTACCTTGTCAACACTGCAGGCCAAGATCTGACGCCGCAGAACGCGGGGATATGCAATGGCGCGCCATCAACCTGCTCTAGTTATTATTATTTTTATTATTTATTGTTATTATTATCATTATTATTATTATTTTATTATTATTCACTTTTAACGCATATAGTATCAGAAACCCACAAAGGGATGCCTTGTCAAACACTTCAGGCTCAGATCAGACGCTGCAGAACGCGGCGTCGTATGATCAGGGCCTACGCTGTTTGAAAAAGTTTAGCCACTTCCCGAATAAATTTTGAAGAAAACACAACCTGACACCCCTAAATTTCGAAATATATAAGATGGCAAATTCCATTTGGGTAGTCAAACACTGAATGCCCAGATCAAAAGCCGCAGAACGCGGCGTCGTCTGACCAGGGCGGTCGCTGCTTGAAAAAGTATAGCCACTTCCCGAATAAATTTTGAAGAAAACACAACCTGACACCCCTAAATTTCGAAATATATAAGATGGCAAATTCCATTTGGGTAGTCAAACACTGAATGCCCAGATCAGAAGCCGCAGAACGCGGCGTCGTCTGATCAGGGCGGACGCTGTTTGAAAAAGTATAGCCACTTCCCGAATAAATTTTGAAGAAAACACAACCTGACACCCCTAAATTTCGAAATATATAAGATGGAAGATTCCATTTGGGTTAATTTAATTAACACTTTAGTTTATCGTGTACCGATTAATGCGGGTGTAAAAAAACGATTATCGGTACTAGTTTAATCTAATCGTCCTTCATTAAAGACTGTTTTTAATTGCTTTAATTTTGCCGGCGAGCGGCTGTTTTTTGTTCTGACAAAACTTAAAACTAAATCCAAGTTTTACTATTTATATATAAAAGTGGGTTTTAAGAGGGACAAATTCATAAAGGCTTGCATTCGTGATGATTGTTTTTATTTAAGAGTTTGTTAGTTAAACGGTATAACAAATATTTATAATTTAAGCAATAAAATTATATAAATAACTGAATTTATTTTTATTGTGCTACCTGTACATCCCGCTGTGTTTATACTCGCCGACATGTAACCGGTTTTGTCCGTGCAATGGGCACACCCCTAAACTTCACTTTATATAGAGAAACTCGGGTTTACGGGGGTATACATTATCTTTCTTTATTTATTCTCCAATACACAGGTTGAGGGTACTCGTTAGAGTCGTTCCAACTAAAGATCACAGCCTATGTTTGAAGTATAAATAAGAAAGAAAAAAAAAAAAAACACGGATTTTCGTAAGAAAAATTGCCATTTTGGAGATGTGAAAAACGCACCATATTGCACGGGTGTGCAAACAGTAATAAGGAATATGCAACATTTATGTTAGCCAACATTTATGTTTTGAGCATATATGAGAACAAATTATAATTGTATTACTACATTTTATTTGCAACTGAGCATGAAATGTAAGTTCTACAATTATATTTTTCTCGTTATTTTCATTTACATATTTACATATGAAGTTCGTCTTATGTTGAGCATGGTGTTATGTACCAATCACATCCCTCTAGAGCATAAATTGTTGGCACTCGTTAGTGCTGCCCCACAGGGATAGTTCTAACGAGCACCCATAAATTATGTCTGGCTAAAGGGTTATGGGGGTCATACACATGAAAGGCGCCATTTTGGCGTACGTGCGTAATGGCGTTATGCACACACTATGTATCGTCTTCATCATCGGGAAAAGGATCAGGAGTCTGCATAGACCATAAAGTTGACCTGTATATATGTGTACTTAAGCCAAACCTACCCCAAAACAAATTTTATTTTTACTAAGGTACGAGTTGACTTAGGTACGAGTTGACTAAGGTACGAGTTGACCAAATTCGGGTACGAGTTGACTAAGGTACGAGTTGACTTAGGTACGAGTTGACCAGAAACCTTATTTCACGTGCGTTCCAAATACGCTCTCAAAAAATATTAAATGCGTAATGCTAATTTGTTTTTCGTACCTGATACGCAGCAGATTTGAAAAAAAGGAGTATCCTCCCAATTATTTTCGTAATTTACGCGGTACGCAGCCTTATCTAAAGTCCTGCAGCAGATTACAAAACTATATACAAAAATGTATTGATTATATAGAACAATGACCATTTATGGTCATTTTTCTATATAATCTATACATTTTTGTATACAAAATATATATAGATTATATTTTGTATAATCTATACATTTTTGATTTGATATGATGCAGTTGTTTATCTAACACGGTTCCTCAATTTGTCCCCCACAATAGTGTCATAAAGAGGTTTGGGTGTACTTAAACTTCAATCATTTACTCCTGCTCATAAATTTTGATATACCAATAACTATTGGCACCTTTAGATTTATGAGCAGGAGTGAAGTCATTCTAATTTGAGCATAAAAACAGACACATTTGTCAGTAAAGTCGAACTTCGATGGCTCGAACCCCTTTGTGACCATGAAAATTTATTCGAGACAGTGGTAGTTCGAGCCACTGAGGGTTACTGCCAAGAGACAAAGCGAAATACTTTTTGAACATGTTCTATTATGAAAATGTATGCTGTCTGTACTCATTAGAATCGCCTCACCGAGGCGATTCTAATGAGTAAACACAGCATACGTTTGGAAGATAAAAGAATACAATCCCCTTAATTATCCCCCATTATTTCTTATGTAGAGGATTTCCCTAGGGGCTCAAGATTGAGTTCGACCCAGCCATGGTAAACGAGCCATCGGTGTTCGAGCCATCGAAGTTCTACTGTATTTGTATGTTTATAAGCAGAACAAAAATCATTCTATGCTGACTTGAGCAGGAAAACAGACACATTTATCTGCGATTTTCTATTATGAGCAGGACAGATTTCATGGACATAAATATCTAGTTGAGTATAAAAAAAAGTTTTATAACCTGGGCCAGGTCTGCCACACATGGCATAACCCATTTTGTAGCACAAACCCCAAAACGGGTACCCTGGCAAACAGTGTAGGCCCAGATCATATGCCGCAGAATGCGGCATCCGATCAGGGTCTACACTATTTGCAAAAAGCTCAGCTATTTTCCGAATAAATTTCAAAGTTAACACTACCTGTCACCCCTGAATTTTGAAATTGACTCCTGATATATACCGTATTCGCCCTTATTAGCGCACCGTGCGCTTAGGTTTTTTAAAATATTGTCAAAAAATCATGGTGAAAAATCTACCTAATTAGCGCACACTTCATACGAAAACAATAGCTTCAGAGATGATGCATACTGATATTAAATGGGAAGGAAAAGGATGCTTAAGCATTGCCTTCACTGTTGAAGAAATAACGGTAAGTTTTTGTAGATTTACTGTGAGAGCTTCAAGGGGAGGTTACTGTAAAGTGTGCACTTGTGCATTTCCTTTTCAAAATTAGGTTTGGTGTGCGCTTATAGGAGCATGTGCGGTAATTAGGGCGAATAAGGTATGTATAAAGAGGAAGATTCCATTTGGTACAAAAGGGGTTAAGACCAAATTTCTTTTTCTGTGTCACATCAATAGAAATTTCATTACATATTTACCTTTCAAGTTATCTAGCTATCTGAACACCATTATTAATTTACTTTAATAGTAAGTACTTTCGTCATAGTACATGTATTTTGGGTGGAAGCCAGAGGCAATGACTATGTACATGGCTGAACTAATGTAATATCTGGGGCCAGTTGTTCAAAACTAACAACGTAGTTAGTTAACATATCGTTAAAACTTTGATCATTAAATATGGCAAATATGCTGAAATTTTTGCTGAAAAAATGTGAGCAGCTGCTCACATTTTTCCAGCAAAAATACCAAAATTTTTGATATTGTACTTGCTAGAAAAGTTAGCAATATGACCACTAACGAGCTCGTTAAGCTAACAATGCTTTGAACAACTGGGCCGTGGTCAATTTATCAATCAGTTAGCCAATCAGTAAATTGATTGTCTTTTCTGTGGTCATTCTCTCTCTTCCAATGATTCAAGAAGGGCAGTTGTCAGTTTCTGGCGAAAGAAAGTACACTGTACTGGTTAACCGCTTACATATAAGCCTGCCCAGGAAAGTGTGGATAGGTAAACTGACAGGCTCAAAAATTACCTAAAATAGTGTTGATTGGGCAGTTAACTCCAATACAAACAAACAAATTGATTGATCAGTCAGTTACTTGAATTATCAATGGGTCAATTGATTGATTGATCCATGGATTGATTGATCAGTGGATTGATTGATTGATAATTGGATAGATTGATTGATTAACAAATTGATTGATCATTTCAGTTGATCAACCAGTGGATTGAGTGATCATAATATCAAAATATTGATTGATTGATAAACTTGATTGATTGATTGATTGATTGATTGAAACAGAAATGGTGTCTGGATGTGGTACATTACTATCTACATGGCTCATGAAAATTTCCAGATTCTAATTGGTGATCTTTTACTAATTCCTGCTTGAACTATTGTCCTGCTCCATAAATTAATTTTGCCACACCCATTTCTGACTGTTCACCAATCAGATTACTTGCTATAATGTATTCACGCAAATCTGCAAATTGATTGACAAACAGTGTAGAATCTGATCAGATGGCTTCAGCAGATAGATGGCTCTATACAGTTCCATGACAAACAGTATAGATTCTGATCAGATGGCTTCTCCAGAAGCCATCTGATCAGGATCTACACGGTTTGCAAAGGTAGGGGTTATCATGGTTCAGTAGGAAGAGTTTAAGGGAGATTATATGTGTTTGCGGGAACCACTACGTTGTACCCACAGTATAAATTTTTGAGCAGAAATAAGAAAATGATATATACCCTTTGAACCACATCTCGCAAGGTACGTGGAGTTTGGTAGGCATATACGTTATTTTGCTTATTTTTACCCAGAAACAGTGATTTCTGACACACCTAAGAGCACTCTTCATCAAGTAGGTGTAGTAGTCACAGATGAAATTGACAGAGTGGGGCATTTCAGGTGTTGTCAATACTTTATATGTCAAATTCACTGATTACACCAGAAGATTCATTAGAGTCCCTTTTGCATGCTGTTTGCAAGCGGACCAAATGGCCATATACACAGTAGCTTTGTTTGTTTTACCATTGAATTTACATTATCGAATGACTTGGTTAACCTTTTTGTTATTAAAATATTTCAAAGGCAGGAGCAAATTATAGCTACGCCCCGTCAATTTTATCAGTGACTACTATGCTATTGAGCTTCCAAAATTTGTAGAATAAAATTTTATAATATCATGTTGTTGTTTTTTTTATCCGAATGTGTGTTTCTATAACCATGAAATTGCACATTTTATCACTATTAGCAATGTTATACAAGTTTTGAATAGTCAAAATATTTGGACATCATAATTTATTAAAATAACCATCCTAACATTGAATTGATTCTACTGTCAAATAGTGTGACAAAAAAGTGCTGGAAAAATGGCAAATGGTGCATGTCATGGTCAAATAGACTGCTTCCTTAACAAGGCTGTTTGGAGCAGTCTGTGGCTGAGTTTTTCATGCTCATCTCAACTGAGCATGAATTTGTAAGGCTCATCATTACGATAACACACCGGTGCGACATAGTGCATATTTTCACATGTCCAAAATAACTGCCTTGCTGATGAAAATCCATGACTTTTTTTTTCTTATTTGTACTGCAAACACAGGTTGTGGGTGCTCTTGAGAACCGCCTCAGTGAGGCGGTTCTAATGAGTACCCACAACTTATCAAACAATGGTTGTTGGTGCTAATTGGAACTACCTCATTGAGGCTGTTCTAATGATAACCCACAGCCTATGTCTTGGAGCAGAAATAGGAAAAATAGCGCATACCCCCGTAAACCCCAGTTTTCTCTATATAAAGTGTGGTTTAGGAGGGTGTTCATTTCACGGACTTGTTCACGTGATGAAAGGATAAAATAACTAATGAGGTGGTTCTCCTGCTCATATCAGCAGAAAATATCATTGATCCTGCTCATTTAGGCTGATCATAGATTTTTCAGTATTTATGAGCAGGACAGATCTCATCCTCAGGTGAATTGAGCATGAAAGTAAGTGCTATAAACTCTTGACCTGCTCAGGTCAAATGTCCAAATATTTTGAAATCATTTGTTATTTTAAACTAACCCAAATGGCATGTTGTTTGCCTAACCATTCTGTGCACTTAAGTTTAAACGGCTTTAAATGGATTTTAATTGATATGAGTATTTGGACATTTTTTCATAGACTTTTTTTTTATCTAAGATTTTATTTATATATTTGAACATATGTATACTTAACAGCAGAGAACGGTGTGGGTGACATTTTGATCTGAAAATATACATGTATTTTAGTCATTATATTATCTTGCCAAGTCTACATAGTTACTTTAAATACTGGGACAACTTTCTGAGCAAACAGTGTAGACCCTGATCAGACTGCTCCTTTCGGAGCAGTCTGATCAGGGTCTACAATGTTTGGCAGTCAACCAATTATAACATTGCCAGATATGAAAGTCAACAAATTGGTAAATAAACTTCTAAAATTAACTGATCCTTATACCCCAGAAATTCAAAATGGAATTCTGCTGGAAGATAACATTTATTACAATTTTTATTTTTTGTTTTTTCCTCATCACTATGCAGTCCCAATATTCAGAGTAATGCCGATAGTTACATCCATGTTTTGTGAACACAAATTCATGTTTGTCTCACTTACATCTACAGCTGATACCATTTGACTGCCATTTGACATCTATACTCATCAAAGAAACTAATAATACAATCACTTTGTTTTATCAAATCCATGTACAATTGTATACTGGACACAGCTTCTAACACATTGGTTCCAGAAAACAAGAACATTATTACATGTATAAAATAAAAAAATAACATTTTTCAAGACAAAGAACATAAAAAAAAAATCATTTTTCAAGACAGATAAATAACCATCTTTTTTTTTCAAGTAAAAAAAGAACCAGTGGCAATTCAGAAGTTTTGCTCAGTCTATTTAACCCTTATCTTGCTGAATAAATTAATTAAGCCACACCCGTTTCTGACTATCCACTAATCAAATTACCCTATTCGCCCTAATTACCGCACATGCTCCTATAAGCGCACACTTAAGCTATTTTTATGCCCCCGCCATTCGAAGAACGGTGGAAAGGGCATATAGCGTTGCCCCTGTCCGTCCGTGTGTCCGAAACTTAAAGGCAGTCAATAACTTTCTTATTTCTTGATGGATTTTAAAATTACTCGGTAGAAATGTTAACCATCATGAGACGGCGTGTCACATGCAAAACCCAGGTCTGTACCTCCAAGGTCAAGGTCATACTTAAGAGGTCAAAGGTAAAAATGGGTCTGAAACTTAAACGCAGTCAATAACTTACTTATTTCTGGATGGATTTTGAAATTGCTTTGAAGAAATGTTAACCATCATGAGACGATGTGTCACATGCAAACCCAGATCCATACCTCCAAGGTCAACGTCGAACTTAGAGGTCAAAGTAAAAAAAAATCGTCCGAAACTTAAACGCAGTCAATAACTTTCTTATCTCTGGATGGGTTTTGAAATTACTTGGCAGAAATGTTGCCCATCATGAGACAATCTGCCTCACACAAAACCAAGGTCCTTACCTCCAAGGTCAAGGTGATACTTAGAGGTCAAATGTGAAAAAAGGGTCCAAAACTTAAACACGGTCAATAACTTTCTATTGATGAATACGAACATAGACATATTTTCAGACGGGGGCATCCGTGTCCTATGGACGCATTTCTAGTTGAAAATGAAATGCATAAGGGCACACTTTACAGTAATCTCCCCTTAAAGCTCTCATAGTAAATCTATAAAAAACTTACCATTATTTCTTCCAACAGTGAAGGCAAGGCTTAAGTATCTTTTTCCGTCCCATTAAATATCAGTATGCATCATCTTGGAAGCTGTTGTTTTCGTATCAAGTGTGCGCTAATTAGGTAGATTTTTCACCATGATTTTTTGACACTATTTTGAAAAAACTAAGTGCATGGTGCGGTAATTAGGGCGAATATGGTACATTATATAATTTGTTAATTCAATTCACAAACTGCATGACAAACAGTGTAGATCCTGATCAGATGGCTTCTTCAGAGCCATCTGATCTGGATCTACACTGTTTTCAAAGGTAGTGGTTGTCATGTTCAGCAGGATAAGGTTTTTAGGGCTTTTTTTTCTTTTCTTTTTTCACTAAACATGAATCTCTATTATGCATTGAAACTTGGATGTCTCAAACACCAATGTCTCATTTCATTACGAAAACATGCCTATACAAATACATTGTAAATTTTATCACCGAAAAACGAAAATTTTCAGATGAAAAATTGTGATATTTTTCTTATTAGGGCCCCGCACTGAAAGTGTGGGTGCCCTATAGTAATCACTCTGTCCGTCCGTCTGTCTGTCTGTCTGTCCGTCCGTCCGTCTGTCCGTCCACAAATTTTTTTATCCTCCATAACTTTTTATTATTCCTGGATGGATTTAAATATTACTTGGCATCATTCTGTCCGTCCGTCTGTCTGTCTGTCCGTCTGTCCGTCCACAAATTTTTTTATCCTCCATAACTTTCTTATTCCTGGATGGATTTAAATATTACTTGGCAGAAATGTTAACCGTAATGTGATGGAGTGTTGCGCGCAAGACTCAGGTCCGTACCTCAAAGGTCAAGGTCATACTTAGAGGTTAAAGGTCAAAAAAGGGTCTTTCCTGTGTCCAATTAATAACTTTGTTATTATTCCTGGATGGATTTAAATATTACTCGGCAGAAATGTTAACCATAATGTGACGAAGTGTCACACGCAAGAGTCACAGCCGTACCTCAAAGGTCAAGGTCATACTTAGAGATAAAAGGTCAAAAAAGCGTCTTTTTTATTGTGTCCAATCTATAACTTTCTTATACCTGGATGGATTTAAATATTACTTAGCAGAAATATTAACCATAATGTGACAGTGTGTCACGCGCAAGACCCAGGTCCGTACCTCAAAGGTCAAGGTCATACTTAGAGGTGAAAGGAAAAAAAAAAACGTCTTTTTTAACATCAACATTTTCCTACTCCTCTGATAGCGCTGCCGGGGCCCTAGTCAGTTTCACTGACAGCTCTAGTTACGGCTCAAAACATAGATTGTGGATACTCGTTTGAACCGCCCCGGGCGAGGCGGTTCTAATGAGTATCCACAACCTATGTTTTTGAGCAGAAATAAGAAAAACAATGTACACTCCTTTAAACCCAAGTTTTGCTACATAAAATTGGTTTAAGGGGGTCAATTTTATATAGGCATGTTTTCATGATGTACCATGGCTGTTTCTTACTCGTTCTTGAGTCCCTATGCAATATTCCCCCATGACTATTAGGAGAATTTAAGGAGACTTTTCTCATTTTACCATGAAAATGTACGCTGTGTGTACTCATTAGAAATGTTGTGTGTACTCATTAGGATCACAAAGGTGTTTGAGCTATTGAAGTTCTTCTGTACATTATAGCACAGTTTTTATATAGTACACAGTTGAAATACAAATTTCGGATATGTTGTGTTAAAATACGAGTCATACTAAAGCCCGATTTTGGTTTGCAACCAGGTAAGTGATAGACAGACTTTGAGATAGGAGCTGTTTGAGTATGAAGTTTATTGGACTAGCGAAAGCTGAAATTTCCTTCTTGGATTCACCATGGTTGTTGTTGAAATGGTTTTTGATATTAATGAGTTAAGATGGATTCCATAATTGTTGTATGTAAAACATGTATGGGGTGTGTAGATGAAAGACCACCATGATTATTTACAACCATTTGTCTGTATATTCATCAATACACTTTTGTTTGTATACAACATGATTGTTAAGCACACAATATAGCCCTGAGGTTATCAACCTTTTTGGTGTCAGCTCGGTGAGCATAAATTTTATTCTACTCATAATTATTAAAATACTAATAAAAATATACAGGTTTAAGGATTTATGCATTCTTCTTTCAGCAGAAAAGTAATATTTTTCCTGATCATAAATATTAAAATGCCATTCATGTTTCTTTGAGCAGAAAATGCCATTTTTCCTGCTCATAAATATTAAAATGCCAACACTTGTTGGCATTTTAATATTTGTGAGCAGGAAAATTCCATTATCAGATTGGTTGAGCTTGAAAGAAGTTGTATAACCTCAGGGTATTGCTTGATTTTGGAGAAATAGCATAATAAAGAGGTTGTGGTTTATGCTGGTCCCGAGGTTATAAAACGTTTTTCATGCTCAGCTCATTTGAGCATGAACTATTATCCTGCTCATAAATCATAAAATGTCAAATTTATAAGCAGGACAAACAACTTCTTTGCTGATTGGAGCAGACAAATTGCATCATTTGCTTTGTATTTTAATAATTATGACGTTTCAAATTTCATGCTCAAGTGATTGAGCATGAAAAAGGTTTTCTAAACTTGGGGTCTGGTAGTGAAAAATGATTACCGGTAATCTGTTTATGATATTAAGTAAAAGCCATGAGAAGCCCCCCCATTTGCTTAGAGTTTAAGGGGACTGACTCTTAAACTTTTGGTCTCCTCTCTCTCTCTCTCTTGTGGGTTATGCTCAGATCGCTAGTGAGATGCTAATTTTTTTTCTCTGCAGTCTGGGTACTCCAGTTTTCAACCACCTCTGAATAACAGTCTGTTAGATATAAGAGAAATAATCTATAAGAGAAACTAACATGAAACAAAATGAAAAATAGCGATGTCTACTCTTGTTGAATTTGATGCTGTTGAATTTGACTCCCCTGTCCACAAACTGTTGAAGAGTAGCCAGGAAAACCTGTGTCTGAAAATTAAGTCTGTTTATGTCATCTGCTGCGTCTTCCTGGAAACATTTCAAACATATTTTTACAAACAGGCAATTGTTGTGGTCCCTGATCAGACTGCTCCTAGAGGAGCAGTCTGATCTGGGTCCACACTATTTGAAAAAAAATGACTTTGTAAGCAACCAGCAGACGCAAAACAGACTAGTTATTGTGGTTTGCATATTAAGGGCTAAAAATAGATCTGCCTAGTAATTCTCCTTTTCCCATGAGGACTTGAGTGTCATTGCTGCCTGAAGGGTACAGGTGGCAACATCTCAGCATTACCGTAATATGATTGGCTGTTATTTTTAGACTTACTTTAAGCAGCCATTCATCCCCCTAGGAGTTGTACTTGTTCACCTTTATGTGAATTTGTTGCTTATAATTATACATTATTTACATTTTATGGTCTGTTTACATTTTCTGACATTCTGCTTTTAGGAAAAAAAAACTGTTTAATACTTGTGTGTCTGTGGTTGGAAGACATTCTGTCTTAAGAATGTCAGTATTTCTGATCTCAAAGGATATAATCTGTATCTCAAAATGGTCAAGCAAAATTACTATAGGATTAATTCTTTATTGAAAAGGGTTGTAAGCTAAAATGCCTTGGATTGTTTTTGGCTGAAAATATCTATTGCAAAGAAAATTACTGTAGCATTTTTTTGGACTGAAAAGTATTATTCCACTATTAGGACCATCTTAAATTGAGAGGTAGAAGCCTCCGTTGTGCAGTGGTTACGCTACTCGCCTTGTAAACCAGGGATCGCAGGATCGATCCCAGGCTTCTCCTGACTTTAGGATGAGTCTTTAAACCGAGGTCCCGTCTCCGCATGACCTTAGCTGTTGGTGGGACATAAAACTAAAACTCACTCACTCTTAAATTGAGACTAGTTCCTCTTTTAAAGACATTTTAATGATTTCAGTTTTTTTATTCTTTGTGTTTTCTATACCCATTGTTTTCTTGTAAGAGACCACTTTTGGTACTGTTAAAGTGGTTTTAAAGACCATTTTTGAACAGTCCTAAAGTGGTCTTAATGAGAAATGAGAAACAAATGAGTCATAGGCTCTTCAAATATGGCATACATGTAGAACCAGTAACCCTTGTCCTGCTGAATAGAGTAATTTTGCAACGCCCATTTCTGACTATCAGGCAATCAAATTACTGGTACTTGATAGTATGTATTCATTCAAAGTCGCAAATTGAATGACAAACAGTGTAGATCCTGATCAGATGGCTTCTTCAGAAGCCATCTGATCTGGATCTACACTGTTTGCAAATATAGGGGTTGTCATGTTAAGCAGGATAAGGGTTATTTTAAGTTGCAAACACCACCTTAGCACCTTAGCTTTTCCTTGGGAATGTCTTCCAACCACACTGGCACAGATCCAAATGTACATTCAGCAAAGGCTTGGACTACATCTATATATAAGCTAGATGATCTGTATGTAATAAGCTGTATTTATTAGATTGTATACTTCACAGTTATATTTGGATGTGAAATACACATTTTAATGCTTAGTAGTGAGCTTTTTGTCATGTCCTAAGCTTTTTGTTACTGGTAGATACTCAGTTTATTTAATAATAAAGTCCTCATTGTCATTTCATTCTTGTTTTTATTCGACATCCGATCATGTTAAAGTGTTCATGTACATGTGTGTGTGTGTGTGTGAATTCGGGTTTAACGTTGCTTTCAACAATTTTTCAGTCATATCACGACGGTGTCTGGTTGCGACAGGGAGCTCAATGCTCACGTTTATAGTGCTGCCTCACTGAAGTGTCATGTCCCAGACAGATAACATGATACCACACCCAGTCACATTATCCTGACACTGGATCGACCAGTCCTAGCTCTACTCCGTAAATCTGAGTGCCAAACGAAGAGCAGCTAGTACCATTTTTAACGACTTTGGTATGTCGCGGCCCGGGATCGAACCCAAGACCTCCCGTTCCCCGGAGCGGACACTCTACCAACTGAGCTATCGGGGCCGGTCATGTACATGTAAAGAACACCTTGGTAAGTACACCAGGACCTCATCATGACACTGTTTGTTATGACACGGTTTTAGATGTAACAAAGTTTTAAGGTGGATCCGAAAAATGTATTGATTATATAGAAAAATGACCATAAATGTAAAGATTAGAGAAAAATGACCATAAATGGTCATTTAAAAAATGTATAGATTATGTAGAACATGACCAAAAATGTATAGATTATATAGGAAAATTGACCATGTATGGTCATTTTTCTATATAATTTATACATTTTTGTTTGGATATAACACGGTTGTTCAACTAACAAGGTTTCTGTTTTGGACCCAATTAACAATGTCATAAAGAGGTTGTGGTCTATGTTTCATAAAAGGGTTACATTATCCTTCGAAGGGAAGGAATACACTGCAGAACAGAAAAGTATGAGTGCAAGGTTTACTGGGCCAGACTAGCTAGTTTTGGTCAATTAGGCCTCATCACTGACCCCCAGATATTTTCAAAACTCCAGAATGGAATCGATGATCCGAAAGGGCAAGAAAATATAAACTACACTATGATGAAGGTCAGGGAGACTTTTTACAGCCGCTACACACTCCCAGACACCAGTTATATTGATGTTAAATATATTCTGTAAAAGGGTTATCCTTTGGAAGCATCGAATACACTGCAGAACTGAAAAATATGGAGTGCAGGTTTTACTGGGCCAAACTACAGTCAAACCTGTCTTAGAGACCACCTGTGAACAAAGACCACCTGTCTACAAAGACCACTTCCAATTACTCCCATCCAATTAGACTATATAATGCACCTGTCAACAGAGACCACCTGTGCACTAGGACCAGAGGACAGTCAAAATCATTCCCAAATGCATATTTTTACCCTGAACAAAGACCACTTTGTGCTTTGAATAGCAATGACCAAAGTTTTAATTGGGCAATTAATTGTTTGTGGATATCCTTTAATGAGCCAAATTATTTTTTTAGTGATTCATTATTAAAATCTGACCTAATGTTACTTGTAGGGGATTTAATCAGTGAATCATTCAGGTGTAACTGGGATTATCCACTGCATATCAGCATAAATGCTGTGCAGTAATCCTTGTCTTCTAAAACAAACTGAAACAATTTGGCATAAACGGAAACATGCTCAAATGGATACACAATTTCCTCCACAACCGAAAAATTCAAGTAAGGGTGGGACAAGAAACATCAAATTAGCACAAATTAGAAAATGGCTGTCCCCACGGCAGTGTTATTAGTCCCATTCTCTTCAATATAATCATGGTTTCACTAAAAGAGAATCTCGACCCTGAAGAAAGACTGGAGCTGTCGCAATTTGCAGACGATAGCGCAATATGGAGAAAACATTATTCACCAAGTTGCGCCGTAGATGCCCTTCAAAAAGCACTCAAAAAAATCGAATTTTGGGCTGAGGCGTGGGGGTTTAAGGTGTCCAACACTAAAACTAAAGCCATACTTTTTAGACGTAAAAAAAATATCGACACCTCCAAATTCGATCTCAAACTTTTTGGCAAAAAACTTGAATTTGTGGACAATGTAAACTTTCTAGGGATGATCCTTGATAAAGCACTCAGATGGGATGAGCATATAAAACAGCTCATCCAGAAATGTAAGAAGGACCTAAACATTCTTCGTTTGGTCACGGGCACAACTTTTGGTGCTGATAAGAATACCCTTATCAACCTATACAAAGCCCTCATCTTAAGTAAACTAAGTTTATGGCGCACAAGCCTATAACTCTGCCTCACAAGCCCAACTTAAAAAGCTCGACACAGTACAAAACCAAGCCCTTCGCATTGCAACAAGGGCATTTATATCCACCCCGATTAATGCACTCGAAGTAGAATGTGGCATAAAACCACTCCATTTGAGAAGAGAGGAACTAATCCTAAAATATTGGGCACGTTCCTCGCCTTTGGGTAAAAATCTGCCTGTAAATGACCTCATTGGGGAACATGGGTGCCAAACTACTAAAAAGGCACACCAATACCGACCATACTCCGTTACAGTTCAGAAGCTCATAGCTGAGCTGAACATACCTAAGGATATCGAACCACCCCATTATAGAAACAAGTGTGACTTAAGCACAACCCCCCCCTCCAGTACAATCAAGGACATTATTGGGAAAAAGGCGAAAATGACATAACAATTATGAAACAAAGTAGTATAAACTATATAGAAAAAAAACATAGGGGTAGATTACAGATATATACAGATGGCAGCAAAGATATTGAAAAACAAACAGCAGGAGCAGCAGTTTCGGTCCCTGATGAAAACTTGAATATCGAACTCAAAACCAATCCGAGCCTGTCTATATTTACTACTGAACTGATAGCAATAGAACATGCCATTAAATGGATCAGCGATAATAACATCCCGGAGGCAATCATACTTACAGACTCCCTCAGCTCAATACAAGCCCTCCAATCTGGCCAATCAAAAACAAGACCAGATAAAATAAACAAAATACTTCTACTCTTAGACTCAGCCAAAGACAAAGGTAACATTATCTACCTGGAATGGATTCCTTCCCATGTAGATATCCCAGGTAATGAAATGGCAGACTCAAGTGCCAAATCAGCAATGACAAACGGTAAAAACGATCAGACCTTACCGACCAAAACAGAAATATACCCGGCAATTAACCAGGCCATTATGACAAAATGGCAAAAATTATGGGACAACCCACAAAGTAAAGGTCGCTTCTACCATAGACTGGAACCTAAGGTTAAAAATACCACTACCCATTACAGCGATAACCGAAAACATGACGAAGTTTACACACGTTTGCGTCTAAACCATAGTAAACTAGGGACCCATTGTGTATTTAATCAAAACCACATCAAATGTAATAGATGTGATAAAGATGAACAAAATAACATCAAACATATCCTTTTTCACTGTGAAGGAAATATAGAACCCAGACAGGAATTAAAAGCTGCACTGTTTATATTGGGATACAACACTTTTCATGAACAAGACCTACTTAACCCCCCACGAAACATTAGGCCTCAGATAGTTGAGGCAATCATTACATTTTTGAAAGACACTGAGTTATTTGATAAAATATAGACAGCTGCAGTATAAAAGAGTAACCATGTAATACTAATCCAAGTTTATTTCTCTTCCAGCGCTGGAATCCTTTCATGCAGCGATCATTAATACTGCATGTTTCTTTCTATTACAGACACAGCCTCCAATAATTACCTGGCCCTATCCCAATAACACCATATATCCTTGCCCCCAGGGACTCGGGGGGAGGTTGTCCGGAGATAGGATTCCCCCACTCTCTAAACTAGATCATAAAGCAATATGAATCTCTCAATCTAATTATGCTGGGCGTGGGACTAAGGTTCCCAGGTTTCGATCAGAGAGCCAACCAATGCTGCTAATGTTAGGTTACTGACTGCGGGAGGCAATCTGGTTCCCTGTGCCTTGTTCCATAACCAGTCTTTAAATACATGTGGATGCCCAGAACTGTGTTCAGGACATCCTGAATGCATTAGGTTTGCACATCCGTATATGCCAAAAGTTCTTGTATGTAGTTTGGCGTGTGCGGATTTGTGGACCTATATATTCCTGTTCAGGCGCACTGGTCGCTATGGCTGTGTGTGCCGGAAAATGATTTATATTCATTGGTTCTCTCGATTTTGGCAGGCAGTTTCATCTGTGTGTCTGGGTCGGGAGAATCAACTGAAGTAGCATATAAGTTTCTCTCTAAACAAATCATTCAAATCAAAAATTGCGCCTGGTCGTGATCGCGTGCTTGCTGGGGCATAGGCTGGTTGCAACCTAGGTGGGGGTTATCCCAATCAGACCGTGACCGCGTTGTGCTTCTGGCCTGCTCCGTCGCGAACAGGTGAATTATTTTTACTAAGAATTTAACAGTGCTGCTTATGCTGCCCAACCCATAGATATAGGCCCCATTCTCATATTTCTGCCTCTCCGTGCACCTGGGGGCCTCTGGCTGGTGCCCTGGGGACATGATTCCCCCACTTTGGGCGGACTGGCCGTTCCCGGGGCGGTGGCCCGGGGTCCCCGGTTGCATGGGTGCAGGGGGGGGGGGGGGAAACACAAAACCCATAGATATAGGCCCCATTCTCATATTTCTGCCTCTCCGTGCACCTGGGGGCCACGGGCTGGTGCCCCTGGGGCATGATTCCCCCACTTTGGGCGGACTGGCCGTTCCCGGGGCGGTGGCCCTGGGTCCCCGGTTGCATGGGTGCGGGGGGGGGGGGGACACAAAACCCACACATTCTTATACGGTGGTTACATAAGCACTGCTTCTACCTCTTACAGACCCTACCCTACATGACTTGGACTAGAGCCGGTTGAACCGAAGCGGGGCGCTGTGGTTGCGGCTCATTTGCTTTGCACTTATGAGTGCTCCGCCGACGCAACACATCGGTGATAGACAAGTCTAAACTTAGGCTTATGTAACCCTAACCCTAACCCTAGCCCTAACCCTAACCCTAACCCTAACTCCAATACACACTAATCATAATTTCTTTTGCAGGTACATGGGGATACTTGACGGGAATCCCACCATACCTCGTGTAGGACAGCTACCGAGAAGTCATCAGCTGGGTGCCCAGAAGGCTGCCTCGTAGAGGCCCCCTTGGGGACACCCTCCTGATGAAACCCGGAAATGTGCGAAGCGAAGACAGCATGCTGTCAGAACGGAGCATACATCTCTGGAGTAGGTCAAATACAGAACAATTTAATAGGCGGGGCAACGGTAATGACCAAATTTGATAGGGATTTGGACACAGGAAGACCCATAAAAAAGCCTTTTAGACCGACCGTTCAAAATGAAATAAAAGCGAAATTGCACAATGGCTGGTTAGCCACATACTCGCCTTTGCCAAACCACAGAACTTTTCACCACTAAAAGACACGCCTATGTGTAAACATTATAATTCTAACCACACTGATCCTGAACAAAAGAGGGTTATAACACTACCACATACAATCAGTACTGATCCATAATGTATTACAATCCATATATCCCCAATATGATATCCTCCTTCACGGAGGATGAGATAATGATATGCAAATATGGCGGTCCGGTCCCAATTGACCCACTTACGAATTTATAAGAACTCGACATCCTACGTCGATGAAAGCATCACCTTTTCAGAAACTGAAAAGCTAAGGAGCAAAATAGGATTGACCTCCTTTCGCATCCTCCGCGATAGAAGTCAACAACTGCACACTGATTGGCTGAATTAACTACTAACTAAGAGAAAAGCAACAACCACAACACCAACATATGACATCCCAACGCGACGAAAGTAGGGGCCAGTAGTACATGGTACTACCAAGATTATCCTTGTAAAGACCTGGGGGGTAGCGACACAGCATAGGCGTGTTCTCAAGGTGGTAGAGCACGGGTACTAGGACATTTTGCAATAGCCGAAATTGACTGGTCTAATAGTAACCCTTCCTGGCTCACTTTTGGCCGCCGTTCAAAATTCAAAATTACATGCATTATCACCCTTTAACAAGCACCGTGTCCAATGCGTTTTCTCTACCTCGGCAGGGGTGGGGGTAGAGTCTAATGGAAGCCAAAACCGATAATGCATGAGAAGCTTTTTTCCTCGGTCAGACAAGGGCTGTGTACTGACACATTTTGCAGCCGGAATTGGCAACGTGTCACCACATTCTAGAGCCCGACCATTGGTCTGCATCTGCATTCAAAATTCGAACCCCGCCAGAGGACTGCCCATTTTACAGGACAAACGCTTAACATTGGGTGCGTTCTGTGCCTACATGACATCTTGAGCGGGGGATGTGGGAGGTGGGATTGACCTACTTCTCACATCCTCCGCGAAAGGAGTCACCCAACTCCCAATCGGCTAGCTGATAACTGTCAAGCAGACAGGAGTCAGCATATTGGCAGCCTAGGGAAAAGAGCAGTACCTACAACTAATCCCAGATGGCGAACTGGGGGTAGCCCCTATGTGCCCATGGCGCCCGGTTACCTTAAAAACAACCGTCAGTCAGTTGTCTTCTAAAGAGGTAGAGCAGATGATGCCAAACTGACCCTCTGAATAAAGACCACCTGTGGACAAAGACCATATTTTTTCTTTCCCTTGAGTGGTCTTTATAGACAGATTAGACTGTAGCTAGTTTCATCCAATCAGACCGTCAGTGACCCTGAAATATTTTCAGAACTCCACAAAAGAATCAATGATATCAAAAGACAAGAAAATATAAACTTCACTGTGATGAAGGTCAGGGAGACTTTTTACAGCCACTAAACATTCCAGTTGTAGTGATTTTAAATATGTTCTGTAAAAGGGTTATCCTTTGGAAGCAAGGAATACACCACAGAACTGAAAGGTTTACTGGGCCAGGCTAGCTAGTTTCAGCCAATCAGGCCTCATCAGTGACCCTCACATATTTTTAAAATTCCGGAATGGAATCAATGATCCAAAAGGGCAAGAAAATATAAACAACACTATGATGAAGGGCAGGGGGACTTTTAACGGCCACCACACATTCCCTTAACACAAGCTGCATATATGCTCTTTTATTTTTGGTAAAAAAAACATTGGAAAAAATGTCAAACATGTACTCCCTTGCAGTCTGATCAGTCTGTGCTATATGCATGCTTGTTGAGTTGATCCATGTCATGTTTCAGATGAAAATTTTTGCTATTTTTATGCCCCCACCACCTCCCCACCCCCAACTTTGAAGAAGTTGAAGGGGCATATTGCTTCTGGAATGTTTGTGCATGCATGAGTCCGTCCGTTATGGCTAATGATGCATAGCGCAACTTAAGTACCGTGCATGCTAGGGTTTTGAAATTTCATATATGTATTCCTTATGAAAAAATAGCTAACCTGTATTTTTTTTCTCAACTGGCTTATTCCCCTGTCCGAAATTATGACCCTTTGAAAAAATTTGGATGAAATCTTGTCAACAAAATATCTCAAAAATTATTAAAGCTAGAGCCTTGAAAATTGATGAATGGATTGCTAGTGATGAGCAGATGACCTGATTAACTTTTGAAGAAATTCCGAAAAATACTTCATCAGTTATTGCCCTTTGTAACTTTCGACATTTGTACATTGCATGCATTGTGATGCATAGCTTAACTTTAGAACCATATATGCTAGGGTTTTGAAATTTCATAATTAAAATAATCAACCTTATTTATAGAGGGTAACAGTTTTAGTACTAGTACTAATCTTCCATGTGGCCCTTTTTTCCTGGGTAGAAACCAGTACTGAGCAATGTGGATGAAGTCTCTTGCTCAAGGAAACAACACTTGGCGCTTGTGAGGATCGAACCGGCTACCTCTCGATCTCAAATCTGATGCTTTACCACTGCACCACAGCGCTCCACATATATGGAGTCTTCGAAACCTTTTTTTCTTGTCAGGATTTTGCGCCTTTCCTTAGTTATGGCCCTTTGAAAAAATTTGGATGCAATCTTGTCAGCAAAATATCTCAAAAACTATTAAAACTATGGTCTTGAAAGTTGATATGTGGATTGATAGTGATGAGTAGATGACCTGATTAACTTTTAAAGAAACTTTCCTTAGTTATGGCCCTGAACTAGCAATCTGATCAGGGTCTATACTGATTGCCATTCTGTCTACAACTTTGGGACTCCTTGTTTGATCCTGAAACTAATTTGTCAAAAGTTTATGAGAATTATAGAGGCTTAATGAGCCTACATGTAAACTGCTCACCTGAGGAAAATTTAAATAAGCTGCATGTTTCGTGGTTCTGAGAAGAAGATTGTTTCAAGTTCTTCCAATTAAATGTCTGTGAGAGCTTAGGAATCCCTGGGGCATGGCCAGTTTGGACCCCAGGGACATGGTTGGTAGGATTGATGTAGGTGACCACTTAACGTTGCTTCGTACTAAATATCTTAGCTCTGGGCCATATGGTTTAAGAGAAGATGATTTTTTAAGTCTTTTTTTAGCTCGGCTGTTTTCGCCATATGATTTCAGGGCTTTGGTTCATTTTTGTTGGTTGCCATGGAAACCAAAATGAAAAAAAAAATAATAGAAAAAAATAATTAAAAGATCATCTCCTCAGAAACCGTATGCTCTATGAGGCTGAGAGTTTAATGAAATATATCACCATATTTGCCTTTACAGGCTTGTGTTTTTTTATGAAATTCGGCTCTTTAGTTTGGTTGCTAGATTTTTCGTAGACTTGTAATGGGGAAAATTGAAGAAAGGCATTAACTGCCAAGCCTTTGCAGATGTCTGGACACAACTGTCACAGAAATGTTCCTTAACTAATCTACCATCTGCCATATGATTTTATGGCTTTTGTTCATTTTTACTGGTTGCCATGGAAACCAAAATGAAAAAAAATTATAGCAAAAAATAATTAAAAAATCGCCTCCTCAAAAACCGTATACTCTATAAGGCTGAGAGTTTATGGAAACATTCACCATATTTGCCTTTACAGGTTTTATGTTTTTTTATGAAATTCTGCTCTTTAGTTAGAAGCCTCCGTGGTGCAGTGGTTACGCTACTCGCCTTGTAAACCAGGGATCGCAGGTTCGATCCCGGGCTTCTCCAGACTTTCGGATGAGTCTTTAAACCGAGGTCCCGTCTCCGCATGACCTTAGCTGTTGGTGGGACGTAAAACTAAAACTCACTCACTCTGCTCTTTAGTTTGGTTGCTATGGCAACCTAGATTTTCTATATACGGAGAAAATTGAAAAATGGCATTAATTACCAAACCTTTGCAGATATTTTGACACAACCTTGATAGAAATGTTCCTTAAGCAATCTACCATCTGCCATATGATTTTAGGCCTAATGCTCATTTTTACTGGTTGCCATGGAAACCAAAATGAAAAAAAAATAGAAAAAAACTACTTATAAATCATCTCCTCAGAAACCATATGCTCTATTAGGCTGAGGTTTACAGGTTTTGTGTTTTTTTTATGAATTCTAGCTCTTTAGTTTGGTTGCTATGGCAACTTAGATTTTCCATTGAGTTATAATGGGCAAAATTCAAAAAGGGTATTTACTGCCACGCCTTTGCAGATATTTTGACAAAACTTTCATAGAAATGTTCCTTAAATAATCTACCATCTGCCATATGATTTTAGGCCTATTGCTCATTTTTACTGGTTTCCATGGAAACCAAAATAAAAAAAAAATACAAAAAAATACTTACAAAATCATCTCCTCAGAAACAGTATGCTCTATGAGGCTGAGTGTTTATGGAAATATTCACCATATTTGCTTTTTCAGGTTTTGAGATTTTTTTATGAAATTCGGCTCTTTAGTTTGGTTGCTACGAGTGGCAACTTAGAGTTTCCATTGACTTATAATGAGGAAAATTAAATAAAATGGAATTTATTGTTATAATGACAAAACTTTCTTAGAAATATTTTTAACAATCATCTATCTATCTGCTGTATGATTTTATGCCAACTGGTCGCTTTTATTGATTGCCATGGAAACCAAAATGTGCCCAAAAAAAGAATAAAAACACACTTAAAAATAGTCTTCTAAAAACGATATGCTCTATGAGCCTGAGAGTTTATGGAATTATTCACCATATTTTCCTGAACAGGTCTATGTGTTTTTAGCTCACCTGTCATGTAATGAGGAGGTGAGCTTTTGGGATCACTTTTCGTCCGTCATCCGTCGTGCGTGAATGCGTGCGTGCGTAAACAATTTCTTCAAACGACATCTCCTCCTAAACTTGACCAAACTTCACAGGAATGGGCCTTAGGTAGTCCCCTTTCAAAATGGTTCCGGTCCGTTGCACATCAAGGCCCCGGGAGCCAAAAATATACTTATTTTAATGAAAACTTAAAAAAAAGTCTTCTCTGAAACACAGGATTCTTCGTCTCTGCGTGAAAAACATGGGTGTGTGATGTAGCGATTTCCTTCACCATCACCTGATATTTATACAGCGCAAAAACATGCTAATATAATTTTGACCCCCATAAACCCCCACATTTATACAGAAAACTCGTGTTTGCAGGGATATCCATTATTTCTGATCAAAATATAGAATGTGGGTACTCGTTAGAACCGCCTCGCCGAGGCGGTTCAACGAGTATTCACAATCTATGTTTTGTGCAGAAATGTTTTATCTGAGAATTTTCATTTTTGATGGTCCAATTTTCAATATGTTGAAAAGACATGTTTTCAATATATATTTTCTATATACAGTAAAATTCCTATATTAACACGACCTTTGGGACTGTTCAAATGTGGTCTTAAATACCACTGTTGAACGGTTCTAAAGGCGGACTATTATTAGAAGACAATGAGTGAGGAACACAGAGAGAAATAGTAAGTGAAACTTTCTCAAAAGCTTTTAAAAGCAGATTTTGCCATAATTTTAGCTGGTTTTAATAGCGGAATTTTACTATATGAGCCCCGCCAAGCGCATTTGTGTCTTCGAACATTCCGTCATGACAAATTTTGCATGCCCAGGCATTCAGAGGGGCCAGGGATATGGCCTTCTGTCTGAAGGTTCCTTTTGATTCACTGCTTGTATGAGCGAGCAGCGAAGGTTCTGGCGAGACTGCGTGGATGCGAAGGCTCGCCTGAACCTTCGCTGCTCGCATAGGCGATAAGTACCAAAATCGCTTGACGAGGCCCATATCATGAAAAGGCACATTTTCGTAATGAATTAGGAGATAATTCGGCCCATATATATTGTTTGGAATACAGGAGTCTCTGTCACTACATTCAGAAAAGTTGCGCATGTGATGTAGCGATTATTCTTTCGTCATCCCCAAATAGTGTCTTGAAGTCTTCCTTCATAGTATCTGAAAACACGGACATAAATTGTTGGTTTTCGTTTTATAGCCATTCGTCAACGGAGTTGTAAAAGGAATTTGCAACATTAACCCGATGATTTTCCTCCCCAAATGACAATTTTCAATACAGTTACCCCAGCTCTAATTCAATTACATCTGTATTCATTTGTTAAAACATTGTACAATCTGCAAATTTTATAGCCCTAAATAGTCTCATTATTTGTTTTTTACGAAGTTCGGTGCTGATATCATTGGATGTCGCGTGTGCAAGTTAAACCGACAACGATTTCTTTATTTAAAGACATGGAGGTAATAGTTCTTTTGATTCTTGAGTGAGTGAGTGAGTGAGTGATTGTTTTAGTTTTACGTCCCACCAACAACTAAGGTCATACGGAGACGGGACCTCGGTTTAAAGACTCATCCGAAAGTCTTGAGAAGCCCGGGATCGATCCTGCGACCCCTGGTTTACAAGGCGAGTAGTGTAACCACTGCACCACGGAGGCTTCTATTTTGATTCTTGAAGAGAAATATTTGATCATATTCTCCGCTGACAGAATATTTGCCTGAGCCTTTAGGCGGGTTACTCTCTAGAGAGGGATATTTGGAAAATAGGGACCGGGCTTATGTGCTGGGGAACTTGCAAAAAGTGAAGACACAAATTAGACACCGCAGAGGTGACTTCTGATGGGCGCCTGCACTGTTTGCTTAAGATATTAAATCCCCGGTCAGCGCAATTTTCCCAGCCTACCCAGAGAGACAATCGGTCAATCAGTGCTGTCAGCGCTTCTTCTTTTGGTTTTACGGCTCTTTCAAGGCTATTTCAATTATATCGAGCCGGTCCATAACCAAAGGTGCGCGAAAATCTGAGTACCCGGTGAAAAACCAGCTGACCATTCGTTGCAGAACTTGGCGTAACACGTGTGATCTTAGCAAGGCTCGAACCACAGCGATCTAAGGATTAACAGCCAGCGCTCTTATCCACTAGACAAAAGAAGCCAATGTCAGTGCTTTGATCTATATGGGCCCCGTCAAGCGATTTTGGTACTTATCGCCTATGCGAGCAGCAAAGGTTCAGGCGAGCCTGCGCATCCGCGCAGTCTCGCCAGAACCTTCGCTGCTCGCTCATACAAGCAGTGAATCAAGAGGAACCTTCAGACAGAAAGCCATGTCCCTGGCCCCTCTGAATGGCTGTGCATGCGCAGTTAAAATTTGTCATGACGGAATGCTCGAAGACACAAATTCGCTTGGCGGAGCTCATATAATATGATGAACATCATCAGTGCTACAACCAGGAATTATCGTACTACAGGAACTGTCGATCCCATTTTTGATAGGCTTCGATTATTTCCCTTTGATCGGCCATCTTACCTGTGTAAGCTAGGGTGTAGTCATACACCTACACACAAGCATTTCGCGACTCGTTAGTTTATTTGTTTGTTTGTATTTGAGTTTAACGGCCCTGTCAACTTTATTTTTGGTCATTTTTGAGCCGGTCAGTTTACCTATACGCACGTTTTCTGGGCAGGCTTATACGTAAGCGGATAACCAGTAAAGTGCACATTCTTAACTGACAACTGCCCTTCTTGAATCAGCGGAAGGGAGAGAATGGCCGTAGAAAAGATTTCATGATCAATCTCCACGAAAGAATGTTGCCGACCCCGGCAGGTATCGAACCCGCGTCCTCCTGATCACCAGTCAGACGCGCATCCGACTGATCTACCGCGACCGGTTCGCCGGCTCGTTAGACGCGATAATATATATGTGGGGGGGGGGGGGGGGCTCGAAAGAAGAGGTAACAGATTATTTTTCGAGCCACAAAATATCTTGCATAGATTTGCGTGGGTGGGGACGGGTGTGTGTGGGAGGAGGGGGGGGGGGGGGGCTATTAGTAAGATATAGTAAAACTTCGATGGCTCGAACACCGATGTTTTTTTTTTTTTTTTGGTTTGGGTTTAACGGCCCTTTCAAGATTATTTCACTCATATCGAGCCGATCGTTAATCAGAGGTGGGCGAAAACCGGAGTACCCGGAGAAAAACCACCTGACCTTCCGTTGCAGAACTTGGCGTCTCACACGTGGCCCGAGCGAGGCTCGAACCTACGGCGGTGAGAGACCTAATGACTAAGAGTCAGCGCTCTTATCCACTAGGCCACAGAGGCCCGTACTCGAACACCGATGGCTCGTTTACCATGGATTAGTCGAACCCGTTCATGAACCACTAACGAAATCCTCTACATATAAGAAATAGTGGGGGTATAATTAAGGGGATTTTAGTCTTATCTTGCAAATGTATGCTGTGTGTACTCATTAGAATCACCTCGATGAGGCGATTCTAATGAGTACACACAGCATACATATTCATTATCGAACACCGAAAAGATGTGTTAAAGTATCTCGTTATGCCTCCTGACAGTAACCTCAGTGGCTCGAACTACCCCTGTCTCGAACAGATTTTCGAGGTCCCAAAGGTGTTCGAGCCATTGAAGTTCGACTGTACATCTCAATCAGGCTGTCTATAAACTAGCCCCTACTATTAACTAGCTTGGCACTCAAATAAGACAATTTAGCCACGGCACGTGATTTCTCTGCCAAATACTGTAAAATTCCAATATTAAGACCCTCTTCGGGACTGTTCTAGAAGACCACATTTAGGACTGTTCTAAAGTGGTCTTTACGGCTACTTTTGAACAGTTCCTAAGGTGGTCTCTTATGAGGAGACACTGAGTGTAAAAAAACGCAAAGGAAGAATAACTGAAACATTTTCAATTAGCTTTTAAATGCACATTTTGTCTTAATTTCAGGTGGTCTTAATAGCAGGATTTTACTGTATATATTGTAGACACTGACATTTTTCAGTTCGGAATAAGCAGTTAAAAAATACTTGTAGTCAAATGATAAAACAGAATCCCAGGATTGTGATCATTCCATATGAAATTTATGAAACTCGCCGAAGGCTCGTTTCATACATTTCAAAAAATATTCACTCATGAGATCCTATATGTAGGGACTTATGTAAATACTGGGACAGAGATGGAAAGACATTGAAATAACCCATGGAATAGTTGGGATACTCTATTGCAATACTCTTGTGAAATAATTTCTGCCCTGATTCCCTCCCTTCCACTGTAAATTAGATTTTTTCGTGTACCGTATTGAGGCTCCGGTAAGATAAAATAAAATTCTGTAAAGGCGTTGTAACGCGAAACAAAAGGCGTAATAACGGAAAAAATGTGTAGAATAGCAAAACAAAAGGCGCAGTAACGCCAATCAAAAGGCGAAGCTACGCGAAAAAAGGCGTAGTAACGCAAAAGAGAGGTTTAGGAACGCGAAAAAGGCGTAGTAACGCAAAAGAAATGCGTAGTAACGCGAATCAAAAGGCGTAGTAACGCAAAAGATTGTCGTAGTAACGCGAATTAAAAGGCGCACACTGTAAAAAAATTAGTGTTAATTATACCTGCGGGCAGAGTAAAGTTTACACTAAAACTCGTGTGAATTCGACCCATACACCATTTTGGGTGTAAAGTGTAACTTTGAGTAACAATACACTGATAACTTGTATAGTTTAATCAAAATTTGGTGTAGAGCTGCAAATTTGGTGTTTGATGTAACGATTCTGTAAAACAAGTGTTACGTTTCGTATCAATTGGTGTTTGAAATAATTACACTATTTATGGTGTAACGTTTGCTACAAAATAGGGTAATTTTTGTCATACTACAGGGTAACATTTTTTGAAGGGCGGTGTTACTGTGAACATTACACCTTGTCGGAGTAACTAAATATCGGTGTAATATTTCTTCAAATGACGGATAATATTTTGTTATCTTCAGTGTAAAAAAGGAATTACTCTTTGAGAGGGTTATCTCTCCAGCTTATCGGTACTTTGCTGCACCAATACTGGTGTTTTGTTTCATCGTAACGTAAGCTAACGTTTCTTGTCGAATCGTGTAACTAGTCGTATAAAATAAGATGCGTTATATGTACGACATACGTTAACCTAATGTACAATTGTGCCAAGTACCATCAACATATCTGAAAGGGTATTTGAGATAAAGAGATGAAAATGGTATATTATTGTTGGGGTGGGGATAACTAAAATATCAGGTCAACAAAGTGTGGTAAAGTTGTTCGTAATTGACTGCTCAATATGTCCGTAACCCTTGTCTTGCTGTGTACCGTGAAAATCCTAAAAATTCGGACACCTTGAGGACTTCCTGTAATATGTTCTATAAAAGGGTTATCCTTTGGAAGCAAGGAATTCACCACAGAAGTGAAATTATGAAGTGTACATTTTTTCTGGGCCAGACTAGCTAGTTTCGGCCAATTAGGCCTCATCAGTGACCCTCAGATATTTTCAAAATTCCACAATGGAATCAATGATCCCAAAGGACAAGAAAATATAATCTACACTATGATGTAGGGCAGGGAGACGTTTTACCGCCATCACACATTCCCACACACCCACCATCTCCTAATTTTCTTAAGAAATTTGTTTCACGATCCAGCAAGGAGTACAAAAGGTGCAGACGGAATGGCAAACAGTGTAGACCCTGATCAGACTGCTCCTTCAGGAGCAGTCTGATCTTGGTCTGCACTGCTTGCTTAGGCCTGTCTGTCCCAGTACTTATGATCATTACGGTAAATTAATTTTGCCACACCCATTTCTGATTATCGACCAATTGAGATACTCGATATAATGTTTTCGTACTATTCACAAACTGAATAACAGTGTAGATCCTGATCAGATGGCATCTGATCTGGATCTGCACCGTTTGCAAAGGTAAAGATTGTTGTATCCAGCAGGATAGGGGTAAATAGTGATGATCGCAAAACAAACAAACAAACAACAGCGCAGGGTCCCAATCAGTTAGGAGCAGTCTCGCTGTTTTTGGTTCCTTCTATTTAGGTCGCGTTTAACCCATGACATGGTGCATTCAGCTCGTTAGTTTTATACTACACGGGTGGTAATCAGGGGAACTAGCTCGAAAATGAGTCAATGGAAATGTGTTCCCTCGACACATCCGGGAACTCTCGAGCTAGCTCCATCACCAGGAAACTTGTAAACAAAGGTAGGTCTCGAAGAGTTTTATCACCATTTTGTTTCTTTGTAAGCTATTTATACAAAAATCCGACAATGCAGTGCCACATAGAAATGATTTTACTTTGTACCCCGCCAGAATTTGCCATGGAAATTTGCGGCGCTAGGGTATGAATGAAAGGAAACTTTTTATCACGGACCTGAATGATTGTCAATTTATGTCAACACGGAGATTTTGGCCGAAGATTTTTCATTTTCCGTCAAAAGTACGCCCTTCACACCCCAGAAGCAACATTCCCTAGTGAAATGAAACATGAAAAAAATTAAATAAGCCAACAATTTTGGCCGTGCTTATGTAACTTGCGACTTATGACGAAAGTACTGTCCGAGCTAGTCTTCTCGACAAGGAGCTAGTTCACTCGACATGGAGATATGCCCCCAAAAAACGAAGATGAAACATTCATTAGTTATCTGGGGCCTGATTCGAAGTCTTTCTATGGTCCCATCCTGTTTATCCAACTAGTTTCTTTACCTCTGGCTAGTGGGGTAAAAAGATACTATGCCCGCAAGACGTCCCCTAGTCGTTTCTCCCAAGTCGTTTCGGCCCCATTTTGCACCCCTAGTTGTTTCGCCCCCAAAGCCTGGCATTTTCGCCCCCTTAGTCGTTTCGCCCACCTAGTTGCTTCGCCCCCTCCCCATTTAGAACGGATCAATGGATGGATGGAAATTAGATGTATGGATGGATGGATGAATGAATGGATTGACGGATGGCAATACGTGAGTGGGTATTTGGATATGATCATAAGACCAATGAATCCAGAATTCCACCATCGAAGATATATGGTATTCCGGATTCATTTCCATGGATTGGAGGCGGAGACAATTCAGAAGACTAAAGACTGGGACATGTTCGAAATCTCTTGTCCGAATTATTCTCTGTTACATGTAATTGTGAGAAACCTGTACTGTTCATAATTGACGTGCATCTTGTGGTTAAATGGAATACTGTTCGCATATAAGGTGAAATCCGAGGCCGCACGTGAGGAAAACTTGGTTGAGCCTTGGATTAACTGGTTAGCTCTAGGCGATTAACCGTTACTACTTGTTATTGACCTGAGACTGGTGAACTCTATTAACATAATTTCACACCCGACTGAATGCATGTATTTATCTTCGCTGTCTCCCGAAAATGGCGATATTGTTATTCAATACATAGAGGTCGGTAAATGGGTCGAAATTCACGGGATGCCGAAAATTCACGAGAAGTTTACGAAAGCCGACGTATTAGGCGATAACATTGACTAATTTATTCCTTGCATAAAGGTCATTTTTAGGCCAATTTGTTCGAACTATACTACCTTTTATCCGTCTGGTCTCAGTTTTACGTGAAAACCGGTGGTCCATCCAAAACAATTAAGTGGCGAACCAATTTTCAAAAATGTAACTGTCCAAATTTTAAATTTCATCTCATTAAGACGAATAATAAAAATATCCCCATATGGTGCAATGATATTTTTCATGCATTTCTGACAGATAAAAACTTAACATTGGATAATTATTCCTTATAAGTTTACTTAATGTGAACAAACCTGAATGACATATCTTTACATAAAAAGTAGAAGAAAGTTTACTTACTTAAATGTTTAGGAAAAACTTCCGGTTTTCGCACAAAAGTCAAATTATCTGAGACGAGTCACAGTATACATGCAAAGTATGTATAGTGCGCTAAACTTATAGGGTATACGACGAGATATTTCAGCATCTTTCTTAATATAGCAAAGTTGGAGTGCATGGATTCATTCATGTTGGTATATTAAAAGTAACTGGGTAATTTTCAATAGACACTGGACAAAGCCTGTCCCAACAATTTACATGCGCTTCCATCGAAGACTGACCAGTCTGCACATCTGTTCAGTCTGAGGGGGCGAAAAGACCAGGCTTTGGGGACGAAACAACTATGGTGCAAAATAGGGGCGAAACGACCAGGGAGAAACGACTTTGTGTGTGTGTGTGGGGGGGGGGGGGGGGTGGCGAACGTCCTGGGGCATAGTATCCTGTTACCCTACTAGTCAGAGGTATAGAAACCAGTTGGAAAAACAGGGTGAGACCATAGAAAGCAGCGAATCAGGCCCCAGTCATCTGATGAATATTTCATCTTCGTTTTTTGGAGAGAACTATCTCCATGTCTAGTGAACTAGCTCCTTGTCGAGAAGATTAGCTCGGACAGTAATTTCGCCATAAGTCGCAAGTTACTTAATCACGGCCAAAAAGTTTGCTTATTTCAAACTTACCATGTTTCATTTCACTAGGGACGTTGCTTCTGGGGAAAATGTCAAAATCGCCGTGTTGACATTAATTGACAATTTTTCAGGTCCGTGATAAAAAGTTTCCTTTCATTCATACTCCAGCGCTGCAAATTTCCATGGCAAATTCTAGCGGGGTATAAAGTTAAAACATTTCTATGATTTTTTTTTTTATAAATATACCTTACAAAGACAAAAATGATGATAAAACTCTTCGAGACCTACCTTTGTTTACAAGGTTTCTGGTGATGGAGCTAGCTCGAGAGTTCCCGGCTGTGTCGAGGGAACAAATTTCCATTGACTCATTTTCGAGCTAGTTCCCCTGATTACCACCCGTGAACCTAGCGCTCATCAAGATATGTCGACAAATCTATGCAATGACAGCCATTGTAAACACCACTTCATACAGAAGAAGAGAGGGGGTAGGGCTAGAGAAGTCATTTCACATTATAAAAACACGCCTATACAAATGCATTGTAAACTTTACCACCGCAAAAATGAAATTTTAAGATGAAAATTTGCAATATTTTTCTTATTTCTGCTCAAAATATAGATTGTGGTTACTCGTTAGAACCGCCTCGATGAGGCGGTTCTAACGGGTACCCACAATCTATATTTTAGAGCAGAAAAAAGAAAAATAAGGTTTACCCCTGTAAACCCCAGTTTTACTATATAAAAGTGGGGTTCAAGGTGGTAAACATTGTATACGCGTGTTTTTGTGATGATCTCAATGTTGAATAAAAGTCCCTCAAAATTGGAAGCAACGTCTCCAAAATGACCTAAATGGTGTTGACGGGAACATTAAACCTTAATTCAAACAGACAAACAAGAAGAGTGGATGCTAACAAGTCCAACATAGAGTTAATTTGATTTTTCTGTGCAACATCGATTTTTATTTCACCGAATGAACACCAAACGATGTATTTCACAAGTGGAGAAGCCACGAGCGAAAACATGTCTTTTGGTGCTCATGAGTGAGATAAAAATTTGGTATTTGGTTTCATTGGGCGGCAGGGATCGAGATGTCATTTTATCACAATGTCGGTTAGAAGTCCAACAAAACTGGAAGCAACGTCTCCAAAATTACCTAAATAGTGTTGACGGGGACGTTAAACCTCGACTCAAACAAAGAAAGACAGAGACGTTTAAACAAGAGAGAGAGAGAGAGAGAGAGAGAGAGAGAGAGAGAGAGAGAGAGAGAGAGAGAGAGAGAGAGAGCAGACAGAAAGAGAGAGAGAACGAGAGAGAGAGAGAGAGAGAGAGAGAGAGAGAGAGAGAGAGAGAGAGAGAGAGAGAGAGAGAGAGTAAAACAAATCAGAACAAACTTAAATGAGACACAGAGAGAGATAGAGAGAGTAAAACAAAACAGAACAAACTTAAATTAAACAAACTTCTGGCAAAGTATCGTACGCCTTCAAAAAAAGACAATTCTTTCAAAAATATGTCGTCTCCTATATCAATAGGAATCTACAGGGATCTATCCTTCGAGAAAAGAATTTACTCATCTGGAGCAAATTCTTTTCTTTTAGATTTGATTGTTTGATTTTAGGTTTAACGTCCCCGCCAACACTTTAAAGGTCATTTTTGAGATGTTGCTTCCAATTTTGTGGGACTTTTACCCGACATGGAGATGAAATGACATCTCAATCCCTGTCGCCCAATGAAACCAATAGGGTTTACAAGCATGGACGGTCCGACTCGTGCGCACCGCTTTGCCTGGGCAACCTTAGATCCTCTAAGCGGTTAACCAGTACTCGTGTGCGGGTCGGATTCAGCTCTGCGTGGAAACATCATGCAGCCCATATATTTCTTCAAGCCCCGATGGGCGGGGGTCGTTTCTTTTAGAGTAGCTCCCTTTTGTAGAGATAAAAGTTCTATAAAAGGAGTAATCCTTCGGAAGCAAGGCCTACAACGCAGAATTGAAAACCGTAGAGTGTACAAGTAATTTTCTGGGCCAGCCTGGCTAGTTTCGGCCAATAAAGCCTCATCAGTGACCTTCAAATATTTTCAAATTTCCGCAGTGCATTCAATTAACTCAAAAGACTAGAGAAAATAATTCACACTTTGTTGAAGGGCAGGGAGACTGACTCGGAATACACATCACGAAAACACGTTTTAAAATTTTACCACTTAAACTTGAAAAGTTTCAGATAAAAACATTTCTTCATATTTCTACTGGGAACATAGAGTGTGAGAACTCGTTAGGACCACCTCGGCGAGGCGGTTCTAACAAGTACCCACAATCTATGTTTTTGAACAGAAACAAGTGAAGTAGTGTATACCCATCCCAGCTTTACGATGTGAAAGTGGGGTTTAAGGGGTTCAAAATTAAATAGGCGGGTTTTCGTAATGATGAGAGAGAGAGAGAGAGAGAGAGAGAGAGAGAGAGAGAGAGAGAGAGAGAGAGAGAGAGAGAGAGAGAGAGAGAGAGAGAGAGAGAGAGAGAGAGAACAAAGCATGAAGTTGTATAAGTTAGTTCCCTTGTAAAAATGACGGAATAATACATAAAGCGTACCCATTCTCCTTAAAACCGTTTGCTTTTAACAAATTAGATAAATGAAAGAGTTGATTAACCAAAACAAAAAGTATTCAGACTTCAGCTATTGGAAGCCTGTCAATTGCATTTGAGAATGAAGGCATTCAGATGCTGTTGTTAAAATTAAAAGAAATAGACAATCTGCTTTTCATGCCCTTATAAAAGTTCACTTGACTTTTACAATATTTTCTTGAACTTTCACAGAGGAAGCTCTCAACAGGGAAGCAAATTTGGGCAATACAATGCATTTTCATATATTTACAAGTCCAGTGTAAAGTCTACTGTAAACGTTTAGAAAACAATGTAGTTCATACTTCTATGAACGCATCGAATTACCTGATTTTCAGTGACGTCAAATGACGTCAGTCTAAACCATGGTTCTCCACGGGCGTTGGCGACAAAGCTGTTCATCTCTTTGTAGTAAACAGTGTGTAAATGTTTTTCAACTTTAAAAGTTTGCCCTATAAGCATTTTTTCGCCGAGTGATGAGGGGTAAAGAATGTAAATGTAAAAAATAAACCTATTTTTTTTTCTTTTCATGAAAGTATGAACGACAGCGGGTCGCTGGCAATGTTTACATGAGCCCTTTCGGGGTTCATTTACTTCGCACGCGACCCGTTGCGTTCATACTTTCATGAACAGCAGAAAAATAAAAATCATTTCTTAAATGACGTCGCTGTTTTGTAGTGGATAACGTCGTGTAATAAATATCGTATGACCACACGTGTAATAACACTTAGGTGGGAAAAAGAAACGTCTTGACGAAGTCCTTGTAAACAATGCATTTTCTGTTGAAGAAATGTCTCTTTTCCAGTTTAGAATATCTTATGATAAACATAATCTTACACTCGTGGTCATTTCATATGAAGTTCATGAAACAAACCAAAGGCCGGTTTCATTTCTAATTTCTATTAAATGGCCATTTGTGTATCTTTACCCCCACCCCAACTTTTGGGTATAAACTATTTTCTTAATGTCCAATTTCTTCTTATATGAAAGTGAAGCAAGATAGTGGACTCGATGTTTCACTTTAACATTTTTCATTTCAATCATGACTCAGACTAATAGAACTACCCTTAGTAAGAAATATGATCATATTAAAGAGGCAAATGAATATTTAATAACTTCTTTTTGTATAATTTCTTATTCAAAATGTTGCTAATGACAATCTTTCATAGTCTTGCATTATCCCTGTCAGTTGTGAAATGGGTGGTGGTGGTGAGTGGAAAGGCGGGGGTTGAGCTAAACTGGCCAGGATATCTTTACCCCCATCCACACTTTTGGGTATAAACTATTTTCTTAATGCCCAATTTCTTCTTATATGTAACTGAAGTAAGATAGTAGACTCATAATCTTGCATTATCCCTGTCATTTGTCAGTGGTGGTGGTGTGTGGAAAGGCGGGGGTGAAGATATCCACCCCGGGGTAAAGCTAAACTTGCCATGATATCTTTACCCCCATCCCCACCTTTAGGTATAAACTATTTTATTAATGCCCAATTTCATTTTTTTATATATGAAACTGAAGCAAGATAGTGGACTCGATGTTTCACTTAAACATTTTTGTTTCAGTCATGACACTAATAGAACTACCCTTAGCAAGAAATATGACCATATTATAGAGGCATATGACTGTTTAATAACTTCATTTTGTTTATTTTCTTAGTCAACACCTTACTTATGACAATCTTTCATAATCATGCATTATCCCTGTCACTGAGTTGTGAGTGGTGGTGGTTGTGTTGGCGTGTGGCAAGGCAGGGGTGAAGATATCCCGGCTGGGATATCTTGCCCCCCGGGGGTAAAGCTAAACTGGCCAGGATATCTTTACCCCCATCCCCCATTTGGTATTAACTATTTTCTCAATGCCAAATTTGTTCTTATATGTAACTGAAGTAAGATAGAGACCCAATGTTTCACTTTAACATTTTTCGTTTCAAGCATGCCTCTGACTAGCAGAAAAACCCTTAGTAAGAAATATGACCACATTACAGAGGCAAATGACTATTTAACCGAGACATGCACATTTCTCAATAATGGAAGGTACATCTGATGTCCAATGGTTTATGGTTGACATTACGTTACCACAAGCTAGCCTGCATGTATCAGGATTTCACACCTCTACCATTGCTCATGGGTGGGGGTAAAGATATCCTGGCTGCGATACCTTCACCCCCTGGGGGCAAAATAGCCCGGCTGGGATACCTTCGACCCCACACTTCGAAAAACCTAAACAAGCACACTTATACCATATAAGTTGCATGAATCAGTTTTTCACAACTTCTACCATTGCTCATCTGTGGGGGTGCAGATATTCTGGCTGGGATAGCGTGATCCCTCCCCCAAACTCCAAGCACACTTCTCAACAATGGAAGGTACTACTGATGTCCAATGGTCTATGGTTGACATAAAACTACCACAAGCTAGCTTGCATGAATCAGGATTACACATCTCTATCAGTGCTCATGGGTGGGGGTAAAGATATCCCGGCCGGGATACCTTCTCCCCCCGGGGGGGGGGGGGCAAAATATCCTGGCTGGGGTAGCTTGACCCCCACCCTTCCAGCATTTCGAGAAACCCAAACATGCACACTTATACCATGTAGCTTGCATGTATAAGTTTTTCACAACTTCTACCATTGCTCATAGGTGGGAGGTGAAGATATCCCAGCCAGGATAGTGTGACCCCACCCCAAGATCCAGACTTCTACCATTGCGCATAGGTGGGGGTGAAGATATCCCAGCTGGGATAGTGTGACCCCCACCCCACATCCAGACCTTGGAAAACCCAAACAAGCACACTTCTCAACAATGAAGGTACTACTGATGTCCAATGGTCTATGGATAACATAACATTAACACAAGCTAGCTTGCATGAATCAGGATTTCACACCTCTACCATTGCTCATGGGTGGGGGTAAAAAATCCCGGCTGGGATACCTTCATCCCCGGGGGGCAAAATATCCCGGCTGGGATACCTTCACCCCCACGCTCCCAGTATTTCGAAAAAACCCAAACAAGCACACTTATACCATATAAGTTGCATGAATCAGTTTTTTCACAACTTCTACCATTGCTCATCGGTGGGGGTGCAGATATCCCGGCTGGGATAGCGTGACCCCACCCCACAACCAGACTTTGGAAAACCCAGACAAGCACACTTTTCAACAATGAAAGGTACTACTGATGTCCAATGGTCTATGGTTGACATAACACTACCACAAGCTAGCTTGCATGAATCAGGATTTCACATCTCTACCATTGCTCATGGGTGGGGGTAAAGATATGCCGGCCGGGATACCATCAACCCCGGGGGGACAAAATACCCTGGCTGGGGTAGCTCGACCCCCACCCTTCCAGCATTTCGAAAAACCCAAACAAGCACACTTGTACCATAGAGTTCGCATGAATAATTTCTTCACAAACAGAACATTGCTCATGGGCCAAAATTGCCCATAGACCATTGCTCAAGGGTGGGGGTGAAGATATAATGGCTGGGATAGCATGACCCCTCCCCACATCCAGACTTTGGAAAACCCAGACAAGCACACTTCTCAACAATGGAAGGTACTACTGATGTCCAATGGTCTATGGTTGACAAAACATTACTGTTGTATCATGTACTTTTACTTGCTCCAAATATACTTACCTACATCTGATTCATTCTGCTTTAACCTACTGCACATACTCTAACTTTTACTCCCAGCATCCCAGACAAGCTCATGCGGCATCTGTTAAATAGATTTAGAAACATGCACTTGTCTTAATTTACTGTGTACCCCACGCTTTGTGGACAGTCGGACAGACATTCAAACAATTACCACAAGCTAGCTTGCATAAATCAGGATTGCACATCTCTACCATTGCTCATGGATGGGGGTAAAGATATCCCGGCCGGGATACCTTCACCCCCGGGGGGGGCAAAATATCCTGGCTGGGTTACCTTCACCCCCGCCCTTGCAGCATTTCGAAAAACCAAAACAAACACACTTATACCATATAGCTTGCATGAATCAGTTTTTCACAAATTCTAAAATTGCTTATGGGTGGGGCTTTTGTTGAAACATCGCTTTTTGCAGTATCTGATCTGACCCCACACTGTTTGCAATTTTGGGTTTCCCATCGGAAATGGGACAAATGTATGGTTCAGCATGAACTTAGGACAATTAAAGAGCAGACAGAAGAACTGTATCTGGAGTTATATTCAACAACGATATAGAAACGGCCCCGCCCATTGGCGCTTGAAGAAATAGATGGGCTGCATGATGCTTCCACACCGAGCTGAAACAAACAGCACACAAGTACTGGTAAACCGCTGAAAGATTGTCAAAAGCAACATTTTAAATAAGAAAATATACAAAAAGGAGTTATTTAAATATTAATTTGCCTCTATAATATGGTCATATTTCTTACCAAGGGTAGTTCTATTAGTCCGAGTCATGATTGAAACAAAAAATGTTTAAGTGTAACATCGAGTCCACTATCTTGCTTCAGTTACATATAAGAAGAAATTGGGCATTGAGAAAATAGTTTATATCCAAAAGTTGGGGTGGGGGTAAAGATATCCTGGCCAGTTTAGCTTTACCCCCGGAGGTAAAGATATCCCAGCCAGGATATCTTTACCCCCGCCTTTCCACTCATCACCACCACCCATTTCACAACTGACAGGGATATTGCAAGATTATGAAAGATTGTCATAAGGAACATTTTGAATTAGAAAAAATACAAAAGGAAGTTATTAAACTAGAATCGCGTAGTCGATGGTGCACCATCGCAAATACCCGCTTTTTCTATGGACAACACACTTAGAAATGCATGTGCACACTGAATAGGACGGTTGAGAAGTTACATTCACAAGCCTTTTCTAAGAAATTTGACCTTTGACCTCACCCCATGACTCCACGGGGGCCAGATAAAAATTTCGACACCTTCATGCACATCTGCAGTCCCCAAGCAATGTATGTACCAAGTTTGGTCACTGTAGGTAAAGAAATAAAAAAGGAGTTGCATTCACAAGCCTTTTCTTAGAAATTTGACCTTTGACCTCACCCCATGACACCAGGGGGTCAGATGAAAATTTCGACACCTTCATGTACATCTGCAGTCCCCAAGCAATGTATGTACCAAGTTTGGTCACTGTAACTAAAGAAATAAAAAAAGTAGTTGCATTCACAAGCCTTTTCTTAGAAATTTGACCTTTGGCCTCACCTCATGACCCCAGGGGTCAGATGAAAATTTCGACACCTTCATGCACATCTGCAGTCCCCAAGCAATGTATGTACCAAGTTTGATCACTGTAGGTAAAGAAATAAAAAAGTAGTTGCATTCACAAGAAACGTGACAGACAGAAGGACGGACGGACGGACGGATGGACGGACGGACGTCCGGACACCCGTGACGAAAATAATATATCCGTTTTTTTTTTTGTTTTTTTTTTTTCAAAAAACCGGGTATAATAATCATTTGCCTCTATAATATGGTCATATTTCTTACCAAGCCCGAGTCATGATTGAAACAAAAAATGTTAAAGTGAAACATCGAGTCCACTATCTTGCTTCACTTACATATAAGAAGAAATTGGGCATTAAGAAAATAGTTTATACCCAAAAGTTGGGGTGGGGATAAAGATATCCTGGCCAGTTTAGCTTTACCCCCGGGGGTAAAGATATATTTACGCCCACCTTTCCACTCAACACCACCACCCATTTCACAAGTGAGAGGGATTATGTAAGAATTTGAAAGATTGTCATAAGCAACATTTTGAATAAGAAAATATACAAAAAGAAGTAATTAAATAATCATTTGCCTCTATAATATGGTCATATTTCTTACTAAGGGTAGTTCTATTAGTCCGAGTCATGATTGAAACGAAAAATGTTAAAGTGAAACATCGAGTCCACTATCTTGCTTCACTTACATTTACCGGCACAGGTACCCGTGACAAAAATAATATATCCGTTTTTTTTTTCTCTCAAAAAAGCTGGTATAATAATCATTTGCCTCTATAATATAGTCATATTTCTTACTAAGGGCATTTCTATTAGTCTGAGTCATGATTGAAACGAAAAAAGGTTAAAGTAAAACATCGAGTCCACTATCTTGCTTCACTTACATATAAGAAGAAATTGGGTATTAAGAAAATAGTTTATACCCAAAAGTTGGGGTGGGGGTAAAGATATCCTGGCCAGTTTAGCTTTACCCCCGGGGGTAAAGATATCCAAGCCGGGATATCTTTACCCCTGCCTTTCCACTCACCACCACCACCCATTTCACAACTGACAGGGATAATGCAAGATTATGAAAGATTGTCATAAGCAACATTTTGAATAAGAAAATATACAAAAAGAAGTTATTAAATAATCATTTGCCTCTATAATATGGTCGTATTTCTTACCAAGGGTAAGAATATAAGAATCTGATGTGGGGTTCTGTTGTAGATGAGCGTTTCCAACCCGAGGGATGACCGTGCTGAGCGGAACCGAGGCTTCGCCGAGGTTCCGCTCAGCACGGTCATCCCGAGGGTTGGAAACGCCCATCTACAACAGAACCCCATATTGGATTCTTTTTCTTGCACAACACCTCCGGTTAGTTTTGACAGCTCGCACATGTATATTGTTTACAAAATAAATGTAGTGCGGAAGTAGTTCCGGCGGTTGAATAGAATTGAAGCGCATTTATGATAGTTGCCTGGGTCGGAACACCAGGGTCAGAACATAAATTTCTATCCCAGGGTAAAATCACGGATTTGCTTTTCTGGTGTGCAAGAAATATTAGTCCGAGTCATGATTGAAACGAAAAAAATGTTAAAGTGAAACATCGAGTCCACTATCTTGCTTCAGTTACATATAAGAAGATATGGGTATTAAGAAAATAGTTCATACCCAAAAGTTGGGGTGGGGGTAAACATATCCTGGCCAGTTTAGCTTTACCCCCGGGGTAAAAATATCCCAGCCAGGATATCTTTACCCAAGATATCCAGGGTGGGGGTAAAGATATCCCGGGATATCCTGACCCCCGGGGGTAAAGCTACCCAGGGGTCAAGATAAACTGGGACACCGGTTTTCGCCCATGATTAACGATCGGCTCGATATTAGTGAAATAATCTTGAAAGGACAGTAAAACCAAAATCACAACCCCCCCCCCACCCCCCCACGAAAAAAATAAATAAAATAAGTAAACTGATCGGCCCGATATTAACTAAATAATATTGACTGGGCCGTTAAATTATAAACCAAACCAGAACGATGTTATACTTCATGGCTCGTTGACTACCATTTTTAGATATTTATCCCCACGCTTTTAAAGAAAGCGTTCGGGGATATTGTGAACGCCTCCGTCCGTCTGTCCGTCCGTCACGCTATCTCCTCCTTAACCACTGGTCGGAATGTTACCAAATTTGGTACACAGCTTCCTTACATGACGAGGGCGTGCAATGTCACATTTATTTTTTGCCCCGCCCCAAGGGCCTTGGGCAGGGGTCAAAAGGTCAAATATCAATTAAATTCAATTTCAAAGTCAATTTTATAGATTTTGAATGATTAATGATATATGTAACACATATTGAACGGGATTTTGGCTGCGACCCCTGGGTCATGCCGCCCAAGGGGTTGGACTAGGGGGGGGGGGGGTCAAAATTCATATTTTACCGAATAAAGTCATATGGAATATCAAATTAAAGGGGGTGATTAGTAGAATACAATACAAGTAAACTTTTGACCCTGGGGTCAGATTGGGGCCCTGGGGGAGGGGTCAATGGATCAAAATTTAAGTTTTTTGGAACATAGTCATGTGGCATATCAAATTGAAGGGCATGGTTAGTAGAATATAATACAGGTAATATTTTGACCCTGGGGTCAAATTAGGGCCCAGGGTGAGGGGTTTTCGTTACTTGGCCCCTCTGTAGAAAGCGTGGGGATTTGCGATGGCGCGCCATCGACAGAATTCTAGTTTATAGTTTGAATTTCGTTTGAATAGCGTCACAGAGGCTGTTGTTATGGAACCCATTATCCGTGACCATTTGTTATGCCTATATTCATAAATCTATACCATTCAATCCCTTCTTTTCTCTTTATAAAGTATGTTTAAGTAAACAAAGAGTCTGGCTGAGTCCCCTGTGGACGCGCAGGTCTTATTGTAGGCGTTGTCATGCGTCGGCTCATTTTATATTTTCATTGCGGTTGGGCTAAACTGGTGTATGTAATATCGCAAGAACATTTTTCAGATGAAAGTTTGTGATTTGTTTCTTTTTTTTTTTTGTCCATACATAGATTGTGGGTGCTGGTGGCGGTTCTAACGAGTACCCATAACCTATGTCATGGAGAGGGAATAAGAAATAATTTTTACCGATGTAAACCCAAGTTTTCTCTGGACAGCCTTGTTATCATGATGGATTTTACTTCCCTTCTCAAAAGGAAGTTTGTTTGTTTGATTTGAGGTTAAATGTCCCCGTCAACACTATCTAGGTCATTTTGGAGACATTGCTTCCAATTTTGTGGGACTTTTACCCGACATTGAGATGAAATGACATCTCAATCCCTGCCGCCCAATGAAACCAATAGGGTTAATGCTAGGTTTACATTATGTTCCCGGCGGCCACGGCAATCACGTTTCAGGCCACCGTGGACAAAACGGGATAGACGTGAGACAACGCTGGGGGACGCGGTGGGCAAACGTGACAGACCGTGATTGCCGTGGATGCCGGGCCAGATTTTTAAACTGTCAAAAAATTTGCCACGGCAGTCACGGTGTGGATGAGAAACCTAGTAAGCCGTAGTAAAACGGGATGAACGCAACAAAACGTGACAGTACGTAATAGGCCGTAACAAAACTTCGAGGCGATCCGTAGGTGGACGGGAAGCATGTGTATTCCCCGGCATCTCACGGTCCTTTCAAGTTTTTCCACGTTCTGCTGCGTTTAGTGCGCGTTTTGTCACGGTTGCTTCACGGTTGCTGCGCGTTTTGTGCCGTCTTTCCACGTTTTGTTACGTTTGTCACGGCAAGCGAGAGTGTATGGTAGCCGTTTCGTCGCGTTCAATCACGGCATGTCCCGGCATGTGACGGTTTACTGGCCCAGCGCGTTACGATGCGTTGCGTTCTACTACGGTCTGGCACGGCGAGCGCGGTATGGGAGAGAGTATATAAAAGCCAGGCCCAGCTTCGAGGAGTTCACTGAGCTCTGAGTCATTATAGATTTGGGCATCAGACATGTGTCCCACTCCACCAACTTCAGTCCATATGAAACGATACTGGGCATCCACCAAGGCGAGAAGCGGGATACTGAAAAAACCCTTGTAGTTGTGGTACAAGGAACCTGTGTTTGGTGGCTTGCTGATGGCAATATGCTTCCCGTCCAGAGCTCCCACTGCATGAGGCACATTCCACTTGTCTTCAAACTCCTGGGCAAGGGCTCTCCACTCATCAGGCGTCACATTGACGGCGAACACTTCATCCTTGTAGGCTTCCACGATGGCCTTGCACACTTCTGGCACCATATAGCAGATGGCTGATTTTCTGCACCGGAACGCATAGGAGAGTGACGAGTAATTGTCCCCAGTTGCCAGGTGTCTCAGAGTCCCTGACAGCTTCAGTCCAGCTTGTAGGGCAGAGCGGAACTTCGTGTCTTGTCTCTCGATGGCTGTTGTTACTCTTTCCAGGATCTCGTCAAAGAGCTCTGAAGGCATCCTCAGATAATTCTGGAAGGCACTGACATCTTCGGTGCGGAGCTCTCTAGTGAGAAATGTTGAGTAGTGGCCCAGCTGCTGCCTTCTGTCTTCCGATAACCATTCGCGCACCCACATAGATCTTGGCCTTCTTGTCCGCCTTCTACGCCTTCTTCCTGCCTGCTGCAGTCTGGCTTTTCCGCTCTGCAACTGCTGCTGGCCTTCTCCTTGCTGACGCAAAGACTGGATGTATCCACCCAGCAAACATACAAACACAAAATCTACTTCATCTTGGGCATTCATGATGTCTCGTCGAAGTCTCAGGATATACTGATTTCTTTTTGCTTGGGAGGCTTTCTTTTTATACCGTTGGCACAAACGTGCTCCAAAGCTGCCCGGCGTCCACGTTTCATCCGTAGAAAGACTCGACAGAACGTGAAAAACGTGCCAGACCTTGATCAGAACGTGAGAAACGTGACGGACCCCATCAAAACGTGACGGGCCGAGAGGGAACGTACTTGCATCCGTGGTAGACCGCGGGCCGAATCGTAGCACGCCTTCGAGCCTCCGGGACTCAGCACCCCCGTCTTCACACGGCCTGTCACGGATACCGTGACTGACCTTGAGAAAACTTAGCAAGACCTAACAAAACTTGAATACTGAGAAAGAAAAGGCCAAAATCCCACGGCGCACTACGTTTCGGGCAAACGGGGCTGCCGTGGCCGCCGGGAACATAATGTAAACCTAGCATTATATGCATGAACGTGCCGACTCGCACCGTTTTGCCGGGGCAGGCTTTGACATTCTATGCGGTTTACCAGTACTCGTGTGCGGTTGGTTTAGCTCTTCGTGGAAGCATCAAGCAGCCCTTATTTCTCCAGGCCCCGGTGGGCGGGGATAAGAAATACTGTATGAGACATTTATGATATCCGAGACAACTACTTAGGAGATATATCCAGTAGCTTTTTACGTCACTGCATGGATGCAACCTGTGTTTCGTTGGACTTGATACGAACTGATCTGAGCGCCCCATCTCGTCGGGGCTGGGAGAAATAGATTGGGCTATGTTGACTGGTGACTCTTTAAAATTGCATTAATAATTTTAGTTTAAAGCATAAAAGAATAAAAGGACCACTTCTTCAGTGTAACATCAATTTCTATTTCACTAATGAGCACCTCCAAACTTGTATTTTCACTCGTGGCGTCTCCACTCGTGAATATAAGTCCGTATGATGAAAACCCCTATGAACTATCTATTAAAACCTTGGGTTTACAGGGCTGTACATTATTTTTCTTATTTTCGCTCCAAGACATAGGTCGTGGGTACTCGTTAGAACCGCCTCAAGAGGCGGTTCTAACGAGCACCCACAACTTATGTTTAGAGTAGACAGTAGAGGACAATAATAATTTGTCACCAGAAAATTAAAAATGAACCACATTGGAGTCATGAAGGAATGCCCTTTACGTCCTCACAATGATTCGGTGAAATAAAAATTCAGACTACACTGAAAAAAAAAAATCAACCCTTTGTCTGTGTCATCAATTAATACTTGTTAACTGGCGCATTGGGAAGATTTCTCTTGAGAATCAAACCTTAAAATGCCAATCACAACAATTGTCGTCTGGTTTATCGCCTGTCAGCTGATTGAAAAGTCATTGTTGTAAACAGTGTCGATCCACATCAGACTGCTCCCAAGAGCAGTCTGATCAGGATCCACACTGTTCGTCTATATGCAAAAAAAAAAAAAAAAAAAAAAAAAATGTGTTTGAAAAGTTTGTAAGAAGATGTAGCAGAAAAAGTAAACAGACAGCATTTCCAGACCCATTTTTTTCTTGGCACCTTAAGCTTTAAGAATATCAGACAGTGTGAATAAGCCATCTGAAGTCGTGCGGTTGAAGTTTCCCTGTAAATACAGTAACATTCCTACACAAGGGCCGCCTTTCGGACTGTTCAAAAGCGGTCTTAAGACCACTTTTGAAAAGTTCCAAATGTGGTCTGTAACTAGTCCAAGATACTGGATATAGAAAACACAAAGTTAGAAAAACCAAGACTTTTGAATATGTTTTAAAAGAAGAATTTGTCTTCACAATCGCGGATTTCCACTGCCGCTTCAGGATCGATACGTTACTCAGACTCTGGTCGCCTCCGCTCCCCTCCATCTCGGCTTGGAGAAATACATTGGGCTGCATGGTACTTCCATGCAGAGCTGAATCTGACCACATACGAATACTGGTAAACCGCTTAGAAGGACTAAGTCTGCCCAGGCAAAGCGGTGTGAGTCAGATCATCCACTGCATATAAACCTTCTAATCTCATTGGTCGGCAGGGCTTGAGAAGTCATTTCATCTCAGTGTCGAGTTAAAGTCCCACAAAATTGGAAACAACGTCTCCAAAATGACCTAAACCCCAATGCAAACCAACAAACTCAGACTCTGAACAGGCCCCGAGGTTATAATTGTTTTTGCATGCTCAGCTCACTTCAGCATGAACTTTTTCCTGTCTATAAATTTTAAAATGCCAAAAATTGTTGGCATTTTAAAATTTAAAAACAGGTCGAATATCATTATGTGTTAATCTGAGGATGAAAATTGCTTCTTTCATTTGTATTTCAATATGAGTGAGCATTATATGTTTCATGCTCAGCTGAGATGAACATGAAACATGTTTTATAACCCCAGGGCCAGACTGCACATTCTGAACTTTACCATCGCTCTTACATGTGCATGTACATGTTTTGATGTTTGTTACACTCTGACAACGCCGTCGTTTTTCTAACTGTCTACTCAAAAGGAAAAGAACAATAAACAGATGAAAAAAAAATCCAACATCATTTTGCCAACTTTATGATTATGATGTAAATTGGAATTTTTATCAGGAAAATAATATGCTTTTATATCACAGGTGAGATAAAATGTTTGTTGTAATTTATCTCTGAAGACGCATAGAAAATGTGCATCTGAAAATGTAGTCTGGTTATGTATGTCGTCACAAACATTTAAACGATATTTTTGCATACTGGCAAACACTGCTGATCCTGAGCATACTGCTCCTCGGGCGATACTTAGGGAAGCAGTCTGAACTGCGTCCACACTACTTTTTTACATTTCAGCCCCCGCCCATCGGGGCTTGAAGAAATAGATGGGCTGCATGATGCTTCCACGCAGAGCTGCAACTGACCGCACACGAGTACTGGTAAACGGCTCAGAGGAGCTAAGCCTGCCCAGGCAAAGCTGTGCGAGTCGGTCCGTCCATGCGTATAAACCCTATTGGTCTCAATGGGCAACAGGGCTTGAGATGTCATTTCATCTCAATGTCGGGTAAAATTCCCACGAAATTGGAAGCAACGTCTCCAAAATTATCTATATAGTGTTTACGGGGACATCAAACCTCAACAAACAAAAATCATACATGGATGTTTAATATATAAATATTACACTACCGAGAGGGTGACAGTGAAAAATGTTACCCTGAGGAATATGAATGTCAACCGGCTCGAACCCAAATTCTTATGTTCTGATTGGATAACGTCCGTGTTTAAAAGTATACAATGTAAACGTCGGAAACCGACGTCACCCTGCAACGCCGCTTTTTATTTTGACGCAGCTGATGGGGCTTGGAGTCAAGAGGAATGGTTACACCCGGCAGATTTTTCCGCCCCTTTTACAAAGGCAGACAACTTTCGGGACTTCCTGTTCGCTTTTCTATAAGCCCTGTCCCACTGAAAAAAGGGGTTTACTCTTAAAGGAAGGAATTTGCTTCCAGGAGCAAATTCTTTCCTTCATGAGTTGACCCCTATTGACATTGGAGACAAAACTACTTTTGCAGGAGTTGCCTCCACGGAAGGTGTAGGGGATAACTTCCCCTTAAGCGCAAATTGATCATTTTTGAGCAGAACAAGTTCATGGGGGACACCTGTATAATTGAAAGTTGTTATTTGGGGAGGTAAATTGTCGGTTTCACAGTCACATATTACGTTTTACGGCACCATAAACGACTATTTAGTAGTTAACCCTTAAGACGCCTAGAAAATCTACATCTGAAAATGTTGTCTGCATTTGTCGACTGCAGAAGCTTCTTGCAAACTTTTGAAAATATTTTTGCATAATTGGCAAACAGTGTGGACCCATATCAGACTGCTCACGTCTGATCTGCGTCCGCACTGTTTGCAAAAATGACTTTTAAATAACCGGCAGACGATAAAGCAGACGACAATTGTCGTGGTTGGCATTTTATGGGTTCAGCAGTTGTAATAATTATTTTATATACCTGCATTACATAGTACTTAAAGATATATATGATTAATGGTAAAACAGGCTCTCATAAATGATTTATCATGTTGTGAATGAAAAAGATTTATCAATTTATCAGCTTAATTCCATAATTATGTGGTATCTTCAAAACATGCACTACTCCATAACTAAGAACTAGTTTAGATTGATTTCAAATTGATATTTCTGTTTCAAAAAATGTTTTGTATCATCACGTAAAGGCATCTATATAATTCTGACCCTCTTGAACCCTATTTTTATATAGATCAACTGAGGTTTACAGGGGTTAAATTTTATTTTTCTCATTTCTGCTCTAAAATATAGGTTGTGGATACTCGTTAGAACTGCCTCGATGAGGCAGTTCTAACGAGTACCCTCAGCCTTTATTTTGACCAGAAATAAGAACAAAATCACAATTTTTCGTTTTATCGGCGATAAAATTTTCAATGTATTTGAATAGGCGTGTATTCGCAATGAGTTGATCAGAAGAGATAGGACCGTAGTGCTGCCAAGTTTTTGTGATACCGATATAATTTCATTTCTCCATCATTATGTACATTTCAAGCGATTTGCATGCTGATTGATTGAAATTAAAGTTTTATACTTCGATAAAACCTCATAGAGGATAAGTTGTTTTTTTTTTTGTCGGTGTAAGATCAATATTCATCGAATGAACACCGAAGGAAGTATTTTCACGATTTCTTTTTGGCGTTCATGAGTGAAATGAAAAGTGATCTTACACTGAAACAATCAAATTAAAAAAAAATCAATTTTTCTGTTTCTTCGGGCTTCATGCAGTTTGTGGATGATTCACATCGATAAAATCCACAAAAAAATGAAATTTATTCCTATAGTAAACTTCCAACTCATGTAGAGAAAAGTGGGCTTCACAATGATGAACATGTATATTCTTGCTCAAGAACATTGCGTCACGGAAACACCCATATTTAACAAAATATAAATTGTTATCACTAAAAATGAAAATTTTCAGATAAAACATTCTGCTATTTTTCTTATTTCTGCTCAAAAACATAGGTTGTGAGTACTCGTTAGAACCGCCTCAATGAGTACACACAGCCTATGCCTTGGACCAATAATAAGGAAAATAATATATACACATGTAAACCCAATTTTTTCTCTATATAAAGTGGGGGTTAGAGGGTATCCACTACACGGACTTGTTATCGTAATGTGCTAGAGAACATTGACTGTGGGTAGTCGTTAGAACCAACCCAGTAAGGCGCAAGAGATACCTACCCACACGGAGAGACTTTTTCATCTATTGTAGAAACTAAATGCGAAATATTCTCTCAGAGTTACCTATCTTAAACCTGTATCCATCACCCTTAAATGCAGAATGTAGCCTCAAATCGACTGTCCATTGTGTACTGGAAACCCCAAAATGGGTAACTGGCAATATAAGAACGAAATCTGTATTTCCGGTGATTATATGGCAAGCAACTGGGTAACAATACCGAGTAGTATTTCCAGTCTCAGGTCTCAGAGTATTTGTATAAAACTGGTCAGGCATTTCACTGTGGGGCTTAAATCGATTTAACGCGGCCGCAATTCTTAACGAACCCAGACGGCCTCGGTAGCTCAGTCAGATGCTCGTCTGACTGGTGATCAGAAGGACGCGGGTTCGATACCTGCCGCCGTCGGCAACATTCGTTCGTGGTGATTGATAAAGAAATCTTTTCTACGGTCATTCTCTCCCTTCCGCTGATTCAAGAAGAGCAGTTGTCAGTTTATGGCGAAAGAATGTGCACCGTACTGGTTAACCGTTTACGTATAAGTCTGCCCAGCAAAGTGTGGATAGGTAAACTGACCGGCTTAAAACGACCTAAAATAGAGTTGACTGGGCCATTAATTTCAGTACAAACAAACAAAACCATATCTATAAGTTCAATTCAAACTGTAGGGGCGTCAGGTTTTTTTTTTTTTTTTCATAAAAATGTACTAAGCAAATGACTGAACTTTTTGCGACGCACACTCACTGGGTAAAATGAATAATTATTGAAAAGTAAGCAGGAGGACTTATGCGTCCATGAAATAAATTGACAGAACATACGTTGCAGTTTTCGCCCTTTGATTCCTTGGACTAATGTCTTTTTAAACTTAATGGATTTCTATACCTTCGCATATGACCCAGTCCATCACGAAAACACGCCTATTTATTACAGCTGTAACGAACCAAGCGGAAGCAATATTTTTTCGAGCATTGAGAATTTGAATCAAAACCAAATAACTAACCAATTTTGTTTATATAGAGGATCTTACATGAGTGTTCATGTATTAATGAATTTATTAAACTCGTTGAGAAAAAGAGATAAAATGCTCGGCCAATGTATTATTGAATTTATTCGCCGAGCATTTTTTCTCCTTTTCTCAACGAGTTTAATAAATTCAATAATACATGAGCACGAATGCAAGATTCTATTAATCGTATGACATTTAAAACGCATTTTATTCCCGATTGTTTACAAAAATGTCAATATTCCGCCTTTAGTAAACCCGACGTCGTTAAGGACGTCGTATATGTAACGTTACGGGACGTATCTAGCTAATTTGCATATTTAATCCACTAGTGGATTATCGAAAATATTACATGGCGTTATTGCACTCTCAGACGTGACGTCATATGATAAACCTATTTTATTCATGCTGGCTTTAATTTGGCCATGGCGGTTATCATAATGTTATTGCAGTTTGTTTAATTGTCATGACAACATCAACTGTTTTACAACAGTTCTCAACTGAATATTTCAATCACACCGTATCAACTCAATGAATCAACTTAAAAGAGCCACAACCACGTTTCAACTGTCAACTAGTCACAAACTGCTTATATATTTGTATCAAATTCGATCACAACAACGGCATGATTCGGTGGGGTACACAACCAAATCATGAATTTGACAACAGACGATCAAACTGCTAAGCAGTTGATAAGCATTAAAAAAACAAAAAAAAAAAAACAAAAAAACAAAAAAAAAAAAAAAAAAAACTAATGAATCTCTCTTATCGGATTGTTAAGGTATGCAGACTGAGCTTTTATCCGACTTAATTTTCAACTTTCGCCAGTGAGGGGACGCCATCTCTGGCACATGACGCTGTTATTGACGCAGTCCTTTTAAATGAATTTGATAACCGTCATGACAGGCGAAGAATATACTACTGATGCTGTTGGATAGAACACCTGTAATGGAAAGAAAACACACAGCGGAAAACAGCACTACGTTCCCCATGTCAAATATTACCTAGCCGCTCGGATGACTTAAATTTTTAAAGGGAGGGCTGAGCAGGGTGGGTTTGCTTGACGAGTGAACATGCCTCTCCGAAAGATTATTACAAAAAAGGCAAGTTGCTTTGTCATACACTTGCGTGTGAACTTCCGAAAGGTCAAAGGACACAAAAATGCATTCACAGTATAAGGGAAGTGACCCTGTTAAAAATTACGCTTTGTCGTAAGAAGACTATATGAATGAAAAACACAAAGTGTATATCCCTATAATAAATGAATGTAATTCTATAGGTTGATTTAAATGCTATTATTATAGATGTAACGAACCAAGCGGAAGTAATAGCAAACACACGAAGTGTTTGCTTTACTGTAGAGAGGCTGGAACAATATACTTAGGCACCCAAATCTCGCCTGGAATCTCGTTCAGTTTCTCGCGATAATCCGCCATCTTTACAGAGTTCATGAGAATTGTATTCACATCCAAAAATTGCTACTCAAAACAAAAAGGAGTCAAGTCCATTACAACAGAAACACAAAAAAGCGTCGAATTTTAAAAAGCTCTTCTCGAAGACCGTTCCATCAACGCTGAAGTTTGATCGCGGGAAAGTTTCGAAACTTCGTCACGGATTTAAATGAACTGAAACGTACCGCACTGAGCCGAAACGTTTAGCCGGTAAAAACCAGCACCGCGCTTGGACCAACGAGTTACCGGAGCATTTACCGGAGCATTTACCGAAGCATTTACCAGAGCTTCTCGGTAGGGTGGAAAGCGCTTCTCGTCTGGCCAAGAAATTAAAACTTTTCGCAAACTATTACACAGGAGTAATAAAATAAAGCCCTTGGAATAATGGGACATAATGAGCTATCTGGCTACCTATTGGATTTCTTCCTTCCCAAGATTTACAAAGTGATGGTGGGCCCCAAATCCCATAGCAATTTGCTAGTGCTTCAGGATACTTTAAAGTGTCCATGCTGCAAACTAACTGTGAGTCACTCTATCTAATTTTAATTCTTCTCATGAAGTGCACCTAAGACTATGTGCAAGGCAGAGGTGAATCTCAAAAAATTATTTTGGGTTTAACGACGCGTAAACCCTGGTGCGTCATTTTTCCATCTCCCAGAGAAAGGGACAAAAAGAGATAGAAGAGGTAGAAATGGATAAGAGAGGGCGGGACTGGGGAAAAAGGGGGAAATATATAAAGTGCAGAAACAGAAGAAATAACAACGCACCCCCCCCCCCACACACACACACACACACGCGCGCGCGCCTCTATCCCAACCTGCGGTAAGGACAACAGCCCTTGCCTCTGAGTCAATATCATTTGGACTACCTAGTGATGCAAGATACACACGTCACCTTTGTCTCACAACAGAACAAATGAAAACTTTGAAAAACAGTTTTACGTAGTTTAGGGAAGACTTGTACGATCCCTCTTGAAGCCCTCAAGGATCCCTGATGTGACAATACTCACTGGAAGTTGGTCCTTAAGGCTGATTCCCGTGGCGATGAAGGTGGGAGGGGCTGACAGAAGATGTTGTACCAAATACCCCAGGGGGTATCCTCAACTGTTCGCTCCATGAATATTCACTTGGCCCAGAGATATCTTGATGTCAATGCTGGTAAGTTTGCCGGCCAAGGTGTTGCATCACTCTCTGACAAACCGTGTTGCTTGCCGTTGCACCTTCTTGATACAATATGTGGGTCCAATGGTGACGTGGGATAATCCAGGATAAGTCTAATCATGGTCTCTGCCATCATGATTTAACATCTTCAGACCACCTGATTATCTTCCTTCCAAAGAAACACCAGGCTGCTTTTTGCCTTTTTTTCAGATACACCAAAATGGGGCTGACTTTCTGTGATAGGTCATTTATGTATGGGCAGGACAACAAATGTCTGAGCATGCCACCTTGAGGAACATTGGATACAGCTGGGGAAATCGTGCACTTTGTGACATTTACCCCTACAAATGATGCCAATGGAACATGTTCAAATACAAGCCTTTAATGTCGCTGTTGTTGTTGTGGGGGAGGGGGGGTCGAACCGGGGGCCTCTAGCATCAGAGGCAAGTGCAATAACCACTTAGCTACAATACTAGCACTATCGGTGTTTTTGATGTCCTACACCACCATTTGCTACTTGAGGGGTATATTTTTTTTTTCTTTCTTTCTTCTTATACTGCGATCGCTCACATTTGACCATTACTCGCAGGTGTACATTACATACACTCCAAGTTGCAGGGTTGAATTCCTACACAGTGACCATGTAATTATGGTGGGGGTCTTTAACCTGCACAGATGACTCTTCCTGCACAGGGGGCCTCCAGTTAACGTCCCGATCCGAAGGATGGTGCACTTTTTGGAATGCATCCCTGCATCAGACGCAAGTGCACTAACCACTGAACTATCCCGCTCCTCTATATCTGAGTGTGTTTGCTCAAAAGGCAGTGCCTTTATTTCATATTATATACCATAACTTATTGTTATTTGAATCTAAATGAATTAAGTAACCAATTTTATTTAAACCAATTTAATTCAATGTTGGCTTTAATTTGGCCATGACGGTTATCATTATGTTATTGTTGTTTGTTTAATTGACATGACAACATCAACTGTTTACAACCGTTCTCAACTGAATGTTTGTGGTTTTGGTTTGATTTGAGGTTTAACGTCCCCATCAACACTGTATAGATCATTTTGGAGACGTTGCTTCTAATTTTGTGAGCTTTTACCCAACACTGAGATGACATGACATCTCAAGACCTGTCGCCCAATGATACCAATAGGGTTTATAAGCATGGACGGTCCGACTCGCACCGCTTTGCCTGTGCAGACTAAGATCTTCTGCGTGGAAGCATCATGCAACCCATCTATTTCTTTAAGTCCCGATGGGCGGGGGCCGTAAACTGAAGGTTTAAATCAAGACATATCAACTCAATGAATCAACTTAAAAGATCCACAACCGCGTTTCAACTGTCAACTAGTCACAAACAGCTGTTATATTTGTATCAGATTCCATCATAATTAACCCCAAAGTAGTTTTGGAACTAATTCTGGTCTGTCAGCGCAGAACAATGTAAATGTCCTGCATCGGTGACACATGACACGTACAATGCCAGTGTCAACAAACTGCATAAGAAAAGCTACAGAATTACATGTGTATACCATAGCATGCTTATTGTATGTACAGAGCCGCCGAGGTTTTACGCCGTAACGATGTCGGACCAACATTAACCTGCCGTTATATGCAGGCTTGGTTCTTCTTGACACATATAGGGACCTTATACCATCTATACAACAAACAGAGTAGAATTTGGTCCAGCCGTCGATTTTATCGTGTACATTGATAGACGACATATATATACCAGTTTAATTAATAGCTTGATGTTTCTGACACTGCATATCTGGGGACATGCAGTAATCTTCAACTCAAAGGAACTCATACCGAGCAATTGCTACATGTTGAAGTTTTGAATCTGTTTCAGGTCTCTGACCCAATAAACTCGGACTAGTAACTGAATGATATGCCAAAACATGTTCTCGTATTGTGAAATATGAGCAGTTTAAATGCATTTTAGTCAATGGAAATTAATTTGACCACAGACTGAATGTTTGCTGTCAAGTTTGACACAATGTGGTTAAACCATTTTAATGTTGTCTTAATTAAAATTGATTTGAAAGCGGCTTACATAGAAGTGAAGGCAATGATCAGGAATCGATACAATTAACCCACAGCTCCCATCAGAGACACAGAAATGAAAGAAACACAAACATGAAATAACTAGACCCTAATGGAAACATCAATAGCGGAAAGCCAAAAGGACAGTTACTTTCCCACAAAATGTCCCATTGTCTATCAAAACCAAAATACAAGCGATACACACACTCAGAGACAAACCATTACAAAAATAAAACGCGACATAGATCTAAGAACCGCCTACGAATTCCACTGGTGGGTGGGGGTGGGGGGGGGGCTAAATCGATATTACGCGGCGGCAATTCTCGCCCTTACTTCCGTCGCGTTTTAGACAAATATTTTGTTCAGTCCGCATGAATGCCTCCTAACTCATTAGTGCAACTTCTCCGATAACAAAAAAATCAAACAACCACAAAGATGAAACAACGGTGAGGACTCGACAGCCACTGAAATGCTTGAGCAAAACAAAACAAACTGTTAGACTATTTTTGACGAACTTATGACAACTGTGCAGAAATAGGTATAATAATATAATAGGTACCTAAGGTTTCTCGCTGAAATTTACAAAATCTGTTAAAGTTTGCATTAAATTTGTCTACAGTTCTACTAACATTACATCCAACTATTGTTTTTTTTTTAAATAAAATAATAAACTTTTATTGAAAGAAGGAATATCTCTAGCAAAACGCCGCAATAAAACTGCAGCTTCCAATAAATAAATAAATAAATAAATAAACAATAAAAATAAGGTTCAGCCACGACCGCTGGTGTGTTACATAGTCTCCCCACTCGGCTTTGCCTAGTGAGACATATGTGACTTCGGGGCGAAGTTGATGTAACGGTTATTGATATATACTACTTCTACAGCTTTGCTGTAGGAGCCGGCTCTTTCAGCGACGTGGGTAGAGTGGTTGTTTTTTTCTCGAAGTTAAGCAACGGAGAAAGCGGGTAGTTGCTGGATGTATGACCGCGTTGCTGGACTTCGTGGACGACCCGGCTTTAGCTATATTACACAACTAAAAAGTGAAGAGAGTGAAAGTCATGTAACGTCTGCAAAAGGGGATTTGACAAAGCGTAGGGAACATAACGATAACACACCCGTGCGACATAGTGCATTTTTCTCATCTCCAAAATTGCTAGTTTACTGATGAAAATCCTTGATATTTTTCTGTTAAATGCTCAAACGATAGGTTGAGGGTGCTCGCTAGAACCGCCTCATTGAGGCGGTTCTAACGAGTACCCACAACCTATGTCTTGGAGCAGAAATAAGAAAAATAATGAATACCACCTTAAACCCCAGTTTTCTCTATATAAAGTGGGGCTTAAGGGGGTCTTCATTTCACGGACTTGTTCACGTGATGAAAACGACTAGCTGATGTCGTATTACAATAGAATAATTATGAATTATGTTCGTTTAAGACGAAGTCGATTTAGAATATACAGTGAATCTTGAAAAAGTTTTATGTGACGAAAAATTTTGGTTTGGTGACTAAAATTGAAAGAAGAAATCAACTTTACACAAATAATAAAACACATGTATTTTCTGTGCAAACGGCTTATGATTTCGCATTCTTTGTCGAATGCCGATATATGTGTTTAAAATAGTTTTACAAACAACTGTTTGGTCATTTTTCCATATGGATGTAATTGGAGGCTCCCTTTAAATGAATGAAGCGAAAAAAAGTGATGATATCTATTGTCATAATTTCATTGTAATTATTATTTTTATTCTGTGCAAATGGCACTTAAAAGACAATGGTTTACAAACACGCTCATATAAATTCCGATAATAAGGGCTTTTTAAATAAGAATACACTCCCCCATCACCCTTGTCCGATTTATTTTACCTTTACTGGCGGTCAGCAGTCAGCCATGATGACAAAGTCGATCTTCGTATAAAAGCGACATCGTCTTAGCGAAAGAGCGCCGTTGACGTCATACGTTGCCTTCGACCAATCATATTGGAGACAGCCATGGTCGATGGGGACATCACATAATGATGATGTGAAGCATTAACATTTTTTTTTTTCTTTTTGCATGAAAAGCTCGAGAATTTAAATATTGGCACTTCGATTTATGGCCTGCAAACGCAAATTCCAAGCCACCACATATGGCTAGACGCATGCGCTCTTGCACGAGGCTACCTCACGGTCCCATCTACATGTCTGCGAGCAACAAAAGCCCTGACGTGACTGCACATGCGCATACCCAGCTATTTTTGTATAGTCCATTATTCTCCATCAATATTAACATTTCGAGCGATTTGATTGGTTGAAATAAATGTTTTATACTTCGATAAATTCCATGAGCAAGAATCTCTAACTAGTTCACACAGACACAGGTAGTAATATCATATGACGTCAAAGAGCACGTTTAAACCCAGGCGTTACGTAATTGTATACTCAGTATATGAAGTAACGTCAACAGCGTTCGGTTAAAGATGGGAAGCTATTGAAAACGTAAATGTTAGAAGACAAATAAACGGAATATAAAGACTTGACGGTATTTCGCGCTTGGGTTTCTTTCAAAGATGGCCGCTTCCAACTGCATAATCATTCTGCCGTGGCCGTAGCCGTAGCTCTTGGTAAGATCACTCTTCCGCTTTCGAAAGAATTCCAAAACTTTACCATTTTGGTGGTGTTTTTAACATTTCAATGACAAAGTTGCAATTATAAGGAATGAAATTTCTTGCGGATTTGTTTTTCGATGTGTAAACTCGGGCGAATCACTCACGGGACTTTATGCACTTTGTGAGTGATTCGTCGGAGTTTACACGTCGATAAAATCCATAACAAGAATTCCGCAGAAGGCAGCGTAGCACCTGCTTGGGGCAAAAGTCATAGAAGCCACAATCAGAATGTTGTTATTAATTAAGTAAATTTCAAAGCAGTTGATAGTTGATGTAAAATGTGTCAAAGTCACTGGACCAAAAATATAGGCCATGTTCATCAGGTCAAGGTACGTGCCAAATAACTACAATGAGGAGAAGTACTATGCAAAGTTTAGTGGTTGTAGGCCATTTATTTTAGGACATATTGAACATTGACGTAAAAGTCGTTGGAGTTCATAATATAGGTTAAGGTCACCAGGTCAAGATACCCACAGAGTTAGTAAATGTAGGAGAAGCACTATGCAAGGTTTGGTGGTTGTAGGCCTTATAGTTAAGAAGATATGGAATGTCGACCATAAATGTGTTAAAGTCAATGGAGTGCATAAAATAGGTCAATGTCATCAAGTCAAGGTACCTGCATAGTCAGTACATCTAGGAGAACCACTATGCAAGATTTAGTGGTTGCAGGCCTTTTATTTGAGAAGATCTGGAACATTGACGTAAATTGTGTCAAAGTCAATGGAGCGTAAAATATAGGTCAAGGTCACCAGGTCAGGTACCTGCAAAATCAGTACATCCAGGAGCAGCATTATGCAAGCTTTGATGGTTGTAGGCCTTTTATTTGCAGAGATCTGGAACTTCGACATAAAACTTTGGCAAAGTCGCTGGAGCGTAAAATATAGGTCAAGGTCACCGGGTCAAGGTACCTGCAGAGTCAGTACATCTAGGAGAGGCACTATGCAAGATTAGATGGTTGTTGGCCTTTTATTTGAGGAGATCTGGAACTTCGACGTAAAATGTGTCAAAGTTAGTGGAGCGTAAAATATAGGCCAAGGTCACCATGTCAAGGTACATGCAGAGTCAATACATCTAGGAGAAACATTATTCAAGATTTTATTGGTGTAGGCCTTTTATTTGAGAAGATCTGGAACATTGACGTAATTTGTGTCAAACTCACTGAAGCGTAAAATATAGGTCAAGGTCACCGGGTCAAGGTGCTTGCCTAGTCAGGAGCTCAGGGTGAAATTTCATGAAGGGTTTGATGGTTGTTTAGTCTTATAGTTGATTACAATACAAACTTCGACGTAAATGTCGAACTTCGACGTAATGGTAAAAGTCACTGGAGCGCAAAATATAGGTCAAATTCTCCAGGTCAAGGTGCTTACAAAGTGAAAAGGTCTATGAGATGTTTCACGTAAGGTTTGATGGTAGCTGAGGTTTGTAAAATAAAAACTTTGACGTAAATGTCGAACTTTGACGTAAATGTCGAACTTCGACGTAATGGTCAAAGTCACTGGAGCGCAAAATATAGGTCAAAATCACAAGGTCAACGTTCTTAGGAAGTGAGAAGGTCTATGAGATGTTTCATGTAAGGTTTGATGGTAGCTGAGCTTTGTAAAATAAAAACTTTGACGCAAATGTCGAACTTCGACGTAAATGTTAACAGACGGACGGACGAACGGACGGACGCACGGATGAACGGACGAACGGACGCACGGACACACGGACGGAAAATCGGACGCGTATGTCGCACCCTGCTACAAGCAGGTGCGACAAAAATGAAATTCATTCCCATAATAAAGCGTGGTAGATTAGAAATCCAACCCCAGCACAAAATATCTTGCATAACCCTCATATATTTTAATTATTCGCGACTATTCAACCCGGAAGAACTCTTTTATTATATATAACAAATATTACAGTCGCTATTTACAAATTTGGATACAGTTTTATTGAACATGAACGGAATTATCTGGCGATAATGAAGAACATTTGACATTTTAACCATTAAATGATTCCTTAAATGGTTCTTGGTATTACACAAGCAGCTGTCAAATAATAAATTACTCGTTCGTGACATGAAATAGGATAAAGCTCTTATCCCGCCGTTTTTCTGTCAATCCTGGTTACTATTGCTAAAGATATTGATGCTTTCCTCAGAAATGAACCTAATGATTCGACAGGAATAGAAACAGAAAGGAATGGTGGTTACTCAGTAAAAACACGATTTCTGAAAAACAGCTTTTGCAAGCCCGCGACAGAAGAGAATAAAAACACTCACAGCACTGGTGGGTCACTGATTATGATGCAGTTTAACGACACGCCAAGCCTTTTAGGTCATTTTGTGTCGTCAGAGAGAGAAAGGGAGAAAAGAGACAGAAGAGATAGTAGTGGAGATGAAATGAAAGAGAGAAATACTAGAGAAAGATGTAATGAATTCTTGCACACCAGGCAATGAAATATATAGTTTTAGCTTGGGATAGAAATTCTATTCTAACCCTTGGGTTCTTACCAAAATCGAATATTCTCGCGTTTGATAAAAGCACTGTTTGAATACGAACTCATATGCGCCGTAGTTAAGATTGACGCCACAGCACATTAAGTGACGTCACTAAACATCACGGTAGTGTCATCACAATATGGCGGACGTCGGCAACCGAAGTGACTGCAGTATTAAACATCAGCGCTCAGAAATGGAAGGTATGCAAGAAAAAAGAATCCTACTTGGGCGTGAGGGGTGGTTAGAAAACTCCGTCCCTCTGGATCACTGTCCGATATTACTCGGCAAGCCTGTTGATGCCGGACAGTGATCCCAAGGGTTTGATTTTTCTATCCACCCCTCACTCACATGTAAGATTCTTTGTCTTTCATACTTTCCATTTCTGAGCATGGATTTTTAATACTGCTGTCACTTCTGTTGCCGACGTCCGCCATATTGTGATGATTTGATGACGTCACGTAACGTACAGTGACGTCAATCTTAACGACTGCGAATATGAGGTCGTAATCAACCAGTGCATTTATCAAAGTAAGTTTTTATTTCGAATTCCATAAGGCTATAAAGCCTGTGAGGATACAATAATACAACGCATAATGGCAAACAGACAAGATAGCATTAATGTACATATACCACAAATATTTGTTAATGAACTAAAGTATCACAGTTTGGAGAAGGTAAACGCCTAAAATGTCATTGAACAGTCAAACACGCTAAAATATTCGATTTTGGGAAAGAACACCAGGTTTGGAACAGAACTTCTATCCCAAGCCAAAACTATGGATTTCCTTATCCGGTGTGCAAGAAATAAAAATACGCTCGCATTCCTCTGTACCCTTACCTGCAAAGACAACTGGTCTTGTCCAACTGTGTTTGATTAGAAAACTGGTTGAGTCTAGGCTGCGAAAATGGTTCTGAACGAGTCAGGAAATTGTTCTGGACTGTTTCGGTAATCCCTTAAATTCCTGTGGTGTAAGCAAACAGTGTAGACCGGTTTTTACTGTTTACCGAATCCAACAACACATGATTCCAGTCTAGATTCTATAAATATCCCCCTAACGCAACACTCTGAACTCACAGAGGTAGGAATAGCGCGTTTTTATATAAATAACCGTTACCTGGATTTCCTTCAAAGCAGTGATTGTCACGTGGACATCAACGACGAAAAGCTACAGTAACTGTGCACAGTAACTTTGGGTCGATTAACAATCGAACCAAAAAGCTAGAGGCATGCGGATACACACAATAGGACATGTCGAACACCAACACTCAGAAATCGAGCATACTTTTAGAAACTGCAAAAGAAAAACGCCTTGGATATATTAACAGAAAAAATACAGAGGGAACATCAACTCAGGAGTTTTAAAAAATATTCAATCCTCGCGTCAGCACCCCCCCCCCCCCCCACACACACACACACACTAGTTCAAACGCGAATATCCATACAAAAAAGATCAATAACTAATGGGCAAGCATTGATGAATTCTAGCTCCACAGAGAGTAAAGCGACAATAATATAAAATTAAGCATGGCTGACAGTAAAGCAGCGATGTATAATTAAGCAGAACAGATAGTAAAGCAACAATGCATAAATTAAGCATGACGGACAGTAAGGCAATAATGTACAATTAAGCATGACGGACAGTAAAGCAACAATGTATAATTAAGCACGACAGACAGTTAAGCAACAATGTATAATTATGCATGACAAAAAGGAAACAAACAATGTATAATCAAGCATGACAGACAGTAAAGCAACAATGTATAATTAAGTATGACAGACAGTACAGCAACAATGTATAATTAAGCATGACAGACAGTAAAGCAACAATGTATAATTAAGCATGACGGACAGTAAAGCAACAATGTATAATTAAGCATGACAGACAGTAAAGCAACAATGTATAATAAAGCATGACAGACAGTTAAGCAACAATGTATATTTATGCATGACAAACAGGAAACAAACAATGTATAATTAGCATGACCGACAGTAAAGCAACAATGTATAATTAAGTATGACAGACAGTAAAGCAACAATGAATAATTAAGCATGACGGACATTAAAGGAACAATTTATAATTAAGCAGAACAGACAGTTAAGCAACACTGTATAATTAAGCATGACAGACAGTAAAACAACAATGTATAAATAAGCATGATAAACAGGAACCAAAAAATGTATAATTAAGCATGACAGATAGTAAAGCAATAATGTATAATTAAGCATGACAAACATTAAAGGAACAATCTTTTGTTTTGATTGTATTGGAATTTATCGGCCCAGACAACAGTGTTTCTTTTTTCTGCACACCTGGTAAAACAAGATGCACAGGAAAATCTTTTCGATCTAAGCTGACCGGTCTTTCATGCGCGCAGGGGAGAAGCATTAAGACTAAGTATAATTAAGCATGACAGACAGTACAGACAATGTATAATCAAGCATGACAGACATTAAAGCAACGATGTATAATTAAGCATGACAGACAGTAAAGCAACAATGTATATTTAAGCAGAACAGACAGTAAAGCAACAATGTATATTTAAGCATGACGGACAGTAAAGCAACAATGTGTAATTAAGCATGACAGACAGTACAGCAACAATGTATTATCAAGCATGACAGACAGTAAAGCAACGATGTATAATTAAGCATGACAGACAATAAAGCAACGATATATAATTAAGCAGAACAGAGAGTAAAGCAGCCATGTATATTTAAGCATGACAGACAGTAAAGGAACAATGTATAATTAAGCATGACAGACAGTAAAGGAACAATGTATAATTAAGCTTGACAGACATTAAAGCAACAATGTATAATTAAGCATGACGGACAGTAAAGCAACAATGTATAATTAAGCATGACGGACAGTAAAGCAACAATGTATAATTAAGCAGAACAGACAGTAAAGCAGCCATGTATATTTAAGCATGACAGACAGTAAAGCAACAATGTATAATTAAGCATGACAGACAGTAAAGCAACAATGTATAATTAAGCTTGACAGACAGTAAAGCAACAATGTATAATTAAGCTTGACAGAGAGTAAAGCACCAATCTATAATTAAGCATGATAAACAGGAAACAAACAATGTATAATTAAGCATGACAGTTAGTAAAGCAACAATGTATAATTAAGCATGACAAACGTTAAAGCAACACTGTTTTGTTTTGATTGTATTGGAGTTTATCGGCCCAGGCAACAGTGTTTCTTTTTTCTGCACACCTGGTAAAACAAGATGCGCTGGAAAATCTTTTCGATCTAAGCTGACCGGTCTTTCATGCGCGCAGGGAGAAGCATTAAGACTAAGTATATAGGATTACTTAATCAAATGTTTTAGTATGAACGCACTTTACGGCCTTCAATGGCTCGAACACCTCTGAAGGTTTGCCATAGCGTAAAGCCAAAAAGTAACATTGCATGGTAAAAGTGTACTTTTTTAGGAAACCTTAAACATATCAAAATAATTACGAAAAATTCGGCCGTGCAGTCGGAAATGGTCAGTTTTTCGGCAAACATAGGCTTCCATTAACCTTTTTTGACCACTGATCCAGCCAGCAAAACATCGTAGCGGTCAAACTTCGAGACCGTGGTATCGCGGTCGGTCCGACGTTGACCTGTCAACATCGTATCGCTCTCTGCCCGATGTTGGCCCGCTGTTTTGTTCTAGCAGGGGTGCGCATTTGAATATTTCTCAAAGGCTTGATAGATAAGATAGATTTGTTTGTTTGTTTGTTTATTTGTTTGATTTGATTTAAGGTTAAACGTCCCTGTCAACACTATATAGGTCATTCTGGAGACGTTGCTTCCAGTTTTATCGGACTTTTACCCGACATTGATATGAAATGACTTCTCAAGCCCTGTCGCCCAATTAAACTTATAGGATTTATATGCATGGGCGGTCCAACCCGCATCAATTTTCATGGGCATGCTTAGAACCTCTTAGTAGTTTACCAATAATTATGTGCGGATGGTTTCAGCTCTGCGTGGATGCATCATGCAGCCCATCTACTTCTTCAAGCTCCGATGGGCGGATTAGATAGATAGATAGATAGATAGATAGATAGATAGATAGATAGATAGATAGATAGATAGATAGATAGATAGATAGATAGATAGATAGATATTTCACGGCACATCAGAACGCAACGAAACGAAATAATTTAAGTGTATGGAGAACTACTTTTCTCTGCTAGAATACCGTTTGTTATATTAATTTTGGTGCTGAAAGGGTTATGTTATTAAATAAAAGATGCATGATATGCAAAGAATGTTCATCAGATTTTCTCTCTCCAGGAAAGTATTAAGAAAATAATATAAATTCAAGTAAATAGTTAACTAATAGGAAATTGCTGGTCCTGCAAAATGCACTTACAATTAACGATATAGGCTGCCGGGTTCATTGTTCGTTTTTTTTTTGTTTGTTTGTTTGTTTAACATTGAAATGAAATGACATCTCAAGCCCTATCGCCCAATGAAACAAATAGGGTTTATAAGCATGGCCGGTCCGACTCGCACCGCTTTACCTGAGCAGGCTAAGATCCTCTAAGCGGTTTACCAGTACTCGTGTGCGGTCGGTTTCAGATCTGCGTGGAAGCGTCATGCAGAACATCAATTTCTTCAAGCCCCGATGGGCGGGGGCCGCCGGGTTCGTTGTGCAAGATGAAATTAAGTGCAAGATGAAATTAAGTGCATCGACGTCATACCTGCATTCTGTTAGTTTTAACGCCGTGGGTTAAACCACAAATAGCCGCGAACAGCAAAAAGGGGTCTTCGAACATATGCACCCAGCGATGACTCAGATCACCCTGCGCATTCATTCGCGCGGGCTGATATGAGTCTTCCCTGTGCGCTATATGGATGGTCATTGACATAAAGCATCTTCAAACAATCAGCGAAGGTAGAGTTCTGCCTACGTTTTGGATTCAAGATGGGTATTTGTCAGTTTGTGGGGAGAGAATGTGCCCTGTACTAGTTAACCGCTTATGTATATTACGTCCTATAAAAGGGTTATGCTTGGAAGCAAGGAATGCACGGTAGGACTGTAAAGTATGGAGCTTACGAGTTTTTCTGGGCCAGACTAGCTGATTTCGGCCAATTAGCCCCCATCAGTGACCCTAAAATATTAAATATATTTTAAAATTCAAAGCTTGCCCAGGGAAGTTTGGTTAGATCAACTGTCCGTTAATTACAATGTAGTGTTGATTAGGCCGTTTTGTTTTGGTTTGATTTTCCGGCCCTTTCAAGATTATTCTAACGAGTTCCCAAAATCTATGTTTTGAGCAGAAATATGCAAAATCGCAAAACTTTTTATCTGAACATTTTCTCTTTTCTTTTTTTTCAGGTAAAATTTTCAATATATTTGAGTAGACGTTTTCCGTAATGGTATATCAGAAACCTAAGTTCAAATTTAGGGTGATGAGTTTATTCTGGTATTCCATACTCATCAATGCTCTCAAACGTAGTGCTAGATCCACACTGAGACACTAAATTTCAAAGGGGACAGAAAACCTTTCAAGAACGAACCTAGTTATTTATATGTGATTATTCGTTTGTATGCATGTATTTCAAGTTGGACCCTTAGGGTATGACAGCTCATTACGCACGTCACCGCTCTAAAGTTCGAAATTACTATGATAAAACATCTAAAAGGACGATATATATATATAATAGAAATATATTTAGCCTTGAAGAATCTAGTCTGAAAGGTGTAGACGACTCACGTCACCTTAACAAGTGAATTAACACCCCTCTTAACTCCACTTCATATATAGAAAAGTGGGGTTGACAGCTTTGCTTCCATCTTTATTTGCACGCCGGTGGGTCAGACCTCAGATTCTATGACGGTTCCAGCGTAAAGTCTTATGTTGGTTGGTACCTGATGCTGTGTCTCTGGTCGGGCCCATCGGTGTCTAACTGTTGGTTTTCTTTTGCTCCAGCATTTTAGTGGTTTCTTGCTGTCGAGTCCTCACCGTTGTTTCATCCTTGTGGTTGTTTGATTTTTGTGTTCACGGAGATGTTGCACTGATGAGTTAGGAGGCCTTCATGCGGACTAAACAAATTATTTATCTTAATCGCGACGGAAGTAAGGGCGAGGATAATTGCCACGTAAAATCGATTTTAGCCACAATCCCCCCACCCCACCCCCACCATGAGTGGAATTCGTTTCCGCTGACCGTTGTCGCGGTTTATTTTTGTTATGGTTTGTCTTTGGGTGCTTGTGTCGCTTATTTTATTTTGGATAGCCTATTGGCCATTTTGTGAGAAAGTAACTGTTCTTTTTGGCTTTCCGCTATTGATGTTTCCATTTTAGGGTCTGTTGTTTCATGTTTGTGTTTCTTTCCCTTTTGTTGTCTCTGAAGGGAGCTGTGGGTTAACCGTATCGATTCCTGATCATTGCCTTCACTTCAATTTTACATGGGTATACATTATTTGCCTTTTCTTTGCTCAAAATTATAGATTGTGGGTACTTGTTAGAATAGCTCGTTGAGGCGGATCTAATGAGCACCTACAATCTATTTTGTACTGGAAATTAGACAAATCTGAACAGTTTCACCTGAAAAATATTAGTTCTAGAGATATGAAAGACGATATTTTATCATATGACGTCGCGTCTGAGAGTGTAATAACGCCATTTCTTACATGCTTTTCAATGAATGATAGAGATTTATCAGTGAAATATAAATCGATATTTTCACTGTTTTAAACAGTGAAAATACGATTTTTTTATTTTTCACTGTTTGGGACTACTTTTTTCTTCAAATCTAACTCTAATTTCAATTTTATCTTTGTCAGATAACTGAACAATACTGAAATGTGTTCTAATTGACGCATAACAAGTTCATGTGTGACGGGGACGTTACTGACGTCATTTATGACGCTGACGTCACGTCTTTTGTCGCGCGACGTTAGACTTGCCAGCAACTTCTTAAGAAAACTACTATCTCAATTATTTCATTAATCATTCATAGTAATACCATCCCAGGCCATTTCTCAGGTGCAAACTTTGAGTTTACACCCAATAGCATACCCACTAAACAAGATGGACACCACTAAATTGACGCAAAACGAACAGGAACAAAGATAATTTTCTCCGAATGTGAGCGACACCATAAAAGACGCTAAATATTGCCTTTTGAAGCATGTAAGAAACAGAAAATTTGATTTTTTCAGTGCAAGATCAAATTTTATTTCACTCATGAACACCAAAACTGCTATTTTCACTCGTGGCTACGCCACTCGTGAAAATAACAGTTTTGGTGTTCATTCGATGAAATAAAATTCGATCTTACACTGAAAAAATCAAATATCCTCTATGTAATATTTTCGAAAATCCACTAGTGGATTAAATATGCAAATTAGCTAGATACGCCCCGTAACGTTACATGTACGGCGTCCTTAACGACGTCGCGTTTACTAACGGCAGAATTTCACATTCTGGTAAACGATCGCGAATAAAATGCGTTTTAAATGTCATATGATAAATAGAATCTTGCATTCGTGCTCATGTATTATAGAATTTATTATACGAGTTGAGGAAAGGGATAAAATGCGAGGCTTTATGTATTATTGAATTTATTAAACTCGTAGAGGAAAAGGGATAAAATGCTCGGCAAAGCCTCGCATTTTAACCCTTTTCCCTCAACTCGTTTAATAAATTCAATAATACATGAACACCCATGTAAGATCCTCTATTAAGCACACGGATGGTCAAGTTATCGTAATGTAAAACATACGCGCAGTCCGATCAAATTCGTCACGGGTCGCACAGTCAAACTTGCATCTAATTATTTGGTATTCCTCTGACTTCCTCTGGCTTCGAAGACAATTAGAATTTGAATATCACAAAAGATGCCAATCACAACGATTGACGTCTGTTTTGTCGTCTTGGTAACTTGAAAAGTCATTTTTTTCGAACAGTGTGGACCGAGATCAGGCTGCTGTAAAACCCAGATCAGACTGCTCCTACTCTGAGTATGATCGGGATCTTCGCTGTTTGCTGCATGCAAAAATATTTTTGAATGTTAGCAAGAAGAGCAGCAGACGATACAAACAGTCGACATTTTCAGCTGTAGTTTTTTGTGGCATCTTTAGAAATTCTACTGTACAACATAATGTAGCGCAACTATATGTAGTCGCTGCGATTTTTAGCGACTTTGCAGCCCCATGTTATATATGTGATTGAAGATCTTAAAACAATAAAAGCACTGAAAGCACAAGTGGATCGATTGTGTCTAAGTTTAAAAAATGGTTCAGAATTTGAACTGTGGCTTAGTTGTGTACTTTAAGCAAACGTAGAAGACCCTAATCGGATGCCGCGTTCATGTGCGTCTGATCTGGATCTGCACTATTTGTTAATGTTCCATTTTTAAACATATATGACATACATGTATTTTAAGACCATATGAGCTTGCGCACAACGTAATCTACGTTGATGCTTGTGCGACCAGCGTAGACTCAGATCAGCCTGCGCATTCGCGCAGTCTGATCTGAGCCTTCGCTGATCGCATGTATACCTTATGTAGCCTGCGGGCTATTATAAGAGAGATACACAGCATCTCTTGTCTTAAGGAGAAAATGAGCTGACTGATCCGGGTATTTGAAGGTCACTCGCCTTTATGTAGGTTTTGTTGTACGCTGACTTATATATGGATTAAATAATATGAGCCTGGACAAATCATTTCCTACAATTTACATGTGCGCTCAGCGAGGAATCAGATCAGCCTGCGCATACGCGCAGTCTGATCAGAGTCTTCGTTGTGCGCTCTTGGGATACTTAAAGGTCCAATGTTCCTTCATGCAGCAATAGATGTCTCTGGTCAGACTTTATGAATGTGCAGTCTGATCTGATTCTTCACAGGGCGCACATGTACATTGTATGAACTGCTGTGCCCCGTCTCGTTTGTTTTTCATCAATATTCAGATTTTCCACTACTTGCGAGTCCTTTAGATTTATTGCGTTTTGTTTATTTTTGGGTCGATTGTTAATCAATCGACCCAAAGGTATAAAGGACAAAACCTCTATTAGTGCTGGAGTCCACGTGACTATTACTGATTTGTAGGAATCCACGCAGATTATTTATAGAATTTTATCGCAGTGAGGTCAGCGGGTTTACGTGAAAAGGTTAACTGTAAAATCTTGGCTGGAATCATGGGTTGGGCTATGCAAACAGTGTAAACCCAGATCAGACGCCGCAGAACGCGGCGTCTGATCAGGGTCTTCACTGCTTGCTTAGAGTATAGGAATTTAAGGGTCAGGCGCCGACAAACGCAGCGTCTGATCAGGGTCTACACGGTTTGCTTTCAGTTAAAGAGTTTAAGGGTTAAACGAAACAGTCCACGCTCAGGCCCATTTTTCCTAACTACACCCAGAGACAATCGACCCACCAGTACACTCAGTGCTTTGATTTTATTTGCGTGCGGTTGAACTTCACATGGCCAACAGCAATATAGTTTGCTGCCTCATTATTAGCTTTGGATCGACTGCTACATTAATAAACACACATTTTAGTACCGTGCCAGCAAAATGTCAAGGTTAATAAGATATCTGTGTTTAGGAGTTTTATTTGGCTAAAGGAGTGAGGCTAAAGAAGTGTGGTCCTCTCCAGACAGGCCTTATGTTTTTAGTTACTTTGCCTCTAACGCAAATAAGCCAGGTCAAAGCTGAACCTACATGGTGATAAGATTGTAAAGCTAAGGCTCAGATAAGACCAGAATAGTGTCTGTCACCTGTTTCTTTTTAGTATTCCTGGCTTAATAGGGCTGGCTAATCGGAGCTGAAAAGATAATCGATCATCAGTCTTACAATTTCTATCGATAATCGATTAGTAATCGCCAAGGTTTCTGTCATAATTTTAACTGTCTGGCTTTCTGTCTGAGCATGACTCTTACCATATGTTGCACTTTACCATATGTATATTTGAACTGACAGGCCTGAGCAAACAGTGGAGACCTAGATGAGACGCCGCATAATGCGGCGCCTCATCAGGGTCTTCACTGTTTGCCACTCATTCAGCTATTTTAGGCATAACTTTGGGTAGTAAATTGTACCTATCAAGTAATCGATTAAAAGCAAATCAGAAATGATAATCATTCTTGTGGAATTTATCGATCGATTAATCGATTATACGATTAATCGTGTCAGCCTTACCTGGCTATCGAATGAGCAACAATCGGAAAGTCTTGAGACGTCTGCTTGGATTCACAGGCGGATCCGATCTTTGCTGGACGCACATGTGTTTGGTAGGTTTAGCTGAGCTTCAGCTAAAAAAGTTCATCATCCTATCCAACACTACAAAAAGAAAGTTGTCCCAACAGACTGAAAGTCTTAAGGGGAATGGGAACACCTGGTAGATTTTTCCGCCATTTTTCAACTTTCGGGATTTCCTGTTCGCTTTTCTATAAGGAAATGGCTATTGCTGGCAATAGCGGTTTTTCGTATAAATGGCTATTGCCAGTAATAGCGGTTTTACGTTAAAATGGCTATTGCCAGTTAACTGGCAATAGCAATTTTAACGTAAAACCGCTATTGCCAGTTGGTTTGCATAATTATTTTATTCCCGTCATTACTTTTTCAGTAACTACTGTTATATGACTGTAAAAGCTTACATGCATATGCTTGTTCTAGAGTGGTTGGTCTTGTGTAACTCGACTAAGATACGAATCGTTGCTGTATGACCAAGCATTTCCATATTTTGTACTATGTTATGCATTGTTGACTAAATTAAGTAATTTAATCACCCCGTTTGGGAAGATGTGGATAATTTGTCTGATTGTTTCTGCTATGGACAGCGTCGATTTTCTATTTCTATTTTTCTAATTGTTGTTCCAAACATAGATAGTGGATGGAATGCCTTTTTATGGCGTTGAATAAAGGCATCTTCAAACATAACCACTTGACACACAACGTGAATGCAACGCCATAGCAACGACTTTGTAACGACATGACGTTGCATCGACGTTTTTGCGACGTTACCTAGACGCCATGTGCCCGCAAGGAATATAGTAAATACATGGTTAGTGTCTTTAATAATAAAATATAATCGGTGAGCCTTAGACAATTTTATAGGGGCGAGCTTTAGCGAGCCCCTATAAAATTGTCGCGGCGAACCGATTATATTTTATTATTAAAGACACTAATCATGTATTTAGTTTATACCGCAATTCAAAAATCAAGGGGTTTTGCAAAAATTTAGCAAATTTAAGCAAAAAAGACAGCAGACACTGTGGCATGTTAAACGACATTCAGTGCCATGGCGCGCACACGTAGTATAACGTGACGTCACCGAGTGCAAAGTTTCTGACGTCACCACGACACAAAGACGCAGGAAACAACATGGACGCTCGAATAAAAGTTTCTCAGCGCTTTACAGTCTGTAAGAAAAACTGCAAATAAGTAGTTTATTTTAGCTTTAGAAATTATTTTTGAGGTTGAGACTCAATTGCAGTAGCAGCGCGCAGCTATTCCAACGGGCCATTCAAACCAGGAAAGGCCGAGAAGGTAAGAATTTAGCTGAAAGGGGGTCTTTCATTTGTGCCCATGCATGTTTTTTCTTTAAACTTTGTATATTAATAACTCAGCATATACAACCTATAAAAATGTATTTAATAAATTATATAAATCAAAGTAGGACTCAGGAGGCCACTCTAACTGACTCCCTCCATGAGCTGGTGTCTGTCTCTAAATAAGTGTGTCTTAAATTTTATGTTTTATTTAGTTTCAAGATCTGTGAACTGGATTAAATGCAGAACTCCATAGGCAGTCCTTTGATACTAAAAAACCTTTTGAATTAATTAAGGTTTACATTTTCTGATAAAATAATTATCAAAAATCTCATTTTTTAATTAAAATTTTAAAAAATTATCAAAATTCAATCCCTAAGATAAATATGTTCTAGTCTTTGTCAAGATTTCATTTTGCTAGGAAAACTTGCCATATGTATCTTCTTTAGCTATGCCAAATTTCATGAAAATCCGAAACCGGTAACACTGTAGTTTTACACCATTAATAGATGTAAGTCGTTTCTACAAAATTACTATTTTATTGAAATCATCCAAGAACCTTACAAAAAGGCAATTTGTAACACTTACGTAATAAAAATGAGATTATACAAATCAAAATGAATACATATTGAGCTGATCTAGCTTAGAAACTTTTAAAATATCATGAATTTCTGATATTTTCCTTTCATTTATACACTATGATCTATCCAAAATAGTAGATAGAAAAACACTAAATCAAAATCAAAATGAACAAATTAGGCTTAACAACATATATTGCTTTTTTATTAGCAGCAAAATTATTGTGAACATGTGAAACTGTATTTAATGACTTCGCATAAGTCATGCTACTCAAATAGGTGTAAGGCAAGGAGATCCATTATTTTCATTTCCATACCAAGCTGATATGCAAGGACGCAATGGTCAGTGGTTTGTTGTTACAAGTAGAAATAGTTCTGTTGATAAATCCATGGCCAGATTAAGCCTTAGATATACTCTGTCTTTATGAACGCTGGATTATTATCCTAACAAAAAAGTTACAGTAATTATTGGTTAGTATTTCCAAAAATCGAAATGTCATTGATATTGAGTTTCTGTTGCAAAAGATATCATTGATGGATGAGGCGCAGACTATTTGGTGTAAACAAAGCTGTTCCATGACCTAGAGAAATTTTGCTACTAGACAGGGAGAGAAACAGTTTCCTTCCTTATAGTACACATGCATAAATATGTCTCTTTTCTGCATTGGTATTGTAATTGTTGACGTTTTTTTTTTGGTGTCTTATTTTTTTCTGTTTACTTTGTCAATGTAGTGGTTAATTTATCGGAAGCGAGCTTTTAGTATTTTTTTCTGCTGAATGCAAGTTCACTGTTTTAAGCACTGTTCTTGCTTGCTTTTTGTTCATTAATAATTACCAGTACATTTCTGTGCAGTGTATCTCTCAGCTTAGAAAGAGCATTGCAGTGTTTGGACAGAAAAAAGCATCACATTGTATTTACTGAAAATAATTTAAACTCCTATGAGTAATGCGATAAGTACTCACAGATTGAATAATTATTATCACCAGTTTAAATGCTTCTTGATATCTTAAATAATGTGCTTTGTAATTACTTCAACAACTGCTGAGATAGGTAAATGAAGTGAAAGACCTATACAAATATATAGACAACACAATCATGATCACATAATTTTGGAACACTGACAAATGTACTACCATGTGAATTCTAAAAGCAAATTCAAATGGCTTTGGAATACAGCTTCAGGAAGCCATTTGATTTCGTTCATAGGGGCTATACAAAAAAGACAGATTGGCTAGTGCCTATGCAGATACAAATTCTGAAAACTTAATGTCCAGGAAAAGTAATCTTAAGTGTTATTGATTTTCCCTAGAGTAAACCTTTCTTTTTTAAATGGACAGTTAGGGTTAAATAAACAAACAACAGTTTGACTTGAGAGTCATTTATCTCGAGTCGGATAACAAATCTCACAAAATCTGAAGCAACATCTAAAGTGACTGGTATGTTGTTGATTTGAATGTTAAATCTCAACATCACCTTAGCACCATTACCAAATTAAACAAGAAAGACAGAAAGAAAACTGTGCATATGGTTACATGGGTGCGTTTGATGACGTTTGTCATCAAAACCTTTGCGGTATAGTTCTGTAGACAAAATAGTTTGTTCCATAGGGGGCAAATTTACCGAAATGGATGTTTTGAAATAATACTTATAATTATGCAATGAACCACTTACACAAACCATACTGTACTATAGCCATCCAAATTGAAGGCAATAGTAAAGTATTATTAAACAGCATGACCAAAACATGATAATCATATAATTTCACATTTTGCTGAATTAGGACTATCAGTATTCAGTCTGTTAAAACACAATGTTACCGGTCCTCAATTTCCATCAAAATTTATCAACATGTTCCTAAGATATGTGGATAGTTTTTGTGCTAAAATGGTGTCTTGACAAAAATTGGAACATGGCAAAAATGCCTATAAAATTTTAATGAATACAAAAATAGTAGCTGAAATATGGGGATACCATCAAAGAAAACTGAATGCCCAGCCACTATTACTAGACATATGAGAACGTTCATAGTATCAGCTAACTCACCAATTATGGCTTTAATTCATAAAACATAGCAGCATTAGATATATGAAACTCTGAATACTGTAGACAAGTTTATATGAGAGTACTCTCTGTTGTGATAGAGACTTCATAAAATATGTAATAAATTTACTACGGAAATAAAATTTAAAAGTGAATGCATCGTAATTATAAAGATTATACCCAAGGCAATTATTGTGCATAATTTCATCAAAATCCAAGCGTGGGCAGAACCCAATGCAAATTTCATATACCTTGAAAGACCCCCTTTCTGAAAATCTGTTCAAATAAATATTGCAAAGATTTCAACTTGCAGTTTCGTTGTTTTCCCATGTGAAAAGGGTTGCATGTATTGTTTACACTTGTAAATTAGTGACCTGAAAAGTAGGTCCGGTCTATTAACGGTCACTAGACGTATTATAGGTCAGTAGAAGGTATTATAGGTCACTACCGATTATAGCGTGCAGTTATTCGACCCCCTTTATTAGGTTACTAGAATGCCTGATGGCGGTATAAAAACTGATCTGCCGTATTGGTGTAACGGACCACATAAATATGTTGGTGGCTTTCATACGAGTATACACGACCTAATTTTTAGAACAGAAATAAGAAGAAATAATGTAATCTCTGTAATCCTAACTTCATTACAGAGACATGAAACATATAGAAAAACACTTCTTGAACTCTCTTGTAACAAATATTCTGCATGGAAATAAATTTGATTGCTCAGGCAGACTAAAGTTGTTGTTAACTCTTATCCTGCTGTTCACGACAACCCATATCTTTGGAAACAGTGTAGATCCAGATCAGATGGCTTCTGAAGAAGCCATCTGATCAGGATCTACACTGTTTGACATTCAGTTTATGAATTTGTATGAATAAATTACATCAAGTAATCTGATTGGTTCAAAGTCAGAGATGTTTATGGCTAAAATGAATATTCAGCAAGAGAATGGTTAAATATCTAAATTAACGAAGACACCTAGGCATGGTTTAGTGTAATACATAGTAGAACTGGGATTTACAGGAGCGTACATTATTTTCCTCATTTCTGAACAAAAACATAGAGTAGAGGTACTCGTTAGTTCCTAGAATCTATGTGGAGCAGAAATATGCAACATTTTTGGGTGGTAAAATTTTCCACTATATTTTCATTGCATTGAGTTGATGTGTTTTAATAATGTTGTGTTTTAGCGAGTACATCACGTGAACAAATCCGTGAAATGAACACCCACCTAAACCCCACTTTATATACAGAAAACTGGGGTTTACGGGGGTATACATTATTTTTCTTATTTCTTCTCCAAGACATAGGTTGTGGGTACTCGTTAGAACCGCCTCAATGAGGCGGTTCTAACGAGCACCCAAAACCTATGTTTGCAGTATAATTCAGAAAAATATAACGGATTTTCATCAGATAAGTAGCCATTTTGGAGATCTGAAAAATGCACTATGTCGCACGGGTGTGTTATCGTAATGAGAAAATAACAGAAAAAATAGTCTTTAATCCATTCGCATACATGTAGAACTACAACAGACAACTGATCTCTGCAAACTGCATTTTTGTAGCATTTTGCTTATAATATATGATGGGTATATGCCACTTGTTTTTGCTGCAACCTTTTAACTGGTAATAGCGGTTTTACGTTAAAGTGGCTATTGCCAGTTACCTGGCAAAAGCAATTTTAACGTAAAACCGCTATTGCCAGTTAACTGGCAATAGCAATTCTTACGTAAAACCGCTATTGCCAGTTACCTGACAATAGCAATTTTAACGTAAAACCGCTATTGCCAGTTAACTGTCAATAGCCACTTCGTTTCTATAAACCCTCTCCCATTGAAAATGGGTTGATCCCTATTGGCATGGAAGTCAGAAACACTTTTGCAGGAGTTCCTCCACTGAAGGTGGACCCATTCCTCTAAGAGGTTGTCTAGCTTGAAGATTTTGATGACCTCCTACAATAAAGACAGGCAGGGTCTATCTGTTTATCCTGAGTGCTGATTATGTCTATTGCAGGTAACTGTTGTTATACACAGGCCATGACAACAGTTTACGCTGCATGCTATGAGGAAATATTTTGTTATTCTGAACAGAAACCCAACGGGTATTAAAACTTAAACCAACGTTGACGTTTCACCGTTAATTCAAGGTTTGGTTCCTGCAGGGGAAGTCAAATACCACACCAGGAGATGATTCACATAAGCGTTTCGCTTGTTTTCAAATCCTGTCATTACAATTTGTACATGTACTGTTGTAACTTGCCTATCTATTTAAAATGAATAAATATTGTTTAAACCAAATACCACACCATTGCTATATAACCCGCGGAATGCTAATAAAATTGTTTATAAATGGTAAAATTTGATAACTCTTTCCTATACATTTCTTATCTTTTCCTTAAGCAAATCCGAGAAAGCATAAACTAAGCGATGAATTTGGTCTTGGGAGACAAAAGTGGTCTTTTGAACAGTCCCAAAGGTGGTCTCGTACTAGACGAGGACACTGAATGTTAAAAACACAGAGAAAGAAAAACTGAAACTTTTGAATGTACACACCATATTTTCCAGTTGTGTGGCATATTCCTTGCTTCCAAAGGATAACCCTTTCTACAACATATTTATAAAAAGAATTTAGGTGGTCTTAATAGTGGAATTTGACCGCACATAATCAAAACTCCGTTTCCAAATCTACAAAGAAAAGCGAATGAAAGGAAACTGCATTCTTGTGTACTTTACCGCCCCCCCCCCCCACGCCCCACTACCCACACCCCCATCCCACCCATGACCCTGTTTAATACAGATATTCCTTTACTATGATGGCGTATGAGAAGATGTCCAATTCTGAAATTTAGCATCGTAGTTCAAAAGGGTCGGCTCAGTCCAGTGAAGATAAATTTACTTCATTTGCTATAGAATGTCAGCCATCACGAAAACACGCCTATATAATTTTGACCCCCTCGAACCCAACTTTTATATCGTAAAATGGGGTTTACAGGGGTAAACCTTATTTTTCCTATTTTTGCTCTAAAATATAGATTATGGGTATTCGTTAGAACCGCCTCGATGAGGCGGTTCTAACGAGTACACACAATCTATATTTTGAGCAGAAATAAGAACATCGAGGCGGTTCTAACGAGTACCAACAATCTATATTTTGAGCAGAAATAAGAAAAATATCACAATTTTTCATCTTAAAATTTTCATTTGTTTTCGGCGATGAAGGTTACACTGTATTTGTATAGGCGTGTTTTCGTAATGTGACTACGTTTTCAAATCTACAAAGAAAAGCGAATAATCTGAAAGGAAAATGCACATTGTACTTTTACCCTCTACACCCCCATACACACACACAACATGACTCTGTTTATGATTGAGTATGAGAAGATGTCCTATTCTGAAATTTAGCATCTTGGTTCAAAAGGGTCGGCTCAGTCCAGTGAAGATATATTTACTTCATTTGCTACAGAATGTCAGCTATCTGGCTTCAAGTTATATATAAGGTAGAGTTTACGACCTATTTTCAGCTCAGAATGTAAGAACTAGTTTCAATGGGACTTGCAAATCTAACATGCAAATCTTATCCAGTTTTTATCGCATTTGCAACTGTGTCGAGAGAGTTTCCAGTGTAAGCTAAATTTGCATTAACCTCTACTGAAATAGCATATATATAATTATTTATGGCAATCCCTCTTTAAGGAGAATGGCTACTACGTCATTTCGTTTGTGCAGGGGAGATCACTCCCTTTACTTTATGTTTGCTTTCTTGAATACTAAATTCCGGTGAACGAACGACCTATCCTTTTTCAAATATATTGAAAATTTTAATAATAATAAATAAATAAATATGAAAATTTTCAGGGAAAAAATCTCATATTTTTCCATGTTTCTGCTCAAATTATAGATTGTGCGTACTCGTTAGAACCACCTCGACGAGGCGGTGCTAACGCGTGCCTGCAATAAATGTTTTTGAACAGAAATAAGAAAAATAATGTTTACTCCCTGTAAACCCCTGTTTTACTATATAAAAGTGGGATTTGAGGGAGTCAAGAATATGTTTAATTTACGAATAGATCGCTATTTACAAGAGAGACAAAATATTTTGGAAATAGTTGTCTTTCCCTTGAATGTGTAACAATTTCCCTTAATTATATAATTTTATTTACATACGCTTAGATAACTGAATCCATGTTTAATAGTTCCAGAGGGTGCTGTGGTTATTCAAATCACTCCCAGCAGAAAACATATGATAACATCATGACATTTTAGAGGCTGACCTTTTAAAAAAATAAACAAAACTAATTCAAAACAGCACGGAATTAAAGTTAGTGGAGCATTGTTCTAGTACATATAGCATGTCAAATTTTGTTTACGCCTGGAGCGTAGATATTATGAACGTGTCTAAAAAAGAAAAGTGATGCTGCTGTCAATTAGGAGATAACTGTATTCAAATTGTGATTTGGGAAGGTAAATCGGAGGTTTTACGGTCGGAAATTTCGTTTTACGGCGACGCGTCAGCGTCAGCGTAAAATGTAATTTGCGACCGTAAAACCGACGGTTTTGCAATACAGTTATGCCCATTCTAATGCACTTATACGGTTGTTTTTGTTAAAAACTGTACACTTTTGCACAAAACGGCTAGCGCTGTAAGCTGCGTGAAACCAAATTCCAGCCAATGAAAAGCGACGTCACGCGATGACGTCGGGTGTAGGACAGTATATCGCAGATTCTAATGCACTTGCGTATGTAACGCGACATCTGATCTAGTCTTGATCATCCAGACGCTAGACAAAGCTAGGTTTTACGGTCGCAAATTACGTTTTACGGCTCCGCTAACGAGTCGACGTAAAACGAAATTTTCGACCGTAAAAACCTTCGATTTACACCCCCCCCCCCCACACCCCCAAATGACAACTTTCAGTACAGTTATCCCCTAAATATACTGTCGCAAATTTTTGACGTTGTCCAATCAGACGTAAGTGCATTAGAATATTATCATCTAGAAGGCTTGGTGGTATTTGCTTGGTTGTTGGGCGTGTCATTGCGAGTAAACCAAATTTCGATTTTTTAGAGTCACTTTCCCTTTCATTAAATCATCATTTTTTTTCTTTATTAAAATTCCTTAGATGGGTTTCAGTCTATTTGACAAATCGTCGGCCCAATAGCAGGATTCCGCTTTAAAAATTTGAAGAGTCCGATTGAGTTATTTGTTTATTTATTAAGTTTAGAAAATGGCTATAGTTTTTCAAACCGCAGTGAGACGTGACTGCACTTTTAATTTTGGACTAGACCGTGTTTCAGGTAAGTCACCTTCAGCTGGGATTTTACATTGGGAGATATAGTTTTTTCTGAGATTCGTACTGCATCATACTATAACCACTTGGCAACGACTCCTACATAATGCGCATTATCGAAAAAATATTTATAATTTTAAAATCCTGTGAAAAAAGAAATCCGAAACCTGCTTCCCCTAAAATATGGAATAGTCTTGCCAAGCTGGAACGTTGAACTCCCAAAGGTCGTTGATAAACTATAAACGCTCTACAAACAATGCAAGCCCCGATCACGTGAGGTTCCTATAACGCCAATCAATACAACCATTTCTCACCTCACATCATACGAATCAATGATAGTCCATTGGACATCAGCACTGAACAGTTTATGTGCTTAGCAACTAGGTCGTTTAATAAACAATCGACCCCAAACTCTCTTTAGTAGCGGATTTTTTTCATTTGAGCCCCGCCAAGCGAATTTGGGTCTTCGAGCTTTCCGTCATGACAAATTTTAAATGCGCATGCCCAGCCATTCAGAATGGCCAGGGATATGGCTTTCTGTCTGAAGGTTCCTCTTGATTCACTGCTTGTATGAGCGAGCAGCTAAGGTTCTGGCGAGACTGCGCGGATGCGCAGGCTCGCCTGAACCTTCGCTGCTCGCATAGGCGATAAGTACCAAAATCGCTTGACGCGGCCCATTTAAGGGCAGACCGTTTTTAAAAAGGGTGATGAAATATGTTCGCATTTGATTTTTGTTGTCTCTGGACTGTGCGATGAGAGTGATACTCTGAGACTCTGGGAGGACTAGGTAGCTCAACAGAATTGTTTTCATCGGTCTTCTTGTAGATTTGTCAAATTGTGACTCAGATAGATCCGCATGGATAGATATGCGTGTCCATGTACGAGTATTGTTGAATTTATTAAACAAGTTGAGGAAATGGGATAAAATGCGAGGCTTTGTCGAATTTAAATAGAGAATGTCACACGAGTGTTCATGCATTACTGGATTTATTAAACGAGTGGGGAAAAGGGATAAAATGCGAGACTTCGCCGGACATCTTATGCCTTTTCTTTAACGAGTTTAAATGAGTGTTCATGTATTACTGAATTAATTAAACGAGTTGAGGAAAATGAATAAAATGCGAGGCTTTGCCGAGCATTTTATGCATTTTCCTTAACGAGTTTTATTAGATAATCTTACATGAGTGTACATGTATTACTGAATTTATTAAACGAGTTGAGAAAAAGGGATAAAATGCGAGGCTTCGCCGAGCATTTTATGCCTTTTCGTTAACGCGTTTAAATAGAGACTTTTACATGAGTGTTCATGCATTACTGAATTCATTAAACGAGTTGAGGAACCGGGATAGAATGCGAGGCTTTGCCGCGCATTTTATTCCTTTTCCTCAATGAGTTTAATAAATTCAATAATACATGAGCACGAATGCAAGATTCTATTTATCATATGACATTTAAAACGCATTTAATTCACGATTTTTATTTAAAAAAATGTGAATATTCAACGCGACGTCGTCAAGAGTGCCGATCGGGACGGGAAGTTATCCACTGGTGGATAATTAGAGATTATCACATGGGGTTTTGGTTATCGCCCGCAGTATCAACCCGAGACCCCATTATCAGCCCGAGAGCTTTAGCTCGAGGGCTGATAATGGTCGAGGGTTGATACTGCGGGCGATAACCAAAACACCATGTTATAATTTGTTTATCACATCTCGTTTCTATATGTATACGGCGGAGCGCCATATTTGCATATTGATGGATCCGCCAAACGTTGTTGCTTCATGTGAATTCTGTACTATGTTTTACCCGTAATCAACCATTATCAGCCCTCGAGCTTAAGCTCTCGGGCTGATAATGGGGTCTCGGGTTGATACTGCGGGCGATAACCAAAACACCATGTTATAATTTGTTTATCACACCTCGTTTCTATATGTATACGGCGGAGCGCCATATTTGCATATTGATGGATCCGCCAAAAGTTGTTGCTTCATGTGAAATCGGTAGCCTACTATGTTCTACCCGTAATCAAGGTCACAAAATGGGGTTTTGGTCCGCAACTGTAAAGATGTTTGACATCCCCCGTCGTGTCTCTTTCAGTGTTCACATTTTTCATGTCTTCAACAAATGTGTGCGTTTTCTCAACTGACACTTTTCTCTCTCTTCGATCATGCTTTTTGACAGACACTCGTTTCATACAAAATGGCAAAAGGGTGGGAGTTCGCCTTTTATGAAAAGAGTTCCTGTGTACTGTCTCGATTTAACTCTGTTGGCTATTGATGTTGAGTGTTCAGTTTGGGGGTCGTTGATGCCGTTTTTTCTTGCTTCACTGTGGAGTCCTACTGATATTGGCTGAAAGATGTGCAAGGCCTGTGGAGCTTGCAACAAGTAAAGGTGTGTGTGTTTAGGAGGGGGGGGGGGTGACTGCGGAGAGGTTGCTGTTTCTTCTGTTTCTACACTTTCATTCATTTTCCTCAGTCCTCAGTCTCCCGTGTCCCTTCTAGACTATATTTTCTATACTTTTCTCTTTTTTTCCGTGGAGACAACACAGAACTACACACAAAGGTTGACGTGTCGTGAAACCCTAACAATCAATCAGTTTGACAGATTACGCTAGAATCTTTACATCACGTGATGACATAGTTGTTAGTGATGACGTAGTTGTTAGCAATGACGGTGTCACCGGTGATTTTTAAAGTAGGCAAATCGATTTTTACGTTTAAAGGTCTGGGCACAGTCCAGAAGTGTATTAGCCGGGCACGATAACCTCTCTTAATGTAAAAAAACATTACTTCCGGTTATCAGCCCGGGCGGGCAAAAACTGGTTATCAGGGGCAGTGTCCATAACCTTCTGTATGTTTCGCTGTTATCGCATATGCAAAATTGTGGTTATGGATGTTAATATAGAAAAAAGTATGTGATAATCGAATTTATTACACGATGTTATTACATTCTCAGACGCGATATCATATAATAAACCGATACACTCAATACCAGAAGCTACACTGACAAGCAGAATGAGATCTTTAACACAGAATAGCTATTTTTGTAACCTTGACGTTTATCATATGACGTCGTTTATAAGCAGTGGATAACGTCGTGTAATAAAAATCGTATGACCACACGTGTAATAACACTTTTACGGGATTGAGTAACGTCATGGCGACTTCCATGTCAACAATGGATGTTTTTAGAAAGATTTGTCAAATTTAAAGGCGATAAAATCCAATTTAAAGTGCTCATGTGATAAACATAATCTTTCAATCGTGGTCATTTCATTTCGTGGTCATTTCACTCGTGGTCATTTCATAGTTTCATAAATTTTATATGAAATGACCACTCGTTTAAGATCCTCTATTTGCTGATCTTGTGGTATAAAGTAGAGAGCTCGCTAAACCCCAGAGGTTTCGAAATCGCTCTTCAAATCGTTGACAATTCGTGATTCGAAGTATTAAATGATATACATGTAGAACCAATTTCTTCTGACATTTTATCGCGCATTTTACTGCATAGCAAGTGTTATAAATCCACCTGCCATTACGACTAAACAAGCATAATTGATGCGCCGTATTTGATGAACGGAAATAAGATTAAAGCAGATATATCTTCCTTCTCATCACGAAAACACGCATATATAATTTTGACCCCCTCTAACCCCATTTTTATATAGTAAAACTGGGGTTTGCAGGGGTAAACCTTATTTTTCTTATTTCTGCTCTGAGATAAAGATTGTTGGAACTCGTGAGTGCCGCCTCGACGAGGCGGTTCTAACGAGTGTCCACTATCTATATTTTGAGCAGAAATAAGAAAAATATCACAATTTTTCATCTGAAAAATTTAATTTTTTCGGTGATAAATGTGTCAATGTATTTGTATAGGTGTGTAAATTTGTACGAACTGTTCAAAATGATTCATGGCAAAAAATTTTGATAAGACAATGATTAAACAATAGTTACATTACGAAAACACGCCTATACAAATACAATGTAAATTTTACCGCCAAAAAAAAACGACAATTTTAAGATAAAAAATTGTGATATTTTTCTTATTTCTGCTCAAAATATAGATTGTGGGTACTCGCTAGAACCGCCGCGATGAGGCGGTTCTAACGAGTACCCACACTCTATATTTTAGAGCAGAAATAAGAAAAATAAGGTTTACCCCTGTAAACCCTAGTTTCACTATATAAAAGTGGGTGCAAGGGGGTCAACATTATGTAGGCGGGTTTTCGTGATGATTCAGAAAATTATTCGTGCTTCATCAGAAGCCTCCGTGGTGTAGTGGTTATGCTACTCGCCTTGTAAACCAGGGATCGCAGGATCGATCCCGGGCTTCTCCAGACTTTCGAATGTGTCTTTAAACCGAGGCCCCGTCTCCGTATGACCTTAGCTGTTGGTGAGACGTAAAACTAAAACATTTACTCTTTCGTGCTTCATCAGCGGTAGAGTACGGAACCGAAAGCTATTTTGCCCGCCAGTTAAAACGAGACAAATGACCTTTTACCTTGTGTGACGTAGACTTTGGACGTGTCTATAGACTATAGGCAGGTACAAACAACAGCTCACCCTGCAAATCTTATCTGCGACTACTAAACGATATATGTAAGTCCCATCGCAACAAAATCTGTCTTGTTCCATTGTGACGTCACATCTACGTCGGCGCAACGTCATGAGGTTGCACCGACTTTGATTTGACGTTGTCCTAGCGGCGTGTGCCTGCAGGAGGCACATGATGTAATTCTGACGTAAAATCTAGTTGCGACTAGGGCTGGCTAATCGGAGCTGAAAAGATAATCGATTATATTCCTGTCATTGCGATCGATTCTCGATTAGTAATCACTGAATATTTGGTCATAATTTTAACTGTCTGGCTTTCCGTCTGAGCATGACTACTACCATATGCTGTACTTTTCCGTATGTATTTGAACAGACAGAGCAAACAATGTAGACCCAGATGAGACGCCGCAGAACGCGGCGTCTCATCTGGGTCTACACTGTTTGCCACTCATATAGCATTTTAGGCACAGCTGTGGGTAGTAAATTGTATTTATCAAATAATCGATTGCAAACAAATCAGCAATGATAATCGTTGTTGTGGAATTTATCGATTGAATATCGATTATCCGATTAATCGTGCCAGCCTAAGTTGCGGCCAGGTAAGACACAAAACGGTCGGTTTATCTACACAGTTGCCGAGCAAAAATCTTTACAATTTACTGGTAACAAGAAAAGATATAACTTTCCTATCAGTGTTTCGAATTTTTTGCAAAAAGTGTAGGCCCTGATCAGACGCCGCGTTCTGCGGCGTCTGATCTGGGCCTGCACTGTTTGCCACTTACCCTATTTGGGGTTTCCGGTACCAAATTGATTAAGCATTTCAAGAACTCCTTGTGTAAAAAAGTGTAAGAATTGTTCCGTGTAATGATAGGGAACCATAGATATAGTGACTACTGAAGTGGCAAGGTCAACGCAAAGTTCGACCCATAAAACTTGAGGTATTTTACTTACCACTAAACACTTTTTAACCCATTGTATACTAGTGAAATCTTCCCATCACAAAAAGACACCTATTTGAGCCACAAAACAAAAGTGTCTTGTAGGAAAAAGTAATCAATGTTTAAAAAATAGACGAGTGTTGCTGAGAGGACAGCACTTACACGTTTAACATGTTTTTCTATCTAATGTCTCTATCTGTATCAACCCTCGTCTGATAGAATGCTTCGACGTTTATTAACAACATATTTTGTTAATAATGCTCAATACTTAAAGTTGTCATTAGAATGGTGTTTAATTTATCAAAACCAAGAATGTTACTGGAATGTTATAGGGAGAGTTGAGATAGTGCACCTGTTTTAGACTTTTACAAGATGTTTAACAAAATTTGATTAACGTATACCTCTGTAAACCCCACATTTCCTTTATAAATTGAGGTTAATTGAGGTTAACGGAGTTCTTTATACTGTAAAACACTTAAATTTGGCGGCAGAAAATTAGGACAGTTTTTATGAGTGGACCTTTTGGCGGTTTTCCACAATGCATTAATCTTGGTGTGTGAGTGAATACAAATCAGTTTTATTGTTATGTAATTCGTACTCAATAGAACCGATTTTGAGTTATAATTTTAGACAGTTGATATCAAGATGTTTTTGCTTTATTCAGCCGTGCTGAGCATACTCAGTAACTTTTTAATTGACAAGTTAAGCTAAGTGACTGAATAAATATCTTTTACTATGGCTGAATGAAATATACTTTGAGCGATGTTCCCTAACGCTAGGTTCGACTTCTAAATAAATAAATATACTTTTTCTTTTGTCACGGATAATGCCATTGACTGATTGGCGTTCTATTGCCCTATATTATATTTTTGCAACGGTATTGGGAATATTTTTTTATCTCTTGCGCTGTTTGATCTGTATTGGCGATATTTTATTTATTTTGGGGTTTTTTCTTTGACCGCCACTAGTGCCAATATAAAATGACCGCCAAATATAAGTGTTTTACAGTAGCAAATATGATTTGAAACCAAAAGGACTTCAACCAATCATTCAACATGCTTTTTTCAAATAATGAAATTCTGAGCCGCTGGTCACCTAGCTAGGCCGGGTGTTTCCAAATGAAGGTGTTGCAGTACAGAGGGACTGACCAGCCGGCCCAAGTCCGCATGTTTGAAAGTAAGAAAAAAAAGGAATACTATCTTTATATCATGCTATGTGCTGCAGCTGGCCTCTACAATAGTCTACCCAATTAGTAAAATAAAATTTTACAAACATATCGTAAACGACAAAAGCGACTTTGATTTAAATGCTCATTACGCAAACACGCCTATACAAATACATTGTCACTTTTATCGCCGAAAAAATGAAGATTTTAAGATGAAAAATTGTGATTTTTTTCTTATTTCTGCTCAAAATATAGATTGTGGGCACTCGTTAGAACCGCCTCATCGATCTATAATTTAGAGCGGAAATAAGAAAAATAAGGTATACCCCCGGAAACCACAGTTTTACTATATAAAAGTAGGGTTCAAGGGGATCAAAATTATATAGGCGTTTTTTCATGATGTTTCATGTTT